>CM060926.1:322215421-322815421 GCA_030737875.1 Allium sativum | reverse complement strand
TGAAATGAATTTGCACTCTTTTCCTTGTTTATGATTTTTCCCAAAGGGTTTTTCGTAAAATGGTTTTTTCCGTATATGTTTTAAAAGGGACAACTTCAAGTTAGCAGAGCATTCAAGATTTTGAAGACGCGTACTCAAGGAGGAGTGTTGTAATATATGAGTGAATATGCTTTTGTCATATTCTGTTTAGTCTCACATTGTGGGATAAGTTTCACTCCAAGCTTCCAAGCCTTTATATAAGGAGCTCATGTATTGTAAATAGTGTACTAATTGATAAATGAATAAAAAGTATCCTCTTTCTCCTCTTCTAATAGATTTCTTATTGTATATTATTTATAACAATTTCACATTAGTGCTTCTTTTTGCAAATATTTATAGATTAGTAAATTATTATTATGTATCTCAATAAGTATCGTAAAATCAAATTCAAACGCTTCCATTTTTTATTAAGTATGGTTCTCTAAAGCAATTGTTTTAACTTACTAACTGAATTAGAGATAACATTTTATCTTAAATTAACGACAAGAATACATAATTACATTTATATTATTTGCTCAATCTTAACCATACTTAAATCAATCTTATTTTCATCAAAATTAATTTCAAGGCTTACTATCTTTTCCAATGGTCTCTTAATTGATATTGATTAGAAAGTTGTAACATGGACGATGGGGCAGCATTGTCTAAATTTGCATTTGAAGCAATTGTTTTGTGTAGAATGTCTTCAATTTGTTGGAAAAACTATGGTCGAGTCACGTACAAAGTTACTCTGTTGAAGATGTTTTGGCAGTTTGCTCAATGATGCAAAGCAGTTCGTACCTTTCGCCGCTGTCTCTAGGATAAAACATCTTTTTCAATATCAATTCACTTGCATAGACGAATTGAGTCTGATTTGCACTCAAATTAAAAAAATGTACTACTTTTTTTTTATTGAAAAATTTTCAATGAAGATAAAGTAGGTTTTTCTGAAGAGAGAGGAAGATGAAAAATTGTTTTATATATTGCTCTATCCAGTCCATTTCTTATATAGACGCAATGCAAAAATGTAATGTTAGTTATATTAGTGGGAGAAAAGCTGGATCATAATTAATATGACAATAAATAAAAGAAACGGTAAAAAAACTGCAATTTATAACGTGTAAATTGTATATGTTTCAAAAGTGATGAATGTTAATAAGTTTTAATTTATTATCATTCATAGCAATATTTCGATACCATTTCTTATTATAACAACTAGATAAAAGGTCACATAAATATATGACCGTTGTGCTAGTGTAACTGCTCAATTATAATAATGGCACATATAAATATATATATTTATTTATTTACCATTATAACTTTCAATGACTCAATTGCAATAATGGCTCATAATAAATTCTTAGTAACTCTATTTTTTTCAATAAATTCACTACATATACAATACGTTTCCAACAATGGTGTATGAAAATCAAACCCTCTTGAAAAATAACGCAGAAAATATCATATATCTGCGATGTATATAGCAAGCAATAATCATTATTTGTACATGTTTGCCTCTTTTCTAAAATAAAAACTCAAGCAGCATCAACAAATTTGATAATGTAAAAACAATAATAAAAATATTACAAACAACTATAACATACACGGTTATAAGTTGAGAAATCATTGTGATAGGACTGCCTACATTTGCTTGTTTAAAAGTTCCTATTTAAAAGTTGAAAGTACGACTAGTTAAATTTTACAAAGTATACTTAATTATAAATTGTACAATAGAGTACTATAGTAAAAGCTTTGGATTAAAATAACTTGTTAGTGGCATGTCTCAACAATCTCAAAAATATCACTAGCATGAAAAAAATTAGTGTAAAAAATAGAAAACTTCGTGGTGGGTTGAAGTTCAAGTGATTATTTGTACAAACATCTACGTGCAGATTTTTGATGGATGTCATTGTATAAAGTGATTATCTCATCGACGACAAATTGGACATACGAGTACTAGTAGACACATATATTAACAAACTATTTGGTATTTTGTGGAGCACCCATAGATCTTCCCAATCCACATTTATGAGAAATATTTCTCCATTTCTTTTCTTCTATTACTTTGTAGGTTGTTCCCATCCGTGTTTGCTTCCAGTTGCAGTTGTTGCCTTTGCATGCTGCATCATGATTTCACTTTGTTTCTATCAAATAAATTTTGAATAAATGAATGTTACAATTATTAATTGAACAATGAATGGAGAAATGATGCATGATTCTAAATGGAAGAGACTAAATCTATATGCATTAATACATGTTGTATATGTACATATATAATTCCACCAAACATATTCTTTTTGTTTTGCTTGTATGTTATAGTCAATGCTTTGTCTATTCTTCCATCATTTGTTACATATTAAAATTAGAGTCGCACTAGGTTCACCACTCAAATAGAAACATCATCACAAGCTCGGATTCTTGTTTCCTTTCCAGTTTAATCTTAAGTGGGTCCCATCCAAAAGCACTATGGCCAATTTTGCATGGCAACCTCGTATAAAAAATAGTCTTATATATGGCCAGTTAAAAATGGTCTCAGAGCGTAGCTATACAATGGTCTTACTATTGGAAATAAATGAGCAAGAGAAAGAGGAATTTGGGAAGGAGAAGATATAGCAAACCAAAGTCTTATATCATCAAAATACGAATACAAACCCCTCTTATATATTACAAGACAAAGGCTTATATAATATAAAAGAAGAGGGCTTGTAGAGGAATGTAGGTTAGGCCTTGACACAATAATACATTAAAGTGTCAAAGATTGGGCCTTGGGGCTCTTTCGGTCTCTTGATTAAATGGGCCGATGGTTGCTGCTTGGGCCAGTGCGTTGAAACGAGAATTTTTTTCTCAGAATTTGATCGGCATGTCCGTTCAATTGAATGGGTGCAACCATTTGAATTCCGATGCGCACGCAAAATAATACACCACGTGGTTAAAGGGTCGCAACCTTTCCAATTCCAATGGTTATTAATGCCCAAATTGGCACCTCCTCCAGCCTATAAATACATAGCCCAAAACGAGTCAGACTTCACTTTTTATCTTCTCGTATTACTGCTCTTCTCCAAAGTAATCCTCTGATCTAGTTTCTATAACTTACTTCAGCTCATCGGAGCTCTGTTTGTTGGTACCGCGCTACGTGGCTGGTCAATTTTATCCTAAGAGACAAATTGTTGTTATGTCAATTAGTGCATAAGACGACAATATTATTTCAATGAAACAGAATATTTCTGAACTCGAACATTACTGAAACATAATATTTTCTATACCGCTTCAATCTAGTGCACAATCTGTCACGCTTTCTATCATTGCTATAAACACACTTTGAAGTGACAATTGTGGCATAATTGAGTAACATTGATTGTTGTTACCATCTATTTGTAATACAATTGTGTATTGACAAAAGTTCTAACAATCTTGAAACAACACTTGTTGTAGATGACACAAAATAGCTAAAGTGATTCTGCACCAATTCAGATGGTGAAAAACGCTCATCCAGCCCCTCTACTTCCAACAATGGCTCTGTCCCATGGGGAAAGGCCAGAAAGTTCAACGGAATTAATTTCATGCTTTGGAAACAAAAAATGTTGATTTATTTAACAACATTGAGCCTATCCAAGTTTCTAACTGAAGTTGTTCCTGTAGTAGAACTCGAACCTGATGCTACCAAAGTAGAGACTCTTACTATATGGAAAAACTCAAATTTCATGTGTAAAAACTATATTCTGAATGGTCTGGATGATAGCCTCTACAATGTGTAACGACTCGGATTTTCGACCCAGAAAATCAACATCATACTCGTGTCAATTATTCATGCATCAAACATTCTAGATCATTAATAAAAAGAAATTAGATGGTGAGAATAGATAAGATAGAAAATTAGAATAGAAGAAGGAGAAGTAGATCACAACATCAAAGTAAACACAAATCTCATAGTGGAACAAATAAATTATTTCATAACATAACTTTGGAATAAAAAAGTATCTGTAGACAATACCATTATTAGAGTATAACACGTACAACACAACAGAAATAAACAATAGCTATATAACCCTGAAGCCTCCTACTCTAACTGTCCAGGTATATCTGTAAAATCCTGACTATTTGACTGCCCATACAAAATTGGGCACCCAAGAGTTTATGGAAAACAAAAAAAATAAACTTTGGGTCAGTCATGGGACTGGTATAAGTATACTCCAACCATTTTTTTACTTTTAAAATCCTTTTTAAAAGAAAAAATAATCATAAAACCGATCCACACATAAACATGGATGGTTTTACCTTGCGATAACCCAAAAAATTGTTTTAAAATCCATACTCCTCTGATATTGTAATAATGTCTAAATCAAATAAATAGTGCGTTCCACATATATAATATATAATTAAAAACCGCAGGCGCTTATTTGGTAATGGATTCCAACTGGCAAGGTATGGGACCACCTTCCGACAGTGTATCTCTAGAGAGGAATACACCGGGTTCAACAAGAACATCTTGTAACCCAGGCTAATCATGACCGGTCATTCATTTCGCTTACGTGTACCGAATGTATTATCAACAACGGTTAGGATCAACAACCATTTCCTAAAAGGGACAACATCGGATATAGATTTACGAAGCAAATGGAATTACTCAAGATAAGATGACAATACACCCTAATTGGGAGCTACCCACTTAGCCATGCGACTTACCCGATTTTATACCATTCCTCGGTTGTGAGGCTTGAGGTCATAACATACAGATCACATCTTTATTTACTTTGAATGTCACATTGTCATACCCGCCATATCACAAATTGATTTCCCTAAAAATACCATGGGTATACAGCTAAGAGAAACGAAATCCTTCGCCACCAAACGTAAATACGTTTGAAGAGATCAACTTATGTGATCTATTAAATATACTCTGTCAGACATTCTTCCATATAGGTTGTCCTAAGACTGGACAAATCGAAAGTACTATTCTGTAACCCATCTTAGGCAATTTCTACCTTAGATTTTCCAGAACAACCCTTGCATAAACTTCGTCTTCGATATCTTCATCATATTTGATTCGCAACGCTCCCATACGGAGTGGTTTTCAGATAATAAATCTGATCCCGGTCTCTCCGTATTGACGACGGAAAAATGGTCAACACTTTGATAGTCTGTTATTTAACTATCAAAGAAAAACATCCATACACACTGCGATCCTATTTCCAATGGAAGTTTTATCGATCAATCATCGCTCAACATTTTTCCGTTTAAATTAATTTATCATTAATTTATTCATTTCCCCATTTCCCTTTTCCATATATTCAAAATTTCTTAATTTCTAAATTTAGAAAATAAATGTTATCAACAATGCAAATCATTTCCATTCCTTATTCCCGCATTACTATCCTCCCACATCTATCCGTTTCTAACTGTAAATTAGTAAGAGAACAACTTCCTAATTATAAACCCCGAAGGCCGAAACCAACATCAGATCAATACCTAGACAGCTGCTCAATATAACTGATCTTCAGTCAGTTTCTAATTATAGTAATTCCATTTAAATTCCTATTTCAAAATCCATTTTCCTTTATAAATATTTTATTTAAAAAATATTTACTTCAATCCCTTATTCACATCGAATGTGAACAATATTTCTTTTATAAAATCAATTCAGTTCGATTTCGCATATACAAACAGTACCCCAATTCCAAATTCTATTTATACTTCTGTTTATAAGCTATTCATAAAAATCTTATTTATAACTCCCTTTTCAACTGCTCTGTTCACATTCGATTTCAAATATCGGTGTTGAAACTGATTTTACTTCTCTATATAATTTCACACTTATATATTCCATTAATCAAATTATAATTATTTTTATTTAATTTATAAAACATTATTTATAAATTAATATTCTCAATTTATCTGTTAAAACAGATTCTACTTAATATCTACTTTATACCCATTCCATAGTTCATTTTATATCCCGCCATTTCCTTTTTTCCATTATATTAATTTTCCAAATATTACTTTCTTTTAATTCTATTTATTTACCAAATAATTCCTTTTATAATTCTATTTATTTCCCAAATAATTCATTTTATAATTCTATTTATTTTATATAAATATTTTATTTTTAATATACACTTTGAAAATTCCCTTTTTACATTCCTATATTTCTTATGATATTTAAAATACCAAATAATAGGACCAGTGCCATCATAATCAATCACATATTATATATCACATCATATATCACAATATATGAAAAAAAACATCATTATTAATATTGAGGAATCCAGTTGGATCCCTCCAACCTGTTTCCCTGCATCCAAAGATGTTAAACATTATAATTAACATCAATTTCATTTCAATATGAAATATTCTGATAAACAGAATCAATATATAATTAACGATATATATATATATATAACTATATTTATGTTTTCAATTAATCAATCAACAATTCAACCAAACAATCAACACACAACAATCGAATATTATTTATCAATTCCGAAAATATGTTATAGAAATATAAACTGAGGAGAATTAGTGAGATTTACTCACTTTGTAGTTTATCGTTAAATAACGATAAACTATATTTGATTCAGACGGACGTTTAATTTTTCCATAATTTGTAACAAGCTCCAATTCACTCCAAATCAGTTCAATTGTGTAGTCACAATCCATACGATCCCAACGATCTTGTTTTGCAAAATTCTGATAATGCATGTGCAAGATATAGCATTTATAATTTGTACACTTATTTGAATTAAATTAAACTATGTTATTATTTAATATCGGGCCTTACTTACCAAACCAGCCCAGTTAAAACCCCTACCACCATCTACTGTACTCCTCCCTCTTCACATAATCCCGCTCCTCCCTTCTTTAACAAATTCCACAAACCATTGTCGAGACTACTTCCTCGGTTCTCTTCATCTACAAATCACGGTTTAGCGAACCAACACCACCGCTATTTTCCTCGCAGTCATTACCTTCACTTGCCGCCTGAACCCCTCCCTCAGAATTCGTCGAATAGCTTGATGTGCTTCCCCCTAAAACAGTGTGGCACTTTTAATTGCTTCTTTCCACCAGAAAATGCACGTAGGCGTCATTCGCTCATTCGAACTCAAATACAATACTCAATTCATGAATTAGTGCCTTAATCTGACGATTTTCTTAACCCTAACCACCGCTGTTCACAAACCAACGCTGGAAGATGATGTCAAGCCCCACAAAATTCATACTATCCTGAAGCTCTTCTGTTCAAGATAACAAAGATAGGAGTTGTGCGATTTACAATAATTTACCTGATTTGTTCTTGATTTTTGAAAACCACGTTTTACTGTGTGAATAAAATGACTGGCGGCGCTCTTCGTTTTGACCGTGGAAGAAATGTAGTTAGGGTTAGGAAAGGTAAGGGGTCTATATATAAGGGTTGGTTAACTTATCCCATAAGCTTCCTATATTAATTTATTATTTTATCGTATTGCTAATTGTATTCGTCTTCTAAATATCGTTATGATCACATATGATGCCCAAATACAATGAAAATGGACGTACACCTACAGTTTGACATTATGAACCAAACGAAACTTGTTTCGTCGAATTCCGAGTCCGTTTGCTCATACAACATATTTTTAAAGTCAAATTATCGACTATTTTCACATTTAAATTCTGCACGGCACACACTGACTCCAAAAATCATGAAATTTGAAATCTAACAATAATTTAATATTCTGGATCGAACAAAATTAGTTTTGTCGAAAACGGAGGTCATTTGTAAAAGTGGTTATTTTCTAACGCTCTAAAATAAACCAATTTAAATATTAATATATTTAAAATAATTAAATTAAATATTAATAAATTAATATTATCATATATATATATATATATTCGAGTAGAATATCATTTAGCTCCAAAATAAATATATTTGACTTTATAACTCGATATTTCAAATCTAGGTTTGATCGATATATAATTTATATAAAATGCCTTTTATTATATAAATAAATCATTATTAATTATGAACGAATTCCATAGTGACTTTTTGGAAATTTGAATTGGGCATAACTCACAATCTACATGACGAAATCCCGAATTTTCTCTTCCATTAGAAAAATATAGTTCACCACATCCAAACGTTTCTTGTTTCACAGAATTCCGACTTAAAACAAATTCTGTATATTCAATTAAAGTTCGAATCGCCAAATTACGAACACTGCGCCATTACAAGCCTGATTATAATTATAATATAATTTATACCTTCTATCCACATTTTATAAATAAATTCGTTATTATAATTCAATTCTAAACTAAATTAAATTAGTTCAATCATCTGATTCACACAACATTGTGAATTCTACTATTTCCGACTATTTCGAAAATTAAATATATTACTATATTTATAATATTAATTAAATAAAATCTAAATATTTAATTAAACAGTTATTTTATGTTACCAAAACATTGTTTAATATTTAAATTAGTTAATTATTTAACCGTTAAAAATATGGGATGTTATATTCTTCCCTCCTTAAAATAATTTAGTCCTCGAAATTGCTAAGGTAGAAAACGAACCCTATTAGTTGGTTTAAAATTATTTTTTTACTTCTTATCTTCAGTTTCAATTGAGCCAACTAATTTTAATTAAAACATTAATTCATTTCGACTAATGAAATTTTTCAAAAATTCTGAAAATTTTCTAGCACCTTAAATTTCTGAAAAATTTCGGCAGCACCTCCTTTGTACGACTCAATTGGTACAACTACAACTCGCCTCTCTAGGCCATCTCTAATCCAAAAGAAAATAAACAGCCAAGCGACTTGCCAAACAGGCTCAAAAACCACCAAACTTATATAAAAATAAACTTGTACCTTTTTGTCGGGCATATCATTATATTTCCCACATTTGCTTCCATTCGATATCTGCTCAACATGTGTTCGTTCATTCTAATTGATTTCCAATCAGTTTATCCTCAACTCCAATCATTCGCTTATATCCAAGTCGAATTCCATCCTTAACTCAATCTCATTCCCTCTTCCAACTCTTAACTTATCAGTCCAATATACATAACCAAATTGAGTTTCACTCCACAAAATTTATTAACTAATTAATTTCTCTTATTAATTGTCTTTATCTCATAATTCAATAATGGTTTTTATTTCAAAAATCAATCCATTTCAATTCACATGGGTGCGGTTATATTCAAGAATCCAATTATTCTTGATATCATTCTATTCCAGTTCAGTTTGCTCTCCCAAATTTTATTAATTTGTTTTTAAATCAAACAATCTCTTCCTGGGAGTTTTTAAATATTTTGCCATATCAAAAATTAATCTTTCCTTTTTAGGATTTAAACAACTCATTTTTCTCAGAATAATTCAAAATGAATATCTTTGGTAGTAATCCGTCACTTATAAACTCAACAATGAACACTGATGATGCGGCCAGCATCATTAGAGTTATTTTCGAGCTATTGAAGTGAGTTCAATACTATATCACCTTTCAATTTTTTTTAAACACTTCCATTTTGAAATTATTTCAAAATATCCTATTCACAATGCTTGTAAAACAATTTAAAATCTCCCAAGATTTTAAAATTTCCATATATTTAATCCAAACCCATTTACAAACACTTCTACAACTTGTAGGAATTTTAAAATCCAATTTTGATTTAAATTCAAATTTAATTCATTTCGTAATGCTTATAATAATTCTAATTGGTTATTTATAATCATTTCGATCATAATCTTTTTCGATTATAATATCGACAACATATCCAATAAACTATAATAATTTTAATATCAATATTTTCTTTATCTAAAAATATTTTCTTGGCGAAATTATTTCATTTACCCTTAGGGGTTGTTCTTTGGCTCAAAATGGGTCCGTTAGCCAATGGACGCGTTGGACGCATCGGACGCGTCCAACGCGTCCGTTGGCTAACGGCTCGTTTTGAGCCGTTGTGCCAACAGCTCAACTTTGAGCCGTTGGCACACCTTCCCCATTCCCCTACCCTTATAAATCCTCCCCCTATTCATCTACTCCTCACTCACCTTCTTCCAACTCACCTTCTTCCACTCTTTCTTACAATGGAGAATCCATTCCGAAATGATGGTGATTCTGATTCAGACGCTTTAGAGGATATCATCCTAATTGGAGCGTACTTACGTGGTCGCCGAAGCGAAATAGGACGCCGGATTCATACTTCGACGTATACCGGATTGATGTGGATAGACGACATACTTAACGGTCATTAGACAAGATGTCAAAGGCAGTTTCGTATGAAACAGTTATGTTTTCTTTCGTTATGCGATAGGCTGGAAAGTTGCGGATTGACCACTTCAGAAAATGTTACTGTTCGAGAAGCGATTGGGATATTTTTATGGACTATTGCCACCGCTAATTCGAACAGACAAGTGGCTGAAAGATTTCAAAGGTCAGGTTGCACAATCTTTCATTATTTTCATGCTATTTTGAATGCCGTCCTAGTATTATCTACCGCTATTATAAAACCGGGTTATCCTCAATTTAACTCAATTCCTACTGAAATTAGCAATGATAACCATTACTATCCATACTTTAAAAACTGTATTGGTGCAATAGACGGCACACATATTATGGCACACTTACCCCCAGATCGAATTGTTCCGTATATCGGACGAAAAGGATACGCTACACAGAATATTTTGGCTATATGCTCGTTCGATTTACTATTTACGTATGTTGTATCTGGATGGGAAGGTACTGCACACAACAGTCGAATTTTTAATTCTGTGGTGAATGACAGAAGTTCCAAATTTCCTCATCCTCCTCCTGGCCAGTATTATGTTGTGGATTCCGGTTTTCCACTTACAACTGGGTATATACCACCATATCGAAGTGTTAGATATCACATCCCCCAGTTTCGTATGACCACAAATCAACCGAAATCCCATAATGAAAATTTTAATTTCTACCATTCTAGTTTACGTATGGCAATTGAGAGGACATTTGGAATATGGAAAAAGAAATTTGTTATACTCAGAAATATGTCAACCTACAAGTTCGCAGCTCAAACAAAAATTGTTGTTGCTATGATGGCTATACACAATTATATACGCAAATACAACATGGGTGATCCAGATTTTATGGCTTATGATGATGATCCAAATCTTATTCCAGAAGAGTACGAACAAAAATACGCCGACGTGCGAAACATAGGCAATAATGACCTAGCACCGGCTCAACGCTATCATGGCAGCGCTGATATGGCAGTGCGTCACGATCACATAAGGGACGAGCTTGTTGCAACAGGATTGCACTAATAGATTTCTGCAATGTATCACTTTATCTACTGTTTTCTTATTTCTGCAATGTATCCCTTTATCTACTGTTTTCTTATTTCTGCAATGTATCCCTTTAGCTGCTTTTTTTTGTATTTCTGCAATGTATCACTTTCTGTACTGTTTTTATGTAATGAACTGTTATGTTTTGTTAACTGTGTTATTCTACAATAATTATAATGTTATGTTTTAATCTGTAATTAGTTAAAATACAAAAAATAAATAAAATACTCTGCTTACAACACCATTATAAGAGTATAACACTTACAACATATCAGAAATAAACAATAGCTATATAATCCTGAAGCCTCCTGATCTAGCTCTCCATTTATATCTGTAAAATTCCGTGTAATAACCCGGAAATCCGAGCCAATATAAAATTTTTATTTTGGCAATTTCAATGAATTTTGAATATTTAAAATGAATTATTTTAAATAATAACGACGAGAAATTTATTTTGAATAGAATTATAACGTGTATATTTATTTGAATCGTCGCTGGAATATAAATATTTATTTTTAATTATAAAAAGAATTGAAAATGGCGCGGTAGTTCGAAAATTCGATTTCAAAGTTCAAATGAATGTACAGGATTCAAAATAAACCGGATTTTAGCAAAACCAAAAATATTAGAATTTATTTGAAAATATCTTTCCAAAGAATCTGAAAAATTGAAATTTCATAGCGAGAATCAAAAGTTATGCCCAGTTGGAAATTCAGAATAGTCGCTATGGAATTCTGGCCCTTAAAAATGGAAATTTTGCAAACGACCTCGGTTTTCGACGAAACCACTTTTATTGGATCCGTGTTGTCAAGTTATTGTTAAATGCCAAAATTCACAATTTTTTGAGTTAATATGTGAGCGTGGCAATGGAAAATGCATTTGACCAGTTTCAGTTGATTTTAATCGACCGGAAAATGGCCATTTTGCAAACGGTCTCAGAATTCGACGAAATTAGTTTTGTTAGGACTGTATCGTCAATACGAAGCTAGAAAATATTTTTTGGAAATTTTTAGAGTCCATGCATGGCCCAGGTAAATTGAAATGCACATTCAAATTCAATATATAGATTTATATTTTGATTTTGACGAAAACTGATCGTAATGGTCGAATTGGCTAACGAAACATAGCCCATTGTGTTTGGAATAGGGGTAATTAGCTAGGGGCGACAGTCGTTGGGTCTCGGTTGGAGTTTGAAATCAAAAGTTACTTTTTGGGAAAATAAATAAATAATATAATTTATTATATATAACCCTAACCTTTCTCCTATTGTAATTCAACCCCCGTCGTTCAAAATATACAGCCCTAAATCAATGTCGCCCTCAGCCCTAGGTAAACGCCACCGCCCTCTTGGCCACCGTCGCCCGTCGTCCGCCCCACCTGGCCCCGTCGCCCTTCCCTCTTCCTCCCCTTCTCTCTCTCCTTAGCCACAGATGCAAACCCGAACCCCAAAAACCCAGAAACCAACGCCTCCAGCCCACCTCCGGCCGATGTGGACCCGCCATAGCCGTTTCTGGCCTCCCCCCAACTCTGCAGCACCCCCTCCGACTCTCTATCATCCCTCCTTCTCTCTCTTTCCCCCGTCTTCTCTTCTAAATCAAGCCCTAGCCCAAGAAGAACCCGCTGTCCCTACTCTTGCTCCACCGTGCCAGCCACCACAGCCCCACAACACCCCGCCTCCAACAGAGACCCGATTTTTAATAAGAAGAAGGTGAGTTTTGATATTATTTTTAATTAGTTATGTTATTAAATTTTCGATTTTTTTTATATATATTAACATAGGATGAAAAGAAAAATAATAATACGATTTTTAGGCTAATCTAAAAAGATTTGATTTTTATTTCTATAAAGATTAGGTTTTTATTTATCATGAAAGGATTTGATTATTAATAGTATAAAATTTGTTTTTGAAATATATAATAGCAAGTATAAAATTTGTTTTTAAAATAAATGGCATAGTTATAAAAAACTTGATTTTTTATATACAAATAACAATGATAAAAATATGATTTTTATCTATAAGGATATCGTATAAAAATATGATTTTTATCTATAAGGATGTCGTATAAAAATATGATTTTTATCTATAAGGATATCGTATAAAAATATGATTTTTATCTATAAGGACATCGTATAAAAATATGACTTTTTATCTAGAGTGTTGTTATAAAAATATGATTTTTAGAAATATATAAACATCATATTAAAAATGTTATTTTTTTAATATGAACAGCGTGAAGAAGATTGCGTTGGGATTTAGGGATAAAATTGGTCATACACTAATCCTAATAATTAGCTGTATGTCGATCGATTGATTGACAGACTATTGTAAGCGTTAATTATTTATATTTAATGCTTATGCAGTTGTGTGGTGCACTCTGGATGATGTTTGATGATTTATCGTTGCTATTATATACATATGTTGTAGAAAATCCATATAATTAACCTTATATGGTAATTGATTGGGCCTCATTTCGATTTGGAAAATAAGGAATATTATAAAACTAAATTCATGTGTTGAATAGAAAATAAATTCATGTGTTGAATAGAAAATAAGTACATGTGTTGAATAGAAAATAAATCCATGTGTTGAATAGATAAAAATGTATGTGTTGAATAGATAAAAATTCATGTGTTGAATAGAATACAAATTCATGTGTTGAATAGAATAAAAATTCATGTGTTGAATAGAATAAATATTCATGTGTTGAATAGAATAAACATTCATGTGTTGAATAAAAGCCGTGTTGATTAGATTGATGCCATTTTGACGTGAATGATATTTATATCGATTTTATTCATTTTTATAATGAATATAAGAAAGAAAGTGATTTCAAAATATAACGTTTTGAAAACATTATCATTTAGAGATTAATGATATATAATATTCAATTTCGTTTAGAAATTGAATATGAAGTTGAAATCATTTTGAAAACGAATTTAAAACGATTTATAAAATACGTTTTGAAAGGAAATCGACGAAATATATATAATATATATATTAAATGGCCTGAATAGAATGCGCCGCGGTAGTTCACGAATTTCGACCATTGACTTCGAATTGATATTATGGTAGATTCGACCGTCGGATTCTCCTAAACCAGAACCGTTGGGTTCGTATCGAAAAGAGCTTTCTAACGGATATTAGAGATTTAAAATCTAACGGTTGGATTTGGAATTATGTCCAAATCAAATTTGGAAAAGGTCGCTGTAAGTGCAGTTCGATGGCCGTTGATGGAAATCGACTGTACGGGCCTTGATAAAATTATTAAAAATAGTAATAATTTGTGTAAAATCATAAGAAATGATTTGTGAAGAATTGAGATGAAGAATTCCATATTTGAAAAGATAAAAATAGATTTTTATCGAAGTTAACTAGTTTTGAACTAGAATAATAATTTATTTATTTTTGAAATAAATAAATTGGATTTGAAAGGGTTTTAAAAGTAACCCGAAGTTTCAATAATTGAATTGGAATGGAATGTGATTTTGGGTTTATAGTGAACGGTGTTTTAAATGACATTGTTTCTTTAACCCAGTTAAAGACAAGATATGATTTCCCAAGTTAAGCAATCAGAATATTGATTTTTGGGAAGATTAAAACTAAGTGAAGTTTTAATGAATCTTTAATTAGATTGAAGTGATCGAGAATGGAGTATCACCAGTTTTGCTCCAGGCGATAGTTAAATCTTTAATTAGATTTGAACGTGAAATGGTAATTGAATTTACCGATAACACCGTGGTGTTAGATATGAAGTATGACCAGTTTTACTTCATGGGATGAATAGGTTGGGACTGGGAAATAAAATAAATGATTACTTTGGTGTGGTTCGCTAATCCCGACTAATTTGAATTGATATTCAAAGGAAGATTAAAGAATAAATTTAAAGAATTTATCTTTGATAAAATTAATGGGAACCTTTCCCAAAGTATGAGAATATTTGAATAAAAGAATATTCTGAATTGGAATGAGGCGTATGTTGTGTTTGTGTAACACTTGTTTATTATATACGCGAGTTATTCGGAAAGGCCGGGTTTATCCCATTCTCAATAACTGATTCGACGTGGTGTCGAGGATGAAGACGGTGGTTGAAGACCGGAGGTCTTCACATCGTTTGGGTGATTATTGATGATCTTGATTAGGCTGTACACCCGAGAGGAGGGAATCAGTTGGTGATTGTCCAGACGTACTTGGAGATCGATGGATATGCGAGGTACAAGGTGCCTCCGGTTTCGTTCAGACCCAGAACGAACTTGTAAATGGACTATGTGTCTGACATTGGATTTTATTCTATGTGATTGATTTCTATTAAATATATACCTGTTTGGCGGCGGAGAATTTATTCTCTTTCTTAACGCCCTTCTCTGAGACGTACGAGCTCAGGGGTTATATATTGATGGATATCAATCGCTTGGAGTGAGTTGCCTGTGTGGCATGCCTAAGTGACAAATGATCAAGGCTTTTGTTGAAAAGCAAAGTCTTGTGATTGATGATCAAAACACGGCCTGTGTGGCATAGCTTTGTGTAGTGTTGATTCGCAAGCCTCACACCCCGGTTGTGAACCAGAAACGGGATAGGACATCAGGGAGGGCATGCGTTTTCTTCTAGCCAGGGTGGTGTCAGTGACCTACCAGCCCTGACATTTATATTATTTTCACCTGTGTGGTTGTTGTTGTTGCGAGGCACCTCGGATATATCGGTGACTGTGTGGCGCCGATGGAGTCATTTGGCTCATTGACGCCCCAAAGGGCGGGGAAACGCAGTATTCAGGCATTTTAATCCACATCGGAGGACCGGCCCTAACGCTCCAAGGGTCACTCGAGCTCTGATCCTCAGACACGGGCTAGAGCGTCTCGAATCGGTGAGGACTATCTTTTTCCTTGGTTCACATATGGAAACCCAACCTCCAATACATGACATATGCGGTTTTGATTGTAGAGCCTAGTATGGCGACATGATATATGGTACCCATGCCGTCTATGATTGATATTTATGATTGAAATTTTTTTGACACTATACACTTATAGTAATAATAAAAGATGAAATTTTGCGTATCAAGCATTCTTTGGCTATTATAAGGTAAAACCCTATCCTCCGGCTTGTGTTGCATTGTGTGATGGGACCTGGGTCTTATAATAGCTTCATTGTTCTTTATTTAGCATTGCGCTGTGATTTTGTGCACTGGTATTCTTGGGAGGAAACCCGTTCCGTGTTATACGGCGTGGTCCCTTGATTTACCTAACATTAAAATAAAGATTAATAACTGTTTTAGTTCTCACATTAGTCCCATGACTGACCTGGAGTTTATTGTTTTAACCTAAACTCTGGGTGCCCTTATTTTGACACGGGCAGCTAGTAGTTTTGGTTTTGCAGATTTATATCCACAGGATCCTGATGTACAGCTGGAACGATACTCGGAAAGCTCTGTATCCATGTATTACTTCTAGTTTTGTTTTGTTTTATTTTCCGCTGCGATGTATTTAAATGTGATTTAAATCTCTGATATTTTCTGTATTATATTTATTCATACTCTGTATATTCTTGTATTCTGGTGGAATTGTTGTAATATATAATGAAATGTTCTTCTGTTTGCATTCTGGTCTATCTTGTCCTCAAAGCATCCGCTCTTTCCTTCATGGGGAAGTTACGGGTCTTTACAGTTGGTATCAGAGCCTTAGTTTACAGAGCTCGGAGAACAAGACACATTAGAACCGAATGAAAGAATTCATCAGAGATTGGATCAGTAATATTCAATGGGAAGGACTCGTTAGAGATGGGATCAGTACTATCCTAGAACGAGTGTGAAGAGTATATATTTAAAATGAAAACAAGTTTTGTTTTGAAAATTTAAACTTTATTATTCGTATTTGAATATTTATTTGTATTGAATTTGGACAGTCCAATATATAAATATTTTGCATATACGTCTGATCCACGGATATTCGAAGTTTTAATATATTGGGAAGATATAGAATCACACTCTAGTCGCTCGGAGATGATTCTAATGATCGCTCGAGCATCATCAGAATTTATTTTCGTGTTTCGAAAGTGGGATTTCTATATGATTCCAATTGACTGGTGTGAGAACCAAAGCTAGATAGGGCTTATTGTTGTGATTTGGCATCAAAAATCTGATTTTTAGCTATGTATTAAAGTTATGAATTTGAAAAGCTAATCAACTAATTGATTGCTGATTGTGTTGTTTGATTATTGTTCGATTAATTAAATGTTGAACCTTTAGCCAAATTGAACCGAATAGTGAATTATATTGAAAATGATTACAATTGCATGCATATACATGTACTTACATTGAACAGGTCATAGCAAGGAGGCTAGAGAAGAGGAATAAAATTGTTTGCCCGATAAATAGGTACATGTTTATTGTATTTCTTTGGGTTTGGATGATTTTATGACCCGATTGGCTAGCCGCTTGGCTGTTTCTTTTTCTTTTTGGATTGGTGAGGGTCATGGGAGGCTATTTGAAATATCCCGTAGTCCCTGGTGCAGGGGAGGTTATGACGAAATTTTTTGAAAATTTAGGGTGTTAGCCAAATTTTTGAAAATTTTGAAAAGTTCTTAGAAACTGAAAAGTTGAAGAACTTAAGCCGTAAAGAAAATAATGAAAGTTGAGTTGGTTTGTAAAACAACTTTCAGCTTCGTTCCTTTTCGAGGACGAAAAGTTTTAAGTGGGGGAGATTGTAATAACCCGGAAATCTGAGCCAATTTAAAATTTTTATTTTGGCAATTTTGATGAATTTTAAATATTTAAAATGAATTATTTTAAATAATAACGATGAGAAATTTATTTTGAATAGAATTATAACGTGTATATTTATTCGAATCGTCGTTAGAATATAAATATTTATTTTTAGTTATAAAAGGAATTGAAAATGGCGCGGTAGTTCGAAAATTCGATTTCAAAGTTCAAATGAATGTACATGATTCAAAATAAACCGGATTTTAGCGAAACCAAAAATATTAGAATCTATTTGAAAATATCTTTCTAACGAATCCGAAAAATTGAAATTTCATAGTGGGAATCAAAAGTTATGCCCAATTGAAAATTCAGAATAGTCGCTATGGAATTCTGGCCCTTAAAAATGGAAATTTTGCAAACGACCTCTGTTTTCGACGAAACCACTTTTATTGGATCCGTGATGTCAAGTTATTGCTAAATGCCAAAATTCATAATTTTTGGAGTCAATATGTGAGCGTGGCAAAGGAAAATGCATTTGACCAGTTTCAGTTGATTTTAATCGACTGGAAAATGGCCATTTTTTAAACGGTCTCAGAATTCGACGAAATTAGTTTTGTTAGGACCGTATCATCAATATGAAGCTAGATAATATTTTTCTGGAATTTTTAGAGTCCGTACGTGGCCCTGGTAAATTGAAATGCGCATTCAAATTCAATATATAGATTTATATTTTGATTTTGATGAAAACAGATCGTAATGGCCGAATTTGCTTACGAAACATAGCCCATTGTGTTCGGAATAGGGGTAATTAGCTAGGGGAGATAGTCGTTGGGTCTCGGTTGGAGTTTGAAATCAAAAGTTACTTTTTGGGAAAATAAATAATATAATTTATTATATAATAACCCTAACCTTTCTCCTATTATAATTCAACCCCCGTCGTTCAAAATATACAGCCCCAAATCGATGTCGCCCTAGGTAGCCGCCACCGCCCTCTTGGCCACCGTCGCCCGTCATCCGCCCCACCTGGCCCCGTCGCCCTTCCCTCTTCCTCCCCTTCTCTCTCTCCTCGGCCACACATGCAAACCCGAAGCCCAAAAACCCAGAAACCAACGCCTCCAGCCCACCTCCGGCCGATGTGGACCCGCCGCCGCCGTTTTTGGCCTTCCCCCAACTCTACAGCACCCCCTCTGATTCTCTATCATCCTTCCTTCTCTCTCTTTCCCCCTTCTTCTCTTCTAAATCGAGCCCTAGCCCAAGAAGAACCCGCTGTCCCGACTCTTGCTCTACTGTGCCGGCCACCACAGCCCCTCATCACCCCGCCACCAACAAAGACCCGGTTTTTAATAAGAAGAAGGTGAGTTTTTATATTATTTTTAATTAGTTATGTTATTAAATTTTCGATTTTATATATATATATTAACATAGGATGAAAAGAAAAATAATAATACGATTTTTAGGCTAATCTAAAAAGATTTGATTTTTATTTCTATAAAGATTTGGTTTTTATTTATCATGAAAGGATTTGATTATTAATAGTATAAAATTTGTTTTTAAAATATATAATAGCAAGTATAAAATTTGTTTTTAAAATAAATGGCATAGTTATAAAAAACGTGATTTTTTATATATAAATAACATTGATAAAATATGATTTTTATCTATAAGGATATCGTATAAAAATATGATTTTTATCTATAAGGATATCGTATAAAAATATGATTTTTATCTATAAGGACATCGTATAAAAATATGACTTTTTATCTAGAGTGTTGTTATAAAAATATGATTTTTAGAAATATATAAACAGCGTGAAGAAGATTGCGTTGGGATTTGGGGAAAATCCAAACCGTTCAGACATTCAGACAAAAACTGACGGAGTGGATCCCACGGTGAGAACTCCTCACTTTTAATTTATTTTCTAATTGAAATATATACTAGGATGTAGACGGTGCTTAGCAGCACCCGACACCCGTCGTCCACAGACCATGGATGAATTGTTTGTTTGATTGTTGTGTTGTGAAATTTGACTGTTGATTGTGATGTGCAAAATATATGTTCATGTGTTGAAATAAAATATATATTCATGTGTTGAAATAAAATATATATTCATTGTTGAAATAAAATATATATTCATGTGTTGAAATAAAATATATATTCATGTGTTGAAGTAAAATAAATATTCATTTACAAATCGAACGATTTGTTTATGTACACTGATTTGACTGATATGGATTGGGACGATAAATTTTACACATCGCCCAACTGCACAAATAAAACCTTTGTTTGATTGTTTGAAAACCCCACACTTGTGTTGGGATAAAATTGGGCATACACTAATCCCAATAATTAGCTATATGTCGATCGATTGATTGACAGGCGGTTGTAAGCATTAATTATTTATATTTAATGCTTATGCAGTTGGGTGGTGCACTCTGGATGATGGTTGATGATTTATCGTTGCTAATATATACATGTGTTGTAGAAAATCCATATAATTAACCTTATATGGTAATTGATTGGGCCTCATTCCGATTTGGAAAATAAGGAATATTATAAAAATAAATACATATGTTGAATAGAAAATAAATTCATGTGTTGAATAGAAAATAAATTCATGTGTTGAATAGAAAATAAATTCATGTGTTGAATAGATAAAAATTCATGTGTTGAATAGATAAAAATTCATGTGTTGAATAGAATAAAAATTCATGTGTTGAATAGAATAAAAATTCATGTGTTGAATAGAATAAATATTCATGTGTTGAATAGAATAAACATTCATGTGTTGAATAAAAGCCGTGTTGATTAGATTGACGCCATTTTGACGTGAACGATATTTATATCGATTTTATTCATTTTTATAATGAATATAAGAAAGAAAGTGATTTCAAAATATAACGTTTTGAAAATATTATCATTTAGAGATTAATGATATGGAATATTCAATTTCGATTAGAAATTGAATATGAAGTTGAAATCGTTTTGAAAACGAATTTAAAACGATTTATAAAATACGTTTTGAAAGGAAATCGATGAAATATATATAATATATATATTATATATATTAAATGGCCTGAATAGAACGCGCCGCGGCAGTTCGCGAATTTTGACCATTGACTTCGAATTGATATTACGGGAGAACCGACCGTCGGATTCTCCTAAAACTGGAACCGTTGGGTTCGTATCGAAAAGAGCTTTCTAAGGATATTAGAGATTTGAAATCTAACAGTTGGATTTGGAATTATGTCCAAATCAAATTTGGAAAAGGTCGCTGTAAGTGCAGTTCGATGGCCGTTGATGGAAATCGACTGTACGGGCCTTGATAAAATTATTAAAAATAGTAATAATTTGTGTAAAATCATAAGAAATGATTTGTGAAGAATTGGGATGAAGAATTCCATATTTGAAATGATAAAAATAGATTTTTATCGAAATTAACTAGTTTTGAACTAGAATAATAATTTATTTATTTTTGAAATAAATAAATTGGATTTGAAAGGGTATTAAAAGTGACCCGAAGTTTCAATAATTGAATTAGAATGGAATGTGATTTTGGGTTTATAGTGAACGGTGTTTTAAATGACATTGGTTCTTTAACCTAGTTAAAGACAGGATATGATTTCCCAAGTTAAGCAATCAGAATATTGATTTTTGGGAAGATTTAAACTAAGTGAATTTTTAATGAATCTTTAATTAGATTGAAGTGATCGAGAATGGAGTATCATCAGTTTTGCTCCAGGCGATAGTTAAATCTTTAATTAGATTTGAACGTGAAATGGTAATTGAATTTTGCCGATAATACCGTGGTGTTAGATGTGAAGAATGACCAGTTTTACTTCATGGGATGAATTGGGAAATAAAATAAATGATTACTTCGGTGTGGTTCGCTAATCCCGACTAATTTGAATTGATATTCAAAGGAAGATTAAAGAATAAATTTAAAGAATTTATCTTTGATAAAATTAATGGAAACCTTTCCCAAAGTATGGGAATATTTGAATAAAAGAATATTCTGAATTGGAATGAGGCGTATGTTGTGTTTATGTAACACTTGTTTATTATATACACGAGTTATTCAGAAAGACCGGGTTTATCCCATTCTGAATAACTGATTCGACGTGGTGTCGGGGATGAAGACGGTGGTTGAAGACCGGAGGTCTTCACATTGTTTGGGTGATTACTAATGATCTTGATTGGGCTGTACACCCAAGAGGAGGGAATCAGTTGGTGATCGTCCAGAAGTACTTGGAGATCGATGGATATGCGAGGTACAAGGTGCCTCCGGTTTCGTTCAGACCCAGAACGAACTTGCAAATGGACTATGTGTCTGACATTGGATATTCTGTGTGATTGATTTCTATTAAATATATACCTGTTTGGCGGCGGAGAATTTATTCTCTTGCTTAACACCCTTCTCTGAGACGTACGAGCTCAGGGGTTATATATTGATGGATATCAATCGCATGGAGTGAATTGCCTGTGTGGCATGCCTAAGTGGCAAATGATCAAGGCTTTTGTTGAAAAGCAAAGTCTTGTGGTTGATGATCAAAGCACGGCCTGTGTGACATAGCTTTGTGTAGCGTTGATTCACGAGCCTCACACCTCGGTTGTGAACCAGAAACGGGAGAGGACATCAGGGAGGGCATGCGTTTCCTTCTAGGTAGAGTGGTTTCAGTGACCTACCAGCCCTGACATTTATATTATTTTCACCTGTGTGGTTGTTGCGAGGCGCCTCGGATATATCGGTGACTGTGTGGAGCCGATGGAGTCATTTGGCTCATTGACGCCCCAAAGGGTGGGGAAACACAGTGTTCTGGCATTTTAATCCACATCGGTGGACCGGCCCTAATGCTCCAAGGGTCACTCGAGTTCTGATCCTGGGACACGGGCTAGAGCATCTTGAATCGGTGAGGACTATCTTTTGCCTCGGTTCACAGATGGAAACCCAACTTCCAATACGTGACATTTGCAGTTTTGATTGTAGAGCCTACTATGGCGACATGATATATGGTACCCATGCCGTCTATGATTGATATTTATGATTGAAATTGTTTTGACACTATACACTTATAGTAATAATAGAAGATGAAATTTAGCATATCAAGCATTATTTGGCTATTATAAGGTAAAACCCTATCCTCCGGCTTGTGTTGCATTGTGTGACGGGGCCTGGGTCTTAGAATAGCTTCATTGTTCTTTATTTAGCATTGCGCTGTGATTTTGTGCTCTGGTATTCTTAGGAGGAAACCCGTTCCGTGTTATACAGCGTGGTCCCTTGATTTACCTAACTTTAAAATAAAGATTAATAACTGTTTTAGTTCTCACACCAGTCCCATGACTGACCTGGAGTTTATTGTTTTAACCTAAACTCTGGGTGCCTTTATTTTTACACGGGCAGCTAGTAGTTTTGGTTTTGCAGATTTATATTCACAGGATCCTGATTTACAGCTGGAACGATACTCGGAGAGCTTTGTATCCGTGTATTACTTCTAGTTGTGTTTTGTATTATTTTACGCTGCGATGTATTTAAATGTAATTTAAATCTCTGATATTTTCTGCGTAATATTTATTCATACTCTGTATATTCTTGTATTCTGATGGAATTGTTGTAATATACAATGAAATGTTCTTCTGTTTGCATTCTGATCTGCCTTGTCCTCAAAGCATCCTCTCTTTCCTTCATGGGGAAGTTACGGGTCTTTACATTCCGACTACTTGACTGCCCATACAAAATTGGGCACCCAATAGCTTACCAAAAACAAAACAAAATAAACTCTGGGTCAGTCATGGGACTGGTGTAAATAAACTCCAACCATTTGTTTAAATTTTAAAATCCTTTTTTAAAAGAAAGAATAATCGTAGGACCAATCCACACATAAACACGGATGGTTTTTACCTTACGATAACCCAAAACATTCTTTTAAAATCCATACTCCTCTGATATTATAATAATGTTTAAATCAAATAATTAACACTCTAATGGAACACTTTCATCTCACGTTCCACATATATAATATATAATCAAAAACCTCAGGCGCTTATTTGGTAATGGATTCCAACTGGCAAGGTATGGGACCACCTTCCGATAGTGTATCTCTAGAGAGGAATACACTGGGTTCAACAAGAATATTTTGTAATCCAGGCTAAACATGACCGGTCACTCATTTCGCTTGAGTGTACTGAATGTGTTATCACCAATGGTTGGGATCAACAACCGTTTCCCGAAAGGGACAACATCGAATATAGATTTAAGAAGCAAATGGAATTTCTCTAGATCAGGTGACAATAAAACTTAATTGGGAACTACCCACTTAGCCATGCGACCTACCTGATTTTATACCATTCCTCAGTTGTGAGGCTTGAGGTCATAACGTACGGATCACACCTTTATTTACTTTGAATGTCACATCGTCATACCTACAAAATCACAAATTGATTTCCCCAAAATACCATGCGTATACAACTAAGAGAAATGAATTCCTCCGCAACCGAACATAAATACGTTTGAAGAGATCAAATTATGCAATCTATTAAATATACTCTGTCAGACATTCTTCCATACAGGTTGTCCTGGGATTGGACAAACTGAAGGCACTATTCTGCAAACCCATCTTTGGCAATTTCTACCTAGGATTTGCTAGAAAAACCCTTGCATAAACTCCGTCTTCAATATCTTCATCATATTTGATTCGTAACTCTAATGCCCATACGGAGTGGTTTTCAGATAATAAATCTGATCCTGGTCTCTCTGTATTGACGATGGAAAAATGGTCAACACTTTGATAGTCGGTTATTTAACTATCAAAGAAAAATATCCATACACATAACGATCCTATTTCCAAACGGAAATTTTATCAATCAATCATCGCTCAACATTTTTCCCTTTAAATTAATTTATTATTAATTTATTCATTTCCCCATTTCCCTTTTCCATATATTCAAAATTTCTTATTTTCTAAATTTAGAAAATAATCATTATCAACATTAGAAAACATTTCCATTCCTTTTTCATGCATCACTATCCTCCCTCATCCATCAGTTTCTAACTGTAAATTAGTAAGAGAACAACTTCCTAAGTATAAACCCCGAAGCCTGAAACCAACATCAGATCAATACCCAGACAGCTGTTTAATATAACTAATCTTTAATCAGTTTCTAATTTTAGTAATTCCATTTTAATTATTATTTCAAAACCCAATTTCCTTTATAAATATTTTATTTGAAAAATATTTACTTCAATCCCTTATTCACATCGAATGTGAATAATATTTCTTTTATACAATCAATTTAGTTTGATTTCGCATTTAAAAACAAAACACCAATTCCAAATTCTATTTGCATTTCTATTTATAGACTATTCGTAAAAATCTTATCTATAACTCCCTTAATTCCCTTTACAACTGCTATGTTCACATTCGATTTCAAATATCAGTGTTTAAATTAATTTTACTTCTCTATGTAATTTCAGACTTATATATTCCATTTATCAAATGATAAACATTTTTATTTAATTTATAAAACATTATTTATAATTAATCTTCCCAGTTTATCTGTTAAAACAGATTCTATTTAATATCTACTTTATATCCATTCCATATTTCTTTTTATATCCCGCCATTTCCTTTTTTTCCCATTATATTAATTTTCCAAATATTACCTTTTTAATCTAGTTATTTGCCAAATAATTCCTTTTATAATTCTATTTAAATCCCAAATAATTCATTTTATAATTATATTTATTTTATATAAATATTTTATTTTCAATATATACTTTGAAAATTCCCTTTTTACATTCCAATATTTCTTATGGTATTTAAAATACCAAATAATAAGACCAGTGTCATCATAATTAATCACAAACTATATATCACATCATACATCACAATACATGAAAAAAAAACAGTAATATAAATATTGAGGAATCCAGTTGGATCCCTCCAACCTGCTTCCCTGCATCCACATATGTTAAACAATATAGTTAACATCAATTTCATTTCAATATGAAATATTCTGATAAACAGAATCAATATATAATTAATGATTTATATATATAACTATATCTATATTTTCAACCAATCAATCAACAATTCAACCAAAGAATCAACACACTGCAATCAACCATCATTTATCAATTCTAAAAGTACGTTACAAAAATATAAACTGAGAAGAGTTAGTGAGATTTACTCACTTTGTAGTTTATCGTTAAATAATGAAAAACTATCTTTGATTCAAACAGATATTTAATTCTTCCATAATTTGCAACAAGCTCCAATTCACTCCAAATTAGTTCCATTGTGTAGCCGCCGTTCATACGATCCCAATGGATCTTATTTTGCAAAATTCTGATAATGTATTTGCAAGATATAGCATTTATAAATTTGCACACTTATTTGAATAAAATTAAGCTATGTTATTATTTAGTATCCGGTCTTACTTACCAAACCAGTCCAGTTAAAACCCCTACCACTATCGACAGTACTCCTCCCTCTTCACATAATCTCGCTCCTCTCTTCTTCAGCAAATTCCGTGCACCATTGTCGGGACTACTTCCTTGGTTCTCTTCATCTAAAAATCACGGTTTAGCGAACCAACACCACCGCAATTTTCCTCTACTCCTCTCCGCAGTCATTACCTTCACTTGTCGCCCAAACCCCTCCCTCAGAATTCATCGAATAGCTTGATGCGCCTCCCCCTAAAATAGTGCGTCACTTTTAATTGCCTCTTCCCACCAGAAAATGCAAGTAGGTATCATTCGCTCATTCAAACCCAAATACGATACTCAATTCACGAATTAGTGCCTTAATCCAATGATTTTCTTAACCCTAACCACTGCTGTTCACAAACCAACGTTGGAAGATGATGTCGAGCCCCACAAAATTCATACTATTATGAAGGTCTTCCATTCAGGATCACAAAGATAGGAGTTGTGTGATTCATAGTAATTTATCTGATTTCTTCTTGATTTTTGAAAACCACGTTTCACTGTGTAAATAAAATGACTGGAGGCGCTCTTCGTTTTGACGGTGGAAGAACTGTAGTTAGGGTTAGGATAGGTAAGGTGTGATGGCCCGCCCCGCACCAGTCGACATTTCTAATGAAAGTACACAGTGCCGATGTCCAACCGGCACGTGACGGTCGCCAAAGAAAGGGAAGGAAAGGAAACTTAACATTGGACTAACAGAAAACATGTAGAATGCCTCATAGCGCATGGAATAAAATATAATAATAACATACTTTGACATAAAACAGGCGAGACAGTGCATAAGCTGAAAACTAAACATCATAGCAGCGGAAAATCCAAATACAGCTTATGTTCCACATCATCATTATTACAACTTTTGAAAACTGTCTCTAAAGTAAATAAGGAAGGTACACTACTAAAGCCCAAAGTAGTGACCAGCAGCGACACAGAGAGAATACATGTAGATAATACGTAAGAGCCTCCTGCTCGTCTCCGGATCAGCTACTCGTGCATAACCAGCTAACCTGTCTCTAGTCTGCCCATTTAAGAGCACCCAGAGTAATAAGAAGAGACATAAAACTCTGGGTCAGACAAAAGTCTGGTATGAGCGATAAGCAGCAAAACAGAACAATAACAGGTATACTAAACCATACCTGAACCTGGACCTGCAACCAAAGAGTTACCATAACATACCGCTAAATACTCTAAGGTGCCACTAACATATGGTGTAAAGAATACGGGGGTGGGGGTGTGCATGACATAGCGATGGAAAATGATCAATCATAACAACCATCCTCACATCTCTCACTCAGTGCGTAAAGTATACGATATCCACCACTTTGACCACCCAATTCCTTGCTACTATCACTCTGCCCCATGGAGTTGTAATGACACTACTGCACTGATCCATAGCCACTAGTACTTGTTATGTCCACTCTTCCCCATGGAGTCATGATGGCTCCACTGCACTGGCTCATAGTCTTGCTACGATCACTCTGCCCCATGAAGTCATAACAACTTCACTGCACTGATCCATAGCCAATATCCGTCTTTCCGTGGTGAGTCAAAGCTATAGACGTCGATAACCCCTTAGCGCACGTCCCGCAGCAAAGCCCAACTCATGAAGTTAACCCGTTGATCCCATTTGGATCCTGTGTAATAACCTACCATTTGGACTTCCTTTGCATCTTGGGTTTTAGTCAGATTGGAGTTAGTCTTCAGAAGAATCGTCGTGTAATCGCAGCTTCAATCCGGTTTGGTTCGGCCTCCAGATGCGATTCAGTTCGGCGTGCTTTAGTCTGTTCGATTCGATTACATCGCCCCTAGGCTTCCCGTTCGGTTCGGTGTTCCACTTAGGTCGGTTCGGTTCGGTGATCTCCATCTGTTTTGGGTAGCCACCTTCCATTCATCTCGGTTTGAATACTCCAATTCTTCTTTCCTTGTCCGATCCCATCCCTTAGCTCTAGTCCGATCCGATCCCCACGCCAAGCTTCAGCTCCTTTTCTCCGACCCGATCCGCAGCCCCTTCCTTACTCCCTATCGGAACCCAACTCCAGCTCTTATGCATATGGCCTTCCTTCTTTCCAAGCCTCCTTTAGTGCAAAGTCCCGATCCAGATCGGATCCTCTTGCCCAGTTCTCTTATCTGATCCGAGCCCCCTAACCCGATCCGATCTGAAACCCTTCACTACTTCCTGCAACTTTTCCAGTGACTATTTTACGCCATTCGTCGGCGTTTTCGACCAATCTAACTTTTCTAATCAATCAAAAAACATACCATACAGTCATAGCAACATATAGAATTCACCAATAACACCAAAACAACAATTTGATATGTTAAAACGGATCAAACATAACCAAAATCCCATAATTTTTCCTTAAGCATATTTAAGCGAAACTAATGATAGGATTAGTAAAACTTAACCAAATTTTCTAACAGAGGCCTAAAACAATATTTCGAAATTTATAAATATTTTTCCAGAATTTAATCATGTTCAAATTCGCTAATTAACACTAACTACCCTTAATTAACTATAATTAGTGAGGAACTATGCAAATCCTCACCTTAGGCACAAACAAAATACCAAATCTGAAATTATTCTCTGTTTGGCGCTGTTCCCAAGGCTATACAGCAGTTCCGACCTTGATCTGGTGCTACTTCCCTTTGATTTGATGTTGCTAAGCTTAATCCTCAATTAGAAAGTTGTTTAGAGGTGTTTTAGATGTTGGAGGCCATTACTAGGGTTCCAAGAATGAAAGTGGCGGATGTAAAAGTGAGAAAAGGGTGTTCTCTAAACCCTAACAGCCCTTAAATACTCCAAATCCCAAAATCCCCCTCTGGGCCTAGCTGTTAATTACCCAATTAAGCCCGATTAAGCTGTTTTTCACATTCTAAAACTTAATTCAGCCATATCTCCCAAACAGTAAGTCCGTTTTTCATATATGACCACTCTACGGAAAGTAAACCATCATCCGGACCTAATGGAAGTGATTTCAGTTCAAAATTCCTTTCTATTTAGAAGTTATAGCCGAAACAAGATCAGCTAGGGGCAAAATGGTCATTTAAAAATTGGCAAAAATCATGAACATGGGAAATGACCCCAGTAGTCGTCTCCCAAAGTTACATGACCATACAACTTCGCATGATAAAGAATTAAATATTCTACGATCCTCTGATGTGTAGAATGCGCGTCGTTACATTCTCCCACCTTAAGAAATTTCGTCCCTGTAATTCCTTAACCCAAAACATACAAAGGATTCCTCATGCCTACCAATCATTAACAAAACAATAAAGCATACAAAACAACACAACAAGCCTATCCTAGCATGCGGTTTACTAATAAGGGAGTATTATACCGATATAAGAACCTTACCAGGCAAAGAGTTCTGGATACTTCCTCCTTATGTTCTCCTCTTTTTCCCAAGTACAGTCTTCCTCATCACCACCCCACTGAACTTTGACTAATTTCACCAGCTTCCTTCGAAGCTGCTTCGTATCGTTCCCAACAATACGCATAGGCCTACGGTTCTCAACCGCCTCAGGTTCAACCTCGATATCGTCCAACTGATCTGGTGTAATAGTCACACTAGGGTCGTGCACAAACTTCCTTAACTGGGAAACATGAAATACGTTATGAACTCCTACCATCTTGTCTGGTAATTCAACCTTATACGCCAAATTCCCAACTTGCTCGAGAACTAGGAATGGTCCAACAAATCTTGGTGTTAACTTGCCTCTCCTGCCAAATCGAATCACACTCTTTAATGGAGAAATCTTGACAAACACCAAGTCGCCAATGGAGAATTTTAAATCTCTTCTCCTCTTATCAGCATAACTCTTCTGCCTATCTTGGGAAGCCTTCATTCGTTGTTGAATAATCTTAATCTTGTCTGAAGTTTCTTTTATCACATCTGGTCCAAGCACAAACTTCTCTCCAGTTTCTAACCAACATGATGATGAGTTACACGGTCTTCCATACAAAGCTTCAAATGGAGCCATACCAATACTGGATTGAGAACTTTTATTATAGGAAAACTCTGCTAAATGCAAATGGTCATCCCATGATCCACCAAAATCCAATATGCAAGCTCTCAAGAGATCTTCTAATATACAATTCACCCTCTCTGTTTGACCGTTGGTTTGAGGATGATATGCGGTACTGAGATGAAATTCTGATCCTAATGCCTCTTGTAAGCTCTTCCAAAACCCACTAGTAAACAACGGGTCTCGGTCACTCACAATGCTTTTAGGTACTCCATGAAATCTCACTACCCATTTCATATATAGCTCAGCTAACTTAGCTGTCATTCTATTCGAATTAACAGGTATAAATCTTGCACTCTTGGTCAATCGGTCCACAATCACCCAAATGCTATCATGGCTCGACCTATACCTTGGTAACCCATCAATGAAATCCATTGAGACTTGTTCTCATTTCCATTCTGGAACTTCTAATGGTTGCAACAAACCACTAGGCTTCTGTTGCTCATCTTTAACTAGTTGACAATTCATGCATTTGGATATAAACTTCCCAACGTCTCTTTTCATCCCTTCCCAGTAGTAGGTCTGCTTCATGTCTCGATACATTTTTTTACCACAGGGATGTATAGTCAGTTTTGAGTGATGACATTCTCTAAGCACTTCATCTCTCAATCCCTTGACATTGGGCACAACTAGTCTTCCATTCTTTCTAAGCCATCCATCTCGATCTAGCCCATACTCGTTCATCTCCTCATCGATGCCCATCTCTAACTTAGAGATGATTTTCAATAAGTTAGGATCGTCCCTCTGACTGGAACCAATCTGCTCAATCAAACTGGGTCTGATCGTCAAACTCGCTAGCATTTCTGGATCCAATTCGCACTTTGGTCTGAAATCATACCCAGCGATGTACTCCAATTTATTCCACTCAAGAAACATAACCCCCAAACTAGCATGTCTTCTACTCAATGCATCAGCTACCGCATTGTCCTTTCCTGGTGTGTATGCGATATCGAAATCGTAGGAAGCCAAGAAATCTAACCATCTTTGCTGTCAGAGATTTAGATCCTTCTGAGAGAAAAGATACTTTAGTGACTTATGATCAGTAAACAACTCGAATCTTTCTACCAAGAGATAATGTCTCCACATCTTCAATGCGAACACGATCAATGCTAATTCTAAATCATAGGTAGGGTATCTTTTCCCGTGCATTTCAATTGCCGACTTGCATAAGCTACAACCCTACCTCCTTGCATCAATACAGCACCTAGTCCGATACCACATGCATCTGTGTATACTGTCATCTCTTCATTCCCTTTAGGAATGACTAATACTAGTGCACACGTCAACTTTTCCTTTAGACTCTTGAACGCATTCTCGCCCTTTTCGTCCTAGACGAAGGCTTGATTCTTCTTGGTCAACTGAGTCAACGGTGCTGCTATCTTGGAGAAGTCTTGGATAAAATTTCGATAATATCCTTCCAATCCCAAGCAATTTCTTACGTCTGTTGCATTCTTGGGCGTACACCAATCCTGTACCGTAGCCACCTTCGCAGGATCCACGGCAATACCATTCTCTGAAACAACATGGCCCAAGAATCTCACTTCCCTCCTCCAAAAGTGACACTTAGAAAACTTTGCTTTCAGTTGGTGTTTTCTCAACACCTCCATCACTATCCTCAAGTGTTCCTTGTGTACTTCCTCTATCTTCGAATAAACAAGTATATCGTCCACGAACACATGAACAAACTTATTCAACTGATATCTGAATACCCTATTCATAAGATCCACAAAATATGTTGGTGCATTGGTCAACCCGAATTGCATGACCAACCACTCATAAAATCCAGACGGCGTCCGAAAGGCCGTTTTAGCTATACTCTCAGCTTCCACTCCAAGCTGATGAAATCCTGTCGCGAGATCCAACTGGGAGAACACTCTTGCACCACTCAACTGATCAAACAAATTATATATCCGCGGTAGAGGATGCTTATTTTTCCTCGTCACCTTATTCAACTCGCGGTAGTCCACACACAAACGAAGGGAACCATATGCCTTGGTAGCAAACACAACTGGTGTTCCCCACTCAGAAACACTTCTTCTGATAAATCCCTTCTTCAAAAGATCGCTTACTTGCACCACGAGCTCTCGCTGCTCCCTTGGCGCTATACGACGAAGTGGCATCACTATAGGTCTGGCTTTCCCTAAATCAATATGGAACTCAATCTCTCGGTGTAGTGGAAGTCCGGTCACTTTCTCGAAGACATCCGGATACTGGCCAGCCACGGGCACATCTGACAACTCATCATGCGGGATGTCGAGGGAATTTAGAAAATTAGCCATTACCCCATCACTAGGTAGACCACCAAACACTACCCTCCGCCCATCATCCGCTCTAACTGTCACTAAAAAGCCCTCACAGTCTACCACCACCCTGTTTCTTTGGAGCCAATCGACTCCCAAAATAATGCCAAACCCAGCAAAGCCCAAAATAAAGCAATCACAAACAAACATGCATCCATGACTCGATAAGACCACACTATGACAAATCATACAAAGGCTAGTCGAACCACTAATCGGGTTCGTCACTACTAAAGGTCTATCGACTATCTTGGGTTCCAATCCCAACCTATCTACCAGGTCACTAGATATAAAGGAACGGGAAGCTCCGGTATCAAACAATACTCGAACAGGAACATCATAAACCGAAAGCATACCTTGAATGATGACATTCTTTCCTTTCTCCGCCGCAGTTAGGGCATTCGACGAAGAAGGAACAGCATTGATAGCATATGCTTTCACAATCTGCTTTTCTTTAGGGGGTTGCAGACACTTGTCCTTGTGATGTCCCACTTGGTCACAGTTGAAGCACTTCCTATCCGCTGGCTTGGCCCGACATTCTTTGGCATAGTGGCCCTTCTTACCACAACTGAAGCACTCAACATCTTTCTTATTCTTTTTCTTTTGGCCATCCTTGGTCTGATTCTGCTTTCTCTTATTCTGAGAACCATTCTTGCCTCCACCGATTGCTTGCGGCTTTGGCTCCTCTGCAGATGCAACCTCAGTTTTCGACTTAGGGTATAGACTCTCTGATCTCAAAGCTTTCCCCACAATTGATTCAAACGTCTCGTCGATATGGTTTATAAGCCTTTCCCCCAAGTACTGATCTAAGCCTGTTATGAACTTTTCATTTTTCTTCTCGAGAGTGTCAATGAGGGATAATCCATACTTCGATAAAGTATCGAACTCTGCAATGTACTCCGAGACTGCCCTACCATTCTGTTTAAGCTCCAGAAATTTCTTAAACAACTCTGACTTCTGGGCAGCTGGGATGAACTTATCACTGAATCGGGCCTTAAACTGATCCCATGTAACTTGATCCTCTAGAGTAGCTGCCTTAATAGCATTCCACCAATTGATTGCCCATCCATGCAGCTGACGGGATGCTAACTTCCTCTTCATCACATTCTCGATACCCAAGTATTCAAAGATACGCTCACAGCTATCCAACCAATCCTGAACATCCATGGCTGATTCCGCTCCGTGGAATGGCTTTCCACCAAGACTAGTGTAATCCTTGCATAGCTTGGCGAAATTGGCCCTAGGCACCTGCACCTCTGCACCACCACCATTAGCAGCATTAGGAACTGCCCTTTGAATGTCCCTAAGCATCTCCCTCATGAAGTCGGTGAACATTATCCTCATGTCGGGAGCATTCCCATTATTGGCTCCTCTACCCGCACCCCTCGTATATCGGCTCATCGTTCAATCTGTAAAGAGAAACGATTAACCATCCTCTATGTGGTGTCAGTGCAGTGGACTTCATCCTTAGCTATACTAATAGTATATATATAGCTTTTGAAAACAAAAAATAATCACAAATACGTGCTCTTATATATGTATTATCTCTCTATGGTGTCTTTCCCTAGGTTAACTACGCAACCTAGAGCTCTGATACCAAATGTGACGGCCCGCCCCGCACTTGTCGACATTTCTAATGAAAGTGCGCTGTGCCGATGTCCAACCGGCACGGGACGGTCGCCAAAGAAAGGGAAGGAAAGGAAACTTAACAGTGGACTAACAAAGAACCTGTAGGATGTCTCACAGCGCATGGAATAAAATATAATAATAACATACTTTGACATAAAATAGGCGAGACAGTGCATAAGCTGAAAACTAAACATCATAGCAGCGGAAAATCCAAATACAGCTTATGTTCCACATCATCATTATTACAACTTTTGAAAACTGTCTCTAAAGCAAATAAGGAAGGTACACTACTAATGCCCAAAGTAGTGACCAGCAGCGACATAGGGAGAATACATGTAGATAATACGTAGGAGCCTCCTGCTCGTCTCCGGATCAGCTACTCGTGCATAACCAGCTAAGCTGTCTCTAGTCTTCCCGTTTAAGAGCACCCAGAGTAATAAGAAGAGACATAAAACTCCGTGTCAGACAAAAGTATGGTATGAGTGATAAGCAGCAAAACAGAACAATAACAGGTATACTAAACCATATCTGAACCTGGACCTGCAACCAAAGAGTTAGCACAACATACCGCTCAATACTCTAAGGTGCCACTAACATATGGTGTAAAGAATACAGGGTGGGGGTATGCATGACATAGCGATGGCAAACGATCAATCATAGCAACCATCCTCACATCTCTCACTCAGTGCGTAAAGTATACGATATCCACCACTTTGGCCACCCAATTCCTTGCTACGATCACTCTGCCCCATGAAGTCGTAATGACTACACTGCACTGATCCATAGCCACTAGTACTTGCTATGTCCACTCTGCCCCCATCGAGTCATGATGACTCAACTCCACTAGATCACAGCCTTGCTACGATCACTCTGCCCCATGAAGTCATAACAACTTCACCGCACTGATCCATAGCCAATATCCGTCTTTTCTGGTGAGTCAAAGCTATAGACGTCGATAACCCCTTAGCGCACATCCCACAGCAAAGCCCAACTCGTGAAGTTAACACGTTGTCCCATTTGGATCCTGAGTAATAACCTCCCATTTGGACTTCCTTTGCATCTCGGGTTTTGGTCAGATTGGAGTTGGTCTTCAGAAGAGTCGCCGCGTAATCGTAGCTCCAATCCGGTTCGGTTCGGCCTTCAGATGTGGTTCGGTTCGGCGTGCTTCAGTCAGTTCGATTGGATTACATCGCCCCTAGGCTTCCCGTTCGGTTCGATGTTCCACTTCAGGTCGGTTCGGCTCGGTTGTCTCCATCTGGTTCGGGTTGCCACCTTCCATTCATCTCGGTTTAAATATTCTAGTTCCTCTTGCCTCGTCTGATCCCATCCCTTAGCTCTAGTCCGATCTGATCCCCATGCCAAGCTTCAGCTCCTTTTCTCCGACACGATCCGCAGCCCCTTCCTTACTCCCTATCCGAACCCAACTCCAGCTCTTATGAAAATGGCCTTCCTTCTTGCCAAGCCTCCTTTAGAGCAAAGTCCCGATCCGGATCGGATCCTCTTGCCCAGTTCTCTTATCCGATCCGAGCCCCCTAACCCGATCCGATCCGAAACCCTACACTACTTCCTGCAACTTTTCCAATGACTGTTTTACGCCATTCGACGGCGTTTTTGACCAATCTAACTTTTCTAATCAATCACAATACATACCATACAGTCATAGGAACATATAGAGTTGACCACTAAAACCAAAACGACAATTTGATAGGTTAAAACGGATCAAACATAGCCAAAATCCCATATTTTCCCCTTAAACATATTTAAGCAAAACTAATGATAGGATTAGTAAAACTTAACCAAATTAACCAAATTTTCTAACAGAAGCCTAAAACAATATTTCGGAATTTGTAAATATTTTTCTAGAATTTAATCATGTTTAAATTCGCTAATTAACGCTAATTACCCTTAATTAACCATAATTAGTGAGGAACTTTGCAAATCACTCAACTTAGCCACAAACAAAATAACAAATCTAAAATTATTCTCTCTTTGGCGCTGTTCCCAAGGCTATACAGCAGTTCCGACCTTGATTTGGTGCTACTTCCCTTTGATTTGATGTTGCTAAGCTTAATCCTCAATTAGAAAGTGGTTTAGAGGTGTTTTAAATGTTGGAGGCCATTACTAGGGTTCCAAGAATGAAAGTGGCGGCTGTAAAAGTGAGAAAAGGATGTTCTCTAAACCATAACAGCCCTTAAATACTCCAAATCCCGAAATCCCCCTCTGGGCCTAGCTGTTAATTACCCAATTAAGCTCGGTTAAGCTGTTTTTCACCTTCTAAACCTTAATTCAGCCATATCTCCCAAACGGTAAGTCCGTTTTTCACATATGACCACACTACGGAAAGGTAAACCATCGTCCGGACCTATGGGAAGTGGTTCTAGGTCAATTTTGCTTTCCAATCAAAAGTTATGGCCGAAACAAGATCAGCTAGGGGCAAAATGGTCATTTAAAAATCGGCAAAAATCGTGAACATGGGAAATGACCCCAATAGTCGTCTCCCAAAGTTACATGACCATACGACTTCGCATGAGAAATAAATAAATATTATACGATCCTCCGATGCGTCGAATGCGGGTCGTTACATAAGGGGTCTATATATAAGGGTTGGTTAGCTTATCCCATAAGCTTCCTATATTAATTTATTGTTTTATCGTATTTCTAATTGTAATCATCTTCAAAAAATCGGTATGATCACATACGATGCCCAAATCCAATGAAAATGGACATACATCTACAGTTCGACATTACGGACCCAACAAAACTTGTTTTGTCGAATTCCGAGTCTATTTGCTCATACAACATATTTTTAAAGTCAAACTATCAACTGTTTTTCACATTTAAATTCCGCACTACCACATACTGACTCCAAAAATCAAGAAATTTAAAATCTAACAATTATTTAATATTCTGGATCTAGCAAAATTAGTTTTGTCGAAAACAGAGGTCGTTTGTAAAAATGGCTATTTTCTAACACTCTAAAATAAACCAATATAAATATTAATATAATTAAAACAATTAAATTAAATATTAATAAATTAATATTATTGTATATGTATATATTCCAGTAGAATATCATCTAGCTCTAAAATAAATATATCTAACTTTATAACTCGATATTTCAAATCTAGGTTTGATCGATATTTAATTTTTATAAAATCCCTTTTATTATGTAAATAAATCGTTATAAATTATAAATGAATTCCATAGTGAATTTTTGGAAATTTGATTTGGACATAACTCACAATCTACACGACGAAATCCCGATTTTTCTCTTCCATTAGAAAAATATAGTTCACCAGATCCAAACGTTTCTTGTTTCATAGAATTTCGGCTTAAAACAGATTCTATATATTCCATTAAAGTTTGAATCTCCCAATTACGAACTACCACGCCATTTTATAAATAAATTCTATCATTATTACAAATTTAACGGATTCTATCGTCATTTTATAAATAAATTCGTTATTATAATTCAATTCTAACCTGAATTAAATTAGTTCAATCACCTGATTCACACAACATTGTGAATTATACTATTTTGGAAATTAAATATATTATTATATTAATAATATTAATTAAATAAAATCTAAATATTTAATTAAACAACTATTTTATATTACCAAACCATTATTTAATAATTAAATTAATTAATTATTTAATTGTTAAAAATACGGGACGTTACATCTATTGTACTATTGCAATGTCCAAATAACTTTGGTTAGCTCTAGAAAGGAAGTGCAAAACCGAAGATGCGGGCATGAAGAAATTCATTGCTAGAAAATTTCTTGACTTCAAAATGGTTGACTCAAAGACGGTGATCCATCAAACTCAAGAACTTTGACTTATCATCCGTCAACTAGAAGATGAAAAGATGGCTCTTAGCAACACTTTTCAAGTTGCCGCAACTATTGAGAAACTGCCACGTTCTTGGAAGTACTTCAAGAATTACCTTAAACATTAGCGTAAGGAAATGACAATGGAATAGCTCATAGTTCGGCTGCGTATCGACGAAGATAACAAAAATTCTGAGTAAAAGATTTCTCAGAACATTGCTGTCAAAGCAAATGTAGTTGAGTCAGATAAGACAAGCAAGAAAAAACGGGAGAATGCTCCTAAAAATTCAAAGAAATTTCTGGGTTCTTGCCACAACTATGGAAATAAGGGTCATAAAGCAGTCGAACGTCGCACACCTAAAAAGAAGAAGTCGGACGCAAATAAGGTTGACATTTCAAAAGGCATTGCTGATCTTGATTTATGTGCAGTAACATTAGAACGCAAACTTATTGGTAACTCAAAGGAATGGTTTGTAGACACTGGAGCCACTCGACACTTATATGATAATAAGTGGATGTTTATAACCTATAAAACTGCAACTGCTGATGAACAACTTTTTAGGGCAATTCATCTACTTTAAAGGTCGAAGGCAAAGGAAAAGTTGTGTTGAAACCGACTTCTGGAATGAACTAACTTTAAATGATGTTCTCCATGTTCTAGAAATTCGCAAGAACCTGATTTCAGGATCTTACTGAGCAAGCATGGTTTCAAATTGACCTTTAAAGATGATAAATTTGTATTATCCAAGAATGGAGTGTATGTGGGAAGCGGATATGCGTGATGCCTTGTTTAAAGCAAATGTAACCACTATTGTACCACGTAGTGATATGAATAAAAGTGAATCTTCTGATTATATTGTTGACACTTCTAACTTATGGCATTCTGGATTAAGGCATGTAAATTTTGATACATTGCGGAAATTAATCAATCTTTAATTTGTACCTAAGTATAACATAGACTCCAAGTATAAATGTCAAATTTGTGCAGAAGCAAAATTGACTAGAACATCATTTCATCATGTTGAACAACAAACTGAACCTCTGGATCTAATATATACAGATGTATGTGATTTGAAGATGTGTCAAACTAGAAGTGGAAAAAGATATTTCATTACCTTTATTGATGATTGTACTACGTACTGTTATGTTTACCTTCTTAGAAGTAAGGATGAAGCATTCGATGTGTTTAAACAATACAAAGCGGAAGTTGAGAATCAACTCAATAAGAAAATCAAATCTTTAAGAAGTGATAGAGAAGGATAATATGAATCCCCTTTTAAAGAATTTTGCATTGAACATGGTATTATACACCAAACTATAGCACCATATTCACCTCAATCCAATGGTATAGCCAAACAGAAAAATTGAACTCGTAAAGAAATGATGAATGTTTTATTGATAGGTTCCGGCTTGCCAAATAACTTTTGGGGAGAAGCTATTCTTTTGGCAAATCATATTTTGAATAAAATACTCCGAAACAAAACATCTAAATCTCCTTATGAACTTTGGAAAAACAAACCACCATCCTACAAATACCTAAAAGTGTGGGGTGTCTTACCAAAGTAGAGGTACCAAAACCAAAGAAGGTCAAAATTGGACCAAAAACAAATGATTGTGTATTCACTGGATATGCACAAAATAGTGTCGCATATCGATTCTTGGTACACAAATCTAAAATTGATGATATTCATGAAAATACCATCATTGAGTCGAGAAATGCTAGATTTTTCGAACATATATTCCCCTTGAAACCGGGCACTAAAAATCCTATACCTAAGAGATCAAGAGAAGATGAAGTTCCTTATTCTCTTGAGGGTGCTGAACAAAATAACACTCAGCAAAGTAGTACTGAGCAATAAGTGGAGGAACCAAGGAAAAGTAAAAGATCAAGGACTTTAAAAACCTTTGGATCGCACTTCTACACCTTTACGTTAGAAGATGATCCACTGACATACAAACAAGCTATGTCTTCCAACGATGCCCCTTATTTGAAAGAGGCAATTAACAATGAGATTGAATCCATTATGTCCAATCACGCATGGGAATTAGTTGATTTACCTTAAAGATGTAAGATCTTAGGTAATAAATGGATATTTAAAAAGAAATTGAAACCTGATGGTTCAATAGACAAGTACAAAGCTCGTGTAGTAGTCCAAGGATTTAGACAAAAGGAAGACCTGGACTATTGTGATACATATTCTCTAGTAACGAGGATAACATCAATTAGAATGCTTATTGCAGTTGCTTCCATACATGACATAGAAATACATCAAATGGATGTTAAAACTGCATTCTTGAATGGTGAACTAGAGGAAGAAATCTATATGAAACAACCTGAAGGATTTCTAAGCTTAGAAAATGAGAATAAAATTTTCAAAGTGGTAAAATCAATTTATGGCCTTAAGCAAGCTCCAGAACTGTGGCATGAAAAGATTGATAACACTATGTTATCAAATGGATTCACATTAAATGAATCAAATAAATGTGTGTAAATAAAACACGCATATATTGGATATGCCATTGTTTGTCTCTATGTTGATGAACTGTTGCTCCTAGGTAATAACAAGGCCATAATAACATCTGCAAAGGAAATGTCATCCTCTAGATTCGATATGAATGACCTAGGACAGGCTGATGTGATATTAGGTGTAAAAATTCTAAGAACACCATGGGGACATGCATTATCCCAATCACATTACATCACTGTAATACTTGAAAAAACCAAGCAACAAAATGTAACTATTGCAAAATCACCAGTAGATATGAACCAAAATTGGGTAAAGAACACTGGTGATTGTATCTACTAGTTAGAATACTCTCGTATACTAGGAAGTATCATATATGTTATGAACTGTACTAGGCCTAATATCGCATATGATGTAAGCAAACTAAGTAGATTTACCAACGATCCCATTAAACATCATTGGAAAGCGATAATCATAGTTCTAGAATATCTAAAGTATACGCAGAGCTATGGTCTATACTATAACTATCCTTCAATAGTGGAAGGAACAATGATGCAAATTGGATCACTAAATCAAATGATACAAAGTCTACAAGTGGATATGTGTTTACATTAGGAAATGAAGAAATTTCATGGAAATCATCAAACAGGCTTGTATCGCTAGATCTACGATGGAATCAGAGTTTATTGCACTAGAAAAGAGTGCAGAAGAAGAAGAATGGATTCGAAGCTTCTTGGAAGACATTCCTAATTAGAGAAAACCTATGCCTCCAATATGTATACATTATGATATTCAATCACCTATTGGAAGAGTTAATAGTACACTATACAACGGTAAACTTAGGCATATTCGTCATAGACATATACAATAAGACAACTTCTCTCTAACGGGATTGTTACAGTTGATTACATTTGATCTAAAGATAACATAGAAGATCCACTTACAAAAGACTTGCCAAGAGAGAGAGTTCAAACTTTATCGATGGAAATTGGACTAAGGCATATAGACTAAAGTTTTTTATAAAATGGAAACCCTATCTAGTTGACTGGAAATCCCAAGATCTAGGTTCAAAGGGACAACGACGTTTAAGAGAAACTTGATGGCATTGTTATACACAAACCATTCCTATGATAAGTCAGTGCATTATATGTCAAATAAGGATAAGTATTAATACTTTTAATGATGTCCGTATTTGAGGAATTAGAGAATACCCTTTTTAGAATCACATACGTAAGTGCGAAGGTGCCACTTCGAAGAGGATCATGAAACCAAATTCTCTAAGAACTTATGAGACCTGGTAGGTGTTCAAGGCAAACATGTACACATATAGAGAACGTAGGATTATAAGAAACATTTATCGTGTGTTATCTACTTTAGAATTACACAAAAGGCTTACAGTTCAAGGATAATATATGTCTAGTGATTCTCCTGTGATTCAAAGGGTAATCACCGGGAAAGTTCAAAGCCCATGTGCTACTTTAACTAATGCGATAATTGATTCGTGAAACTAAGAACAACTGCTCATTCATGTGGGGGATTGTTGGAAATGAATGAGTAAGAGAAAAAGGAATTTGGGAAGGAGAAGTTATAGCAATCCAAAGTCCCACATCATCAACATATGAATACACACCCCTCTTATATATTACAAGCCAATAGGCTTATATAAAATAAAACGAAGAGGGCTTATAGAGGAATGTGGGCTAGGGTTTTACATAATAATATAGTAAAGTGTCAAAGATTGGGCCTTGGGCCTTGGGGTTCTTGGGGTCTCTTGATTGAATGGGCCGACAATTGCTGCTTGGGCCAGTGCGCTGAAACGAGATTTTTTTCTCGTAATTTTAGCACGTCCGTTCATCTAAATGGGCGCAACCATTTGAATTCGGATGCGCACGCACATTAATATAACATGTGGTTAAACGGTTGCAACTTTTCCAATTCCAACGGTTATTAATGCCCAAATAGGCACCTCCTTCAACCTATAAATACATAACCCAAAACGAGACAAACTTCACTTTTTATCTTTTAATATTACTACTTCTTCTCGAAAGTAATAATGTGATCTAGTTTCTATAACTTACTTCAATTCGTCGGAGCTCTATTTGTTGGCATTGCGCTACGGGGCAGGTCTGTTTTATCCTAGAAAACAAATTGTTGTTATGTCAATCAGTCCATATGACGGCAATATTGTTTCAAGGAAACAAAATATTCTGGACTCGGACATTACTGAAACATAATATTTTCTGTACCACTTCAATCTAGTGCACAATCATTCACACTTTCTGTCATTGCTGTAAACACAAGTCGACGTGACAATTGTGTCATAATTGAGTAACATTGTTTGTTGTTACTGTCTATTCTTAATAAAATTGTGTATTGACAAAAGTTCCAACACCTACAACTATGGTCACAAATCTGTTAAATAATAAGTGCGTGCATTACAGTAGTTGCTTTTCACACAAGTTTTTTCTACAAATTTTATATGTTAACCCATTCAAAATAAAATTATTTGTATGTGTATTTTGATGTTAAAACCGCGTGTGTTTCTAAAAAAGTTAAAAATTTTATGTTGTAATATCTTATGATTGTTAAGTGTTAAATCTTCTTTTCTATTATTCGTTAATGAAAAATGAATTTGTATGTAAAGATTACTAGTTCGATTAATTTGAGCTATATTAAGACTTGTCAATATTTAAAGATGGATGTTTTGAATTTATAAATAAATTTATGTGTAAAATCATATTTTTAAGCGATATTATGATATAATAATATTTGTAGATTAGCATGTTGAATTAGTAAGTGAAAATTATATCTAAGGTCTTATATTCTAGCAATAAAAAGTTTATACAATATATAAGGGCATTTTGGGTAGTTCATGTTACATTGAAAAGTGTGACATCAAAGATATTCAAACTATTTTTAAAGATAAATGGCATGATTTATGAAATTCATGGCGATGCTCAAATATTGATTTGTTTTAAATAATCTACTCATTGATCAAGATCAAATGATTAAATTATAAAGAGGATGATCCGTTCCATGCCTCGAGTTTAATCTTTGATATATTGGTTAAAAGGATTAAATTATATTGAAATACTAGTCATAGAAAAGGTTGTATCAAATCGTTGATTTGATAATAACTTGGGTAATAACGATGTATTACTAGAAGCCGCTCACTATTTATAATTTAACTATTGTTTAAATTATTATCAATGTTATAGTAACCTATAGGGTCACACATAAGAACGTTTAAAAGGGTGAGAACCATTATTAACAAAAGAAAACCAAACGTTGATATTTTCTTTTGGTTTTGAAATGATATATAGATTCTACATTTCCCTACATGATTTTGTTTTATATTAGAAAAGAGGGTCCAACCCTTCTTTATTTCGTAACACATACAGAAAGAAATCGAGATATCCACAAAAGAGGAAAACTTAAATCCTAAATTTGGCTAGTATTGATTCTTCATCCTTCTCGATTCCGTTCGACATCGTCGTGGGCTACATTCGTGGATTCCTTTAGAGGCGCCACCTTCAAGTGCTTGATTTTGATTCAACCAAGATCCAGTCTCACACGATTTCATGAATTAAAGAGCAAAGGAAAAAGGTACATGGTTTTAATTTGATTTTGAATTTATGTTTGCAACTAGGGTAATAATATTTGTGAAAACTGTTGCCAAACGATCCATTTTTTTTCCTTCAATGGTATCGGAGCCACGGTTAATTCAAATTTAATTGTTTGATTTTTCCATATAATTCATCTTGTAAATGTATGAACAAGTGTTATGAACACTGATATTTGATTGTGGAATGTAATATATATGTATATATGTATGTATATTCATTTCAGATCTGGAATTATTGTTTCATTGTAAAACCGTTTTATATTTGATATGAAATGAAATTTTAAATGATTTGCGGTTAATGTTAGACATTAATTACATGTATATATATTGCAAGATGACTACATTGTATGATTAATCCGATTATTTATGATATATGTGTTTGGATCTGTAAGCATGAACGGACTCTGTTAAACAATTAAAATCAAAGTTATTTGATTGTTTAAACATGGTTATGTCTGCAATTATGTTTAAGATCAATTTTTTTTTTCTGGTGATCAAAGGTTAATTTTCTATTTACATTTCATTTCTGCTACATTTTTTTAAGTGTGAATATATATACCTGATAACTGATGTTCAAATTTTATGTTTGATGATTTTGAATCATTGCATATTGTTGAACAACATGATTAAGGTTATGAACAAACAAATCATACTGTGTTTGAAACGACCCAAACGCGCCCTTACGGGAAAGCCCAGATTGGGTTGAGAACATGACAAATCAAAACGCAAACATAAGAACATTTCATTGCTTATTACAACAATTACATCAGAGTACAAGAATATAACAGATTATGAATAAATAATATACATTTGATAAATATCAGAGACTTAAAATTATAATGCAGCGGAAAAATAATACATAACACAACTGAAAGAAATACACGGATACAGAGCTTTCCGAGTAAAGTTCCAGCTGTAAATCCAGCATGTCTATTTTATAAATAATACACATACATTGAAAATTATATTTTTAACTATCGAATAATTATTTCATAGCTTGACTATTTTATAAATAGCATACATAGGTTAAAAATCACATTTTTATCTTTCTAAAAATATTTTCATATATATGATAAAAGTCATATTTTTATGACGCTACTACATATATAAAAATCATATTTTTACACGGTTACTTCTTATATAAAATCACATTTTTATATCGCTATGTCATATATAAAAATCATATTTTTAAATCGATGTTATAAATATAAAAATCATATTTTTATCTCGTTATTCATATAATAAAAATCATATTTTTATCTCGTTATTCATATAATAAAAATCATATTTTTATATCGCCATATATATAATAAAAATCATATTTTTATTCGCTATTCATATATATAAAAATCAAATTTTATAATGCTAATCATATAATAAAAATCATAATTTTATAATGCAAATCATATAATAAAAATCATATTTTTATAATGCTAATCATTTAATAAAAATCATATTTTTAGCACGATGTATACACTATAAAAATCTCATTTTCAGCAATGCTAATTTATTTTTAAAGACTGAAAATAAATCAATGCTTTACATGTTTTAAATCTGAAATTTAAAATTCAAAGGTGAAGCTATTCACCTTAAATCGCGAAGGAACCCTTGCTGGTCGGCCGTGGGCGTCGCTTGGAGGTGCTCCGGTAGGTGCGCGGATTGAGGAGAGGGAGGGGGACTGCTTGCGGTGAACTGGAGAGAGGGGGTTGGTGATGTCGCATCAGTGAAGGAAATGGGGCGGGGTTTGGGTCTAACGTCGGCGGTGGGTCTTGGAAGGGCTGGTGGCAGTTTAAGGTTGCGGGTTGGTGGCAGTTTGGGGTTTAGGGAGGTGTTTGGGTGATGAACGGTGGAAAGGGAGAGAAGAGGAGGGAGAAGGAGGATCGGAGGGGCTTGGGAGGCGGAGCGCAGGACGAAGGTGGCCTAGAAAGCGTCTGCATGGGTGGGGCTATAGCGAAGGCATCGCAATTTCGATTTAGGGAAGCCCTTTTTTTCTGATCGAGGAAATGAATTGGGGGGAGGGGATTTAGTGAAAAGTTTTTATATATATATATTTAATTTAATTTAAATTCTATAAAGTTACTTTTTCATTCGAACTCCGAATTGAATCCAAGACTTTCGCCCCAACTAATTACCCCCATTTCGGACACAATGAGATATGTTTCGCAAGACAATTCGACTGTTTCGATAGGTTTTTATCAAAATTAAAATATAAATCAATATAACGTTCTAAATTGAATTCAACGTGCATTTTAATTTACCAGGGCCACATACTGACTCCAAAAATTCCAAAAAAATTAATCTAGCTATGTTTTGCTGATACGGTCTTAACAAAACTAATTTCGTCAAATTTGGAGACCATTTGAAAAACGGTCATTTTAAAGTTGATTAAATTCAAACTGAAATTACCAAACACGTTTATATTCAACACACTCATATATTAATTCCAAAAATTATGAAAATTAGAATCTAGCAATAATTTGACATTCCAGATCCAACAAAAGTGGTCTCGTCGAAAACGGAGATCGTTTGCAAAATCGCTATTCTTAATGGCTATATTTTATATAAAATATATATAAATTCCATAGCGATTTTTTTGAATTTTAAACTGTACATAACTGTCAATTCCCGTTATGAAATCTGGATTTTTCGCCTTCGTTAGAAAGATATAATTAAACAGATTCAAATATTTCTTCTTTTACTTAAATCCGATTTATTTTGAATCCTGTATATTCCTTTGAAATTTAAAATCGAATTTCCAGACTACCGCGCCATTTCAGGCTCATTTTATAATTAAAATAAATTTATACGTTCTAACTTCGATTAAAATAAATTTTTGTCGTTATTATTTAAAAAAAATCATTTTAAATATTCAAAATTCACTAAAATTACCAAAATAAAAATTTTAAATTGGTTCTGAAAATCCGGGTTGTTGCAATCTCCCCCACTTAAAATCCTGTCGTCCTCCAAAATGAACGAAGCTGAAAGTTGTTTAACTAACCAACTCAACTTTCATTCTGGCGTATATTCTTCAACTTTACAGTTTCTAAGAATTTTCTAACTTTTCAAAAATTTGGCTAACACCCTAAATTTTTGAAACATTTCGCCATAACCTCCTTTGTACGAGGAGACCTTTAAAACCGCAACTAGCCACTAGGGCCCTCATCATCCAAAAAGAAAAAGAAAAGGCCAAGCGGCTAGCCCATCGGCTCATAAAATCATCCAAACCGAAGAAATATAGTAAACTTGTACCTATTTGTCGGGCATACAATTTTATTCCTCTTCTTTGCTTCCTTGCTATGACCTGCTCATTATATACACATGTACATATATGTATTTGCAACCAATTTTCACGTCAGTTCAATATTTGATTCAATTTCGCTTAATGGTTCAAAATTTTGATTAATCAAAACAATAATCAAACAACACAATCAGCAATCATATAGTTGATTATTGTTTCAAACACATAAATTATATATATGTATATATATATATACACAAAAATCTTATTTTTGATGTCAATTCACAAACAATAAATCCTATCTAGTTTTTGTTCTCACGCCAGTCAATTGGAAATATATAAATATCCCACTTTAGAAACCCGAACATAAATGTTGATGATGCTCGAGCAAACATCAGAATCATCTCCAGGCTACTAGAGTGTGATTCTATATCTACCCATTATATTTGAGACTTCAAATACACGTTAATTACGTGTATATTAAAAATCTTCATATACTCGATTGTCTAAAACAAAACAAAATAATATACTCAAATACATATAATTAGATTAAATTTTCAGAACTAAATTTGTTTTTAATAAATAATACTCTTTTAACTCATTCTAGGATACTTCTAATCCTATCTCTAACGAGTCATTCTCATTGGATATTCCTAATCCAATCTATGATGAATTCTTTTGTTCAGTTCTAATGTATTTTGCTCTCGAGCTCTGTAAACCAAAGCTCTGATACCAACTGAAACGACCCAAACTCGCCCTTACGGGAAAGCCTGGATTGAGTTGAGAACACGAAAAATTAGAATGCAAACAGAAGAACATTTCATTGCTTGTTACAACAATTACATCAGAGTAAAAGAATATAACAAAGTATGAATAAAAAATACATTTGATAAATATCAGAGACTTAAAATTGCAATGCAGCGGAAAAATAATACATAACACAACTGAAAGAAATACACGGATTCAGAGCCTTCCGAGTATAGTTCTAGTTGTAAATCCAGCATGTCTATTTTATAAATAACAGTCATACGATAAAAATTATATTTTTAACTATCGAATAATTATTTCATAGCTTGACTATTTTATAAATAGCATACATAGGCTAAAAATCTCATTTTTATCTTTCGAAAAACATTTTCATATATACGATAAAAATCATATTTTTATGACGCTACTACATATACAAAAATATTTTTTTTATAACGCTACTTCATATATAAAAATCACATTTTTATGTCGCTATTTCATATATAAAAATCACATTTTTAAATCGATGTTATAAATATAAAAATCATATTTTTATCTCGTTATTCATATAATAAAAATCATATTTTTATATCGCCATATATATAATAAAAATCATATTTTTATTCGCTATTCATATGTATGAAAATAAAATTTTTATAATGCTAATCATATAATAAAAATCATATTTTTATAATGCTAATCATATAATTAAAATCATATTTTTATAATGCTAATCATTTAAAAAAATCACATTTTTAGCACGATGTATACACTATAAAAATCTCATTTTTACAATGTTAATTTATTTTTAAAGACCGAGGATAAATCAATGCTTTACGTATTTTAAATCTGAAATTTAAAATTCAAAGGTGAATTTATTCACCTTAAATCGTAAAGGAACCCTTGCTGGTCGGCCGCCGTTGGCGTCGCTTGGAGGTGCTCCGGTGGGTACACGGATTGAGGAGAGGGGGAGGGGGACATCTCATGGTGAACTGGAGAGTGGGGGGTGCTGGTGTCGCGTCGGTGAAGGAAATGGGGCGGGGTTCGGGTCTAACGTCGGCGATGTGCCCTATAAGGGCTGGCGGCGGTTTGGGGTTGTGAGTTGGTGGCGGTTTGGGGTTTAGGGAGGTGTTTGGGTGATGAACGATGGAAGGGGAGAGAGGAGGAGGTAAAAGGAAGATCGGAGGGGCCAGGGAGGCGGAGCGCAGGTCGGAGGCGGCCTGGAAAGCTGTGGCGGGGGGGAGGGGGGTGTAGGGGGTGATGGCGAAGGCATCGCCATTTCAATTTGAGGAATCCCTTTTTTTCGATCGAGGAAATGAATTGGGGGGAGGGGGTTTAGTGAAAAGTTTTTATATATATATATTTAATTTAATTTATATTCTATAAAGTTACTTTTTCATTCGAACTCCAAATCGAATCCAATGACTATCGCCCCTAGCTAATTACCCCCATTCAGGACACAATGAGATATGTTTCGCAAGCCAATTAGACTGTTTCGATAGGTTTTTATCAAAATTAAAATATAAATCAATATAATGTTCTAAATTGATTTCAACGTACATTTTAATTTACCGAGGACACATACTAACTCCAAAATTTCTAGAAAAATAAATCTAGTTATGTTTTGATGATACAGTCCTAACAAAACTAATTTCGTCAAATTTGGAGACCGTTTGAAAATAGGTCATTTTCCAGTTGATTAAATTCAAACTGTAATTACCAAACACGTTTAAATGCACCACACTCACATATTAATTCCAAAAATATTAAAAACTAGAATCTAGCAATAATTTGGCATTCCGGATCCAACAAAAGTGGTATCGTTGAAAACGGAGGTCATTTGCAAAATCGCTATTTTTAATGGCTATATATTATATACTATATATATAAATTCCATAGTGACTTTTTTGAATTTTAAACTGGATATAACTTTCGGTTCCCGTTATGAAATCTGGATTTTTTGCCTTTGTCAGAAAGATATAATTAAACATATTCAACTATTTCTAGTTTTACTGAAATCTGATTTATTTTGAATCCTATATATTCCTTTGAAAATTAAAATCGAATTTTCAAACTACCGCCCCATTTCAGGCTCGTTTTATAATTAAAATAAATTTATATGTTCTAACTTCGATTAAAATAATTTTTTAGTTGTTATTATTTAAAATAAATCATATTCAAAATTCATTAAAATTGCCAAAATAATAATTTTAAATTGGTTTTGAAAATCTGGGTTGTTACAGCGTTGAACATCAGTTTATCATACATGTATCACATCTACCCTGTTAATGACATGTGTTTATATTAGTTAATGGTTCTTGCAAATGTATAACTACTATAGACATGATTGAAATACCACTTGAGTGTTGTTGCTTAACTAGGTTGACACCTCTGATCATATGAATTGTGACCAGTATTTGTACCTGAATCACAATCTGGTTGATGGTTTAACAATTCTAATGATACCAGCGTTGATTAAGAATTGCAGTATTGACATATGTATAATTCCATAACCAAGTGAATCAAAATCATATTTTTGCAACCTTAAGATATGCCATAGTGTGAAACATTTAAATGTTTATAAATATAAGCTGTGTGTATCTGGATTTTAGTTGACTTTAAATCTAGCTTTTATATTGACATGCCTAGACATATTTTTTCTAGAATATTAGATATTTTACATCGGCCTGGATAGTATATACATTATTGTTTTACAGGACCGTGTTCTCTTTTGCCTATTTTTCTTACATATGTGAAGTTACTGTAATTATCAATTGACCTATAAGAATTTACAAAAGTTTTATATTAAAAACGTGACTAGTTTGAGAGTTTACAAAAAAATACGTATACAAATTCATGGTCTGTCTGAGTTTTATAAATTTCTAATTTTGATGACCTGAAATGTTCAAAAATAAAGTGTATTGCCATATTTTTAAAGTGATGGTACATATATTTAATTTAATTCATTATTGCATTTGTAATTTTTAGGCAATTAATATTACCAATACATGTATTTTAAGATGTATAAATAATGCTAATATAATTTTCCACTTAGAATTTCAATAGATGTAGGTAATGCCAAAGCATTATTATGCTACTTATTTTGGTTATATGCGATAGGGTAAAAGTGATACTCAAACCATATAATTGGGCCTGACTTAACTAGGCTTCCATAATAAGTTTATAGGTATAGAGACAAAGAGCATGAAATATCCAAATATTTAAATGAACAAAAAAAATTCATTATGAAGTCTAAGAATTATATACGATATAATTGACATAAGATGTCTAGCTAAAAGATTGTGTTTTGGGGATTAGCCAAAACTAACTCAAGGCATGATTAAATATGGATCTTGGATCACTAATATATATATATATATATATAACTACAGAGGGATGTTGATTTGAGTGGGAGCATATTTATTTTTACACTTATATTAATAATGCGATATTTTGTATAATTTTGATTGTTAAAATTTGTATTACAAACTTATTTATCATTATTTTATTGTTTATTATCTCTTGTAGATATTAAATGGTAAGCAACACCAACAATTTTCACTAATGTCTGTCCTTGAAAAGGAAAATATGAATGTAATTAATTTTCTTGACTGACACCAAAATTTGAGGATTGTCCTAAAACAAGAAAGGAAGTTGTATGTACTAGACAGGCCTATTCCAGAAGCACCACCAAGTACAACACCTCATGCAGAGATTAATCCCCACTAGAAGTACTAAGATGATGCTCTTGATTTCAATAGTTTCATTGTTGGAACCATGACCCCGGGGATTCAAAAGCAACATGAGTTAATGGATGCATATGAGATGATCGAGCACCTTAAGAAATTATTTGAAGGGCATGCTCGACAAGAAAGCTGTGACACAAGTGAGGCACTATATCACTGTAAAATGGGAGAAAAGGAACCTGTTGGTCCTCATGTGATAAAAATGATTAGATACATCGAGTATCTTGAAAGGTTAGAGTTTCCATTAACACCAGAAGCTCGAATGGATCTTGTTTTACAATCATTGGACAGACACTATTCTCAATTCGTCATGAATTATCTCATAAATGAAACAGAGAAACCCTTGATTGAGTTATTAAGCATGTTAAGAACTGCTGAAAACAATATAAAGAAAGCAGAACCTATTGCCATGATGATGGTACAAAAAGGGGCTGCTAAAAACAAGGGTAAAGGCAAGAAAAAGCATCATAAAAGACTAGTGCCAAGACCAATTTCATAAAGGAACTGAACCCTAAAGGAGGGGTTCTAAAAAAGGGTGATTGTCACTACTGTGGAAAGCCATTCATTGGAAATGCAATTGTTATGCTTATTTAGAAGATCTAAAGAAGAAGAAGGGAAGTTTGAGTTCTTCCGAATCAAGCATAAATGTTATAAATGCCAATTTATCTACTTCTACATCTTGGGTATTAGATGCTGGATGTGGTCACATAGTTTTGTCAATTTGAAGGAAATGCAAAAGAGTAGAAATTTGGCAAAAGGAGAAGTGGACTTACGAGTGGAAGCAGAGAAAATGTTGATGCATTAGCCATAGGAAGTTGCTGCTTATCCTTATCTACCTGATTAGTTTTAGAATTAAAAGATTGTTATTTTGTGTCTTTCATTAGAATAAATATCATTTTTGTATCTTGTTTGTACAAGCTTGGATTTTCATTTATAATAAAAGACAATTGCAGTTTATTATATTTAAATGAGATATTTTATGGACATGCACAATTAACTAATGGTCTTTATATTCTTAACTTTGATGTTCATGTTTATAACATTAATACTAAGCAGATTAAATTTAATGATTTAAATCCAACATAACTTTGGCACTGTCGTTTGGGCTATATAAACAAGAAACACATATCTGAACTCCATAAAGATGGGATTTTGAATCATATGAAGAATGCAAATCTTCTTTGTTAGGCAAGATGACCAAAGCTCTTTTCACTGGACACAATGAACGGGCTAGTGATGATTGGTCCTTATACATGGTGATAAATGTGCACCAATGAGTACATCAACTAGATGTAGGTTTTATTATAACATTACATTTATTGATGATTTCAATTGATATGGTTATGTGTATATTATGAGACACAAATCAGAATCCTTTGAAAAGTTCAAAGAATTCAAGAATGAAGTTCAAAACCAACTTGGTAAGAATATATAAACTATTCGAACAAATCAAGGAGGAAAGTACTTAAGCTAAGAGTTTAATGACTATCTGAAAGAGTATGGAATTGTATCGAAACTCACTCCAATGGGAACACCACAATGGAATGGTGTGTCTGAAAGGAGAAATCGCACCTTATTAAATATGGTACGATCAATAATGAGTCAAACAGATCTTCCAATAAGTTTTTGGGGTTATGCCCTTGAAATAACTGCATTTATATTTAATCGTGTTCCCACGAAAACAATTCTGAAGACGCCATATCAGATATGGACTAGGAGATGTCCCAGTGTGTCATTTATGAAGATTTGGGGATGTGAGGCATTAGTTAAACGTCTTGCTTCTAACAAGTTTGGACCCAAATAATATAAGTGTTAGTTTGTGTAATATGCAAAGGAACCAAAAGGATATTATTTCTACAAACCTTCTAAGAAGAAAGTGTTAATTGCTTGAACTGGTATTTTTCAAGAAAGAGAACTAGTCTCTAAAGTACCAATGAGAATAAAGTAGAAATCAAAGGTATTCAGGAACCACACAACATCATTGAACCTGAACTTGAAATTGAGCAAGAACCAAAAGTGGAAACTGAGCCTGCTCCAATTACACAAGATATTTGTAGATCTAGTAGAATATGTTGTGTGCCTGATAGATATTTAGGATTCCATATGACTCAAACTGGAGATGTAATGCTCATAGATCAACATGATATCAGTTCTTACCAAGAGACGGGAGAACACGGGTTGTATTGAGAACACGACGCATCAGAACACAAACATGAGAACATTTCATTGCTATTACAATAATTTACATCAGAGTACAAGAATCAAAGTACAAATAAATAATATATAGCGAAAAATATCAGAGATTAAAAAAAATTAAAATGTATAAATACAATGTACATCAGAAATACATCAACTAACACAACTGAAACAAATAAACGGATACAAAGCTTTCCGAATACAGCTCCAGATGTAATCCAGGATCCTGGGAAATAAAATAATCTGCAAAACCAAAACTACAAGCTGCTCGTGTGGAAAATATGAGCAACCAGAGTTTAGGTAGAAACAATAAACTCTGAGCCAGTCATGGGACTGGTATGAGAACTCAAAACAATAACTAACTTTATTTTAAAGTTGGGTAAATCAAGGGTCCATGCCATATAACACGGAATGGGTTTCCTCCCAAGAATACCATAAACAAACAACGCAATGCTAAAAAGGAAAAATGAAGCCATTATAAGACTCAGGTCCCATCACACAATGCAATACAAACCAGAGGATAGATTTTTACCTTATAATGGTCAAACATGCTTAATACGCGAAATTTGTCTTTTATTATTACTATAAGTGAAGAAATCAGCTTCAAATATAAATGTATCAATCATAGACGACATAGGTCCCATCCTACTATGTCGCCATATAGGTTTACAACTAAACCGAAAGGTCACGTATTGGAAATAGGATTTTCATCTATGAGTCGAGGCAAGGGATCTTCCTCACCGGTTTCGAGACACTCTAGCGAATGCCTGAGGATCACACCTTTGGGCAACCTTTGGATCTTTAGGGCCGGTTTGCACCTAACATTTGTGGATTGGTTGTTCCTGAACAATACGTTTCCCGGTCCTATTGGACCTATCACATCAGCCTTTTAGTCGGCTCTATTCCAAGGCACCTTGCAATCCATCATCTACATAAGTAAAAATATCTGGGCTCCATACCATGGCACCACTTCTAGCTAGAAAGAAACGCATGCACTCCCTGCAGTCACTATCCCATTTTTGACTCATACCGTGGTGTGAGGCTCGCGAATTAACGCCGTACACAAAGTGATGCTACTTAAAGTTGTGCTTTGATCATCATCCACAAGGCTCTGCTTTTCAACAAAAGCCTTGATCATTTGCATCTCAACACGCCACACTAACAATTCACTCCATACAACCGATGTCTATTAATATATAACCTCTAAGCTCGTACGTCCTAGAGAAGTGTGTTAAGTAAGAGAATAAATCCTCCGGCACCAAATAGATATATATTTAATAGAAATCAATCAATACAGAATGAAATCCAGTGTCACATACATCCATTTACAAGTCCGTTCTGGGTCTGAACGAAACCAGAGGCACCTTATTCCTCGTCCCATATGTCTACAGGAGAGAGGCCCTCGCATATCCAGTCGATCTCCAAGTACGTCTGGACGATCACCACTTATTACCTTGTCTTGGGTGTATAGCCCAATCAAGACATCAGTAATCATCCAAATGATGTGAAGATCTTCGGTCTTCAACCACCATCTTCATCATCAACTTTTAGTCGTCGTACCAGTTATTCAGGATGGGGTAATCCCGGTCTTTTCGAATAGCTCACGTATTTTATAATTAATATTCAAGTGATATAAAAATACATCGTACACCTCATTATAATTCAAAATATTGTTTTATTCAAATATTCACATCTTTAGGGAAAGGTTCCCATTAATTTTATCAAAGAAAAGTTCATTTAAACTATTTCTTTAATCTTCCCTTGGATATCATTTTAAAAGATTTTATTTTATCTTTCGACAACTTAACCCAAATTAAGGTTTATCAACTAGTTGGGATTAGAGAACCTTACCGAAGTAATCATTTATTTTATTATCCCAATCCCAATCCCAACCTATTCATCCCATGGAGCAAAATTGGTAGTACTCCATATTTAACACCCAATGTGTTCTCGGTAAAATTAATTACCATTCAACGATTCAAATATATTTAAAGATTTAACTATCGCATAGAGTCAAACTAGAGGTTCTCCATACTCGACATTTCTTGAATTCGTTAAATTTACTTACCTCATTCCCCTTTAATCTAATTAAAGATTCATTAAAACTTCACTTAATTTTAATCTTAAAAATCATTACTTAATGATTATTTACATTTAGGAAAATAATTCCTGTCTTTAACGGGGTTAAAGAACAAATATCTTTTAGAACATTGTTCACGATAAACCCCAAAATCATTATCCATCATAATGGAATCTTCGTGGAAATCATTAGTATGTAATCGATATAAATTTCCGTATCAAATTAATACTATGAATGGAATAGCGGTAAAGCCCTTTTAAATTCCATAACTAGTAATGGCCTTCCTTTACGGAAGCTCATCTCGATCATAACTAAATCGAATTCCACTCAATTCCAATTTAATGTATTAAATTGGAAAACTTTACTTTGGAAAATTTCCTTAAATCTTAGAATAAAGATATTTAAATTCCAAATCTCAACTTCACTGTTAATCGGGTTTAAGAACTAATGTTTTTTAAAACATTATTCACAATCAACCAAAAATCAACTTCCATTTAATTCCAATTATATTTATTAAATTGGAAAACTTCCTAAATAATAGTTAAAAGATTTATTCTTTTCTCAACTAGGTCTAAGAACAATGTTATTGAAGATACCATTCACGACAAACCCAAAATCCAATTTTATATTAAAATACAAGGCTCTAAATAAAAATCATATCGGTTTATATTCAATATCAAACTCTAAAACCAACGGATATCGTATCGGGAATAATGATATCTGTATCTTCCAAATTCCTCAACAATATCCATGTAATCACGGAATCCAATATCTAAATATTCCGAAGATTATTTCCATTTAAATCCATTCCAATAATACGTTGGAAAAATTCAAGTTATCAAAACCATTTCAATTCATTTCAATTCCTTTTTGTGTCCATCCAAAATCAAACATCAAAACCAATCTTCAATATTTTTGTGTCCATCCAAAATCGTACACCAAAAACGATATTTTGCTTCGTCACTGAATATAATATCAAAATATTTGTTTATATTCTGAACCGAAATATGACTCAATCAAATACCATATAATTTTATTTATATGGTTTCCATACATCGCATGTATTCAAAAATAGTGATTAACAACTATTAAACATCCAATTCACATCCAGAGTGAAATCTACAACTGTATAAGCATTAAATAATTAAATAACACTTACTACGGCCTGTCAATCAATCGATTGGCATACAACTAAACACAAGGGATATGTGTGAAGTTATTATCATCCCAGACCCGTGTGGGGTTTTCAATCAACATCCAATGATTATCATTTGCATAATTGGGCAATGTGTAAAATTATCGTCCCAATGCCTGTGTGGGGTTTACGTCACATTCCATGTGAACTTATTATTATTTACACAGTTAAATAATGATAACATGTAGAACTGTAACATCCATCCACCTCAAACAAATATTGCAATCACAGGCAATCAACATATATTCAGTTATAAAAATATATAAATAACTTGTACAAAATATTTGAGTGAGAGATTTCTCAACATTGGTTTCCACTCCGCCATTCTTTAATTGATTATTCATAAAAATGATTTCGCAAGAGTCGAGCTGCTGAAATCTGTGAATTAGAGAACTGAAAAGTCACAAACAAAGTCCAAAAGGTTCGGGCTCCGGCCGGGAAAAGCATAGATCAATGCAGACCGTGGACTGAGGTTCTCTGTTCCACAACTAAAAATATGCCAAATAAGTCGACTGTCCCCTTTTTAACCAGTCGACTGGTCAGAGATCTGGGCCTCTGCCCAGGTCATTACCAATCGACTGGTCCATTATGGACCAATCGACTTGTCCATTATGGACCAGTCGACTGGCTGCTGTTAAATAGCCCAGTCAACTCTTTTTTTCTTTTCAATGAATCATTTCGGCGAACCGTGGAGGCTATGTACTTGAGTTATATGATAATGAGGCCTCATAAGCTCGTCGAAACAACTCACTAACACATGCACAAACCCGCCTGCATAAGATTGCTATGATTTTGATCATATATTCCAAAATGAGAAAAATATCAAACCCATGTAATCAAATGGGATTTAAGCGAATTGTGAAGTTTTAGAACTTTCCGGTGCGACAACGGAGCTTCACTACTTCACCTAAACAACTCATAGCATGTGTGTTCGATTGTGTGCACAATCAAAACGAGAAATTCCAATTCTATGACGCTAAAACTTATGAATCGGAAAGTGTATACTCATCTAACTAGTTCATATGCATATACACAATTCTAAATGAACCTAAATGACACTATACAAGCTAATAGCTTGTGGCATAAATTCTAAGAACTCACAAAGATCTCACCTTTGCTTTCTAGAAGTAAGAAATTAGTCCAATGACAAGCCAGAACAACTTCTCTTCGATGACAACACTAGAATCAACAACCTATGTTCATATGAACGCATTTCCTAAGAATTAGGTCATTGGAAATCTCAAAAATCAAAGAAGAGTTAAGTTGGAGAAGATAGAGATTGAGCTTACCTAAGCTTCTCTTTGAATTTGCTCTTGATTCCTATATGAATTGGATTCCTACAATCAACTAAGGCTTAGGGAATTTTAATTTTTTTCTCCCTATTTATATTTTCTTGCTAAGTGCTAAATTAAATGAAGAGGGAGTAGCTAATTGGGCACTTAAAGGAATGAGCTAGGTTGGCTAACCAAGCCCTAGCCAAGGTGCCAAAATTTCAAAGCTTGGAATATATCGAAGTTTATACTTTTCGAGCATGCAAACGACATTTTGAACTCAATGGAAGTGGTTTCGAGTTCAAATTCGTCCGTATGCAAAAAGTGATATTTTGGTCTATATCCAATGAAAAAGGCCAAAATTTCTCCAACTCCAAAGGTATCAATGCTTATAGTTTTCGAACATCTAAACGACATTCTGAAATCAATGGAAGTGGTTTCATTGAAAATGGAAGTCGCTTGGAAAATGTGTCTTTTCTACGGGATATATATACCTTTTAAAAATATATTTAGATTCCATGGCGACTATTCTAAATTTTAATTTTGACAAAATTTACATTTTGTAAAGTGAAACTCCATATCATACATTCGTTAGAAAATTACAACTTGAATCATTCCAACGTTTCTTGTTTTATCAAATTCTGATTTATATTGAATTCTATATGTTCATTCAAAGTTTAAAATCAAATTTTCAAACTACCATGCCATTTCGAGTTCGTTTTAATTAAATTTTAAAGTTATACGTTCTAATTTCGATTTAAATAAATCTTAAGTTGTTTATTCTCAAAATAATTTATCTAAAATATTTAATATCTATGGAAATCAATAAAAAATAAATTTTAAATTGGGTCCCAAAATTTTGGGTTGTTACAACTTACCATTATTCCAAGATAATTCTCGCTATTTACTATATAGCCTCAAAATTTTTCCCGTCTTCCCTAGGCACTAGTCCTTACCTACTCCATACTTTTTAAAACACGGTTTGGCCATTTCATTTAAAATTACTTCCAAAAATTAAAAGTGTCAAAATTTTATTTTCTACATGAAAACTTACTTTTGCTAAACTATAAAACATGTCATTTTATATAAAAAAAATGTAAATCATTTTTTTTAGAAATCACAAAAACTGGAGTAGATAAGGACAATTATTTCTCAATCGGGTTTATAACTTGTTCTTGCCTATAAGGTCAATTTAGCCTCTTACTACAAGGTGCAAACATCTACTCTATTCTTAATTTCTACAACTCATTTTTTCAACCCAACAAAATTCTCTTGTTAAAACAATTTATCAAAAATGATTGTCAAAAGAATAGAGACTTCAAGACTTTCTTTATTAAAAATTCTTTTATGCAATATAACAAGAAAACTATCAAGCTATACACGATCTACAATATGCACCTTTTACTGAGAGAATTTTATTTTAGACAAAATTTTCGCAAGATATCACTATTTACAAAATATACCGCATTTTACTTCAAAACCCAGTATGTACCATTTTACATATATTAAAACTATAACTTTTAAGATTAAAACATGAAAACACCATAAACCTTCTCCCAAAAGCTTTTATAATTTCAAATTCTTAAAAGTTAGTAATGGGGTTAGACTCAAAGCAGGTTTCTAATTTTCTAGGCTTTCCTAGACACTTCCACAAGATCAATCCTCTCAACTATATATATATATATATATATATATATATATATATATATATATATATTCCTAATACATTCTTCTCTTTTTAACCTTTTCCAAATTATAAGGTTTCACTGCCAAGCCCACTAATACGAAATACTAACATATAGGATCCTCCTTTCTCTATTTCAAAATATATTGTACATTTCCCACCCAAATTTCCTAAGGGTCTCAAATTTCCATATTCAATCCTTTAATGTACAAAATGGACATCCCAATTCATACCATATTATACTCTTTCTATTTAGTGGGTTCCTCTATGGATTTAGGTATATGTATAATATTTATATTTTAAAAATACAAATACGTTCACTCACTATCTATACAAGAATCTTAAACCTAAGCTCTAATACCAGATGTATCAACCCGAATTCCAACAGACCCATTTTTATTTTAAAGTTCTAATCCATAGAAAACCGTCTTGGTTGCTCTTGTATCCTACAGAAAAGACGGAGATATAAAATATATCAGAGCTCATAATATTTCTCATAGTGGAATGGATAAAGTATAATACAATCAAAGTATAGCCTTACTATAGTAATAATACTGCCTAACTAGTATCCAAAGCTATCATATCTCTACCACAAATCTAACCTGTGAGTATCTAATGTGGAGGGGGTTAGAACAGTTCTGGTGACTGGATTTAAACTATACACTTTGGATAATCTAACATATATCGTTCAATCACATTTTCTTATTTATTAGATTACTTGGGTTAACAACACTCAAGGGTTACACACACGTCGTACGATTTACTTCCCAGTGGATTTACCTAATACAGTATATATTTAGCTATCCCTCCAATATTGAGGTACACCCTATGGTACCCCACTCGTACGCTCTCTACCGTAACATCACAGAAATGAACACAGTCCCTCATCCTATGCCGGAGTGACGTACGGATTCTACATAACAATGTTACATTCCGCAAATATCTGCCATTACTATGCTACGTAAGCGTACGGGCTGCTACCGTCGATCGAATTAGATTCCATCCCAAAGTAAGGCCCTCAAGTCTACGATACACCACCCAGAGCAAACATGCATGTATCTTGTAACGACCCGCATTCTACATATCGGAGGATCTTAGAATATTTATCTTATTTATATACGAATTCATATGCTCATGTAACTTTGGGGAACGACTACTGGAGTCGTTTCCCACATCCATGATTTTTGCTGAATTTTAAATGATTGTTTTGCCCCTAGCGAATCTTGTTTCACCTATAACCTTTGATTGGTAAGGAGTTTTGACCTGAAACCACTTCCATTGGATTCAGATGATGGTTTCAAATTTCTTAATTGGTCACATTAATCAACCATACTTGTCGTTTGGGAGATATGGCTGAAATAAGTTTTGAAAAATGGAAAATAGCTTAATCGGGCTTAATATTGTGATTAGCAGCTAGGCCCATAACCCATTTCGGGATTAGGGTTATGGGAGGGTTGAAAAGATTTGGAGAATCATCTCCTTTCATTTTTCTAGCCGCCACAAACATTCCTTGAACATTAGTAATGGCCTCCATCTACTAAATCTCTCTTTAATCACCTTTTTAATCACTAATTAAGCAAATCAACATCAAATCAAGTCGGATTAACACCAAATCATAGTTGGAGCTGCTGCACTACATAGGAATCCATGGCAAATCAATATAAGTTTCAGATCTAATATTCATTTGTGGCTAAGGTGAGTGATTAGCATGTTTATTCACTAATTATGGCTAATTAGGGGTGATTAGAAATAATTAGCGAATTAATGACTTAGAAAAATATGGAAAAATATTTAAAAATTCTAAACTATTATTTATGTCACTGGTATAAATTTGGGTTAATTTGGATGAAGTTTGCTAATCCTATTTTTAGATATAGTTAAACATGGTTTAGGGGAAAATTATGAAATTTGGGTATGTTTGATCTAAAATAACCTATATGCTTGATGTTTTGATTTTTTTGTTGAACCTATATGTTGTTACTATTGTTTGGGATGTATCATGATTGCATAAAAAAGTTAGAATGGTTGATAATGCCATCGTTTGGTGAAAATAGCTTACAGGAAAAAAATTGCAGAGTTTCAGGTCAGGTTAGGAGGGAGACCCGAACCGGATATGAGAAGACCCGAACCGGATAGGAGGAGGGACCCAAACCAAATCGGATAGGAGGAGGAGACCCTAACCGGATAAGAGGAGGAGTCCCGAACTAAACCGGATAGCAGGAGGAGACCCGAACCGAACCAGATAGGAGGAAGACCAGAACCGAACCGGATAGGAAGAGGAGACCCGAACTGAGCCGGATAGGAGGAGGAGACCAGAACTGAACTGGATAGGAGGAAGAGACCTGAACCGAACCAAACACTAATTTGACCAAAATCCGAGATGCAAAGGGAGTCCAAATGGGAAGTATCAATCAGGATCCAGATGGGAACCGACGAATTAACTGCTAGAGTTGGGTTTAGCCGCGGGACGTGTGCAAAGGAGTTATCGATATATATAACTTTGGTCCACCGTTGAGAGAGGGGGCATATAGACAATTCAGAGCCAGTTCTGTGCGGACTGGTAAACTCGTTAGGGTTATTGACTATGGACTAGTGTAGTAGGGTCATAGTTTGTATGGAGTGGGACTCCAGCAGGGCCCCAAAGGGAAAAGTGGTCATAGCAATAGTTGTATGGAGTGGGACTCCGTCATGGCACCAATGGATATGGTAATCAAAGGGGTGGACATCGTACGCTTTACGCACTGAGTGAGAGATGTGAGGATGATTGCTATATTTGATGTTTGATATCACCATGACATGCACACTTCCATTTTTACACTATATGTTGGTGTTACCTTAGAGTATTGTACATCATGTTGTGCTAACTCTTTGGTTGCAGGTCCAGGATCTGGTATGATTATTTATACTTGTTATTGTTTTATTTTGCTGCTATCGCTCATACCAAACTTTTGTCTGACCCAGAGTTTTATGTCTCTTCCTATTACTCTGGGTGCTCCTAAAGGAGCTGACTAGAGACATGTTAGGTGGTTATGCACGAGTAGTTGTCCGGAGACGAGCATGAGGCTTTGACGTATTATATACATATATTCTCCCTATGTTGTTGCTAGTCACTGCTTTGGGCATTAGTAGTGTACCTCTTTTATTTCCTTTTTAGAGACAGTATTTTGAAGTTGTAATAATGGTTTGGATTATAAGCTATATTTTGGATTCCGCTACTCTGATGGATATGTTTTAGTTTTCAGCTTATACACTGCTTTGCCTATTTTATATCAAGTCATGTTATTATTATATATTCCATGTGCTATGAGATATACTACATGTTCTTGATGATTCATAGTTTTAAATCCCTTTCTTCTGATGACCGTCCCGTGCCAGTTGGACATCAGCATAGCGCATTTCGGGGAATATCCGATTAGTTCAGGGTGGGCCGTCACACTTGGTGTCAGAGCCTGGTTGCATAGTTTAACCTAGGGGAAGATATCTGGGAGAGATAGTGTACATATATGAGAGCGCGTATTTGTGATATTTTGGTTTTCTAAAGCTATATATATACTATTAGTATATCTATGGATGAAGACGCACAACACTAGCACCACAAAAGAGATGTTTAATCGATTTCTATTTACAGATTAAATGATAAGTCGAAAAACGAGGAGTACGATGAGGAACCCCTCATTGGGAGTTGAAGAGGGAGCAGGTTTAGGGGCCAATGATGGAAATGTCCCTGATATGAGGATGATGTTTACTGCCTTCATGTGAGAGATGCTCAGGGAGCAGTTCCTAATGTTGCTAATGGTGATGGTGCAGTAGTGTAGGCACCTAGAACCGATTTCACGAAGCTTAAGAAGGATTATACTAATCTTGGTGGGAAGTCGTTCCATGGAACGGAAATGGCTATGGTGGTTCAAGATTGGCTGGATAGTTGTGAGCGCATCTTCGAGGATTTGGGGATCGATGATGCAATGAAGAGGAAGCTGGCATCACATCAGCTTCAAGGACGGGCAATGAATTGGTGGAATGCCATTAAAGGGGCCACTCCCGAGGATCAAGTTACTTGGAATCAGTTTAAGACTTGCTTCAGTGACAAGTTTATTCCAACTGCTCAGAAATCAGTATTATTAGGAAGTTTTTGGAGCTTAAGCAGAATGGTACGGCAGTCTTGTAATATGTTGCTGAATTCGATACTTTATCGAAATATGGATTATCTCTTATTGATACTGCCGAGAAGAAGACGAGAAGTTCATAACTAGCCTAGATGGGTACTTGGGGGAAAGACTCATAAACCATATCGATGAGACATTCGAATCTATTATAGGAAAGGCATTGAGGTCGGAGAGCCTTTACCCTAAGCCAAAGACTTAGGTTGTTGTTACGTCTACAGAGGAGCCAAAACCGCAGGCTAGCGGTGAAGGCAATAAGAATTCTCAGAATAAGAGAAAACAAAACCAAACCTAGGATGGTCAGAAAAAGAAGAATAAAAAGATATCGAGTATTTTAGCTCTGGCAAGAAGGGCCACTATGCCAGAGATTGTCGAGCAAAGCCAGCGGACAGGAAGTGCATCTTCGTCGAATGCCCCAACAGTGGCGGAGAAGGGAAAGAGTGTCGTTATTCAAGATATTCTTTCTATTTATGATATTCCTGTTCGAGTATTGTTTGACACCAGGGCTTCCCATTCCTTCATATCTAGTGACCTGGTAGATAGGTTGGAACTGGAACCCAAGATTGTCAATAGGTCTTTAGTTGTGACAAACCCAATCGGTGGTTCGACTAGCCTTAGTATGATTTGTCGTAATTTGGTCTTATCGAGTCATGAATGTATGTTTGCTTGTGATTGCTTTGTTTTGGACTTTACTGGGTTTGGCCTTATTTTGGGAGTCGATTGACTCCAAAGGTATGGGGGTGGTGGTAGACTGTGAGGAGTCTTCGGTGACTATTAAAGCAGATGATGGGCGGAGGGTGGTATTGGGTTGCCAACGTAGTGATCGGGTGATGGCTAGTTTTCTAAATTCCCTCGACATCCCGCATGATGAGTTATCATATGTGCCTGTTGTTGGCGAGTATCCGGACATCTTCGGGGAAGTGAGTGGACTTCCACCACACAGAGAGATTGAGTTTCAGACTGATCTAGTGAAAGATGCCAGACCTATAATGATGCCACTTCGTCGTATGGCGCCAAGGGAGCAGAGAGAGCTCGAGGTGCAAGTAGGCGATCTTTTAAAGAAGGGATATATCCAAAGAAGTGTTTCCGAGTGGGGAGCACCAGTTGTATTTGCTACTAAGGCCGATGGTTCCCCTCACTTATGTGTAGACTACTGCGAGTTGAACAAGGTGACTAGGAAGAATAAGTATACTCTTCCACATATAGATGATTTATTCGATTAGCTAAATGGAGCAAGTGTGTTTTCCCAGTTGGATCTCACTACAAGATTTCATCAGCTCCAAGTAGCAGCTGAGAGTATACCTAAAATGGCATTTCGAATGCCGTCTGGATTCTATGAATGGTTGGTCATGCCATTAGGGTTGACCAATGCACCCGCATATTTTGTTGATCTTATGCATAGGTTTTTCAGGAATTAATTAAATAAGTTTGTCCTTGTGTTCGTGGATGATATCTTGATTTACTCGAGGACAGACGAAGAACACAAGGAACATTTGAGGACAATGATCGAGGTGTTGAGGAAACACCAATTGAAAGCGAATTTTCTAAGTGTCACTTCTGGAGGAGGGAAGTGAGGTTCTTTGGCCATGTTGTTTCAGAGAATGGTATTGTCGTGGATCATGCGAAAGTGACTATACTGTAAGATTGGTCTTGCCGCAACGGACGTGAGAAGTTTCTTAGGATTAGCTGGATAATATCGTAAGTTTATTCAAGACTTCTCCAAGATAGCGACACCATTAACTAAGTTGACCAAAAAGAATCAAGCTTTTGTATGGGACGAAAGGTGCGAGAATGCATTTAAGAGTCTAAAGGAGAAGTTGACATGTACACCAATGTTAGTTATTCCTGTGGGGAACGAAGAGATGACTGTATACACGAATGCATGTAGTACGGGACTAGGTGTTGTATTGATGCAAGGAGGTAGGGTTGTAGCTTATGCTAGTCGACAACTGAAACCGCATGATAAAAGATATCCTACCGATGATTTGGAATTGGCAGCGATCGTGTTTGCGTTGAAGATTTGGAGACACTATCTCTTGGGAGAAAGATTTGAATTGTTTACCAATCATAATTTATTACAATATCTTTTCTCCCAGAAGGATTTAAATCTTCATAAGTAGAGATAGTTAGAGTTCTTAGCTTCATATGATTTCAATATCGTGTACACACCCGGGAAGGGCAATGTGGTAGCTAATGCATTGAGTAGGAGACCTGTCAGTTTGGGGGCTATGTTTCTTGAATGGAAACAACTAGAGTGTATTGCGGGATATGATTTCAGACCCAAGTGTGAATTGGATCCAGAGATGCTAGCAAGTTTGACGATCAGATCGACTTTAATTGAGCGGATCGGTTCCAGTCAAAGGGACGATCCTAAACTATTGGAAATCATCTCCGAAGTAGATATGGGTATCGATGGTGAGGAAATGAACAAGTACGGACTTGATCGAGAAGGATGGCTTCGAAAGGACGGGAGACTAGTTGTACCCAACGTTAATGGATTGAGAGATGAAGAGCTTAAAGAATGTCATCAATCGAAACTGGCTATACATCCCCGTGGTAACAAGATGTATCGATAAATGAAGCAGACCTACTACTAGGAAGGGATGAAGAAAGACGTTGGAAAGTTTATATCCAATTGCATGAACTGTCACCTAGTTAAAGCAGAGCAAAAGAAGCCTAGTGGTTTGTTACAACCGCTGGAAATTCGCGAATGGAAACGGAAACAAGTCTTAACAGATTTCATTGTCGGTTTGCCGGGTCATGATAGTATTTGGGTGATTGTGGATCGATTGACCAAAAGTGCAAGGCTTATCCCAGACAAGTCGAATAGAATGGCAGCTAAGTTAGCAGAATTGTATATGAAGTGGGTAGTGAAATTTCATGGTGAACCTAAAGGGGTTGTGAGTGACCGAGATCCATTATTTACTAGTGGGTTTTGGAAGAGCTTACAAGAGACTTTAGGGTGAGAATTGCATCTCAGTACCGCGTACCATCCTCAAACCGAATGTCAAACAGAGATGGTGAATCGTATATTGGAGGATCTCTTAAGAGCTTGTATATTGGATTTTGGGGGTTCATGGGATGACCATTTGCATCTGGTTGAGTTTGCATAAAATAATAATTATTAGTCCAGTTGGTATGGCTCCATTTGAAGCTTTGTACGGAAGACCGTGCAACCCACCATCATGTTGGGTGGAAACTGGTGAGAAGTTTGTGGTTGGGCCAGATGTATTAAGAGAAACTTCAGATAAGATCAAGGTTATTCAACAGCGAATGAAGGCTACCCAAGTTAGGCAGAAGAGTTATGCTGATAAAAGACGAAGAGATTTGAAATTCTCTGTTGGCGAGTTGGTATTCTTCAAGATTTCGCCATTGAGGAATGTAATTTGATTTGGTAGGAGAGGTAATTTGGCACCAAGAATTGTTGGTTCATTTCCAGTTCTTGAATAAGTTGGGAATTTAGCATATAAAGTTGGATTACCTGACATGATGACAGGAGTGCACAACGTTTTTCATGTTTCTTAGTTAAGGAAGTTCGTGCACGATTCTAATATGACTATTTCACTAGATCAGTTGGATGATATCGAGACAGAATCCAAGGCAGTTGGAAACCGCAGAACAATTCGTATTGTCCAACATGATACGAAGCAGCTTCGATAGAAGACGGTGAAATTGGTTAAGGTCCAGTGGGGCGATAATGAGAATGACTGTACATGGGAAACCAAGGAGAGCATAAGGAAGTCATATCAAGAGCTCTTTACATGATGAGATTTTAATCATGATACAATTACTCCTTTGTGTTAATAAACCGCATGCTAGGATAGGCTTGTTGTGTTATTATGTATGTTTGATTGTTTGTAAATGGCTGATAGGCATACGGGGAACCATTGTATGTTTTGGTTAAGGAATTTCGGGGGCGAAATTTTATAAGGGGGTGAGTGTAACGACCCGCATTCTACGTATCGAACGATTGTAGAATATTTATTTTATTTACATATAAAGTCATATAGTCGTGTAACTTTGGGAATGACTATTGGGGACATTTCCCACATCCACGCTTTTTGCCGAATTTTAAATGACCGTTTTTTCCATACCAAATATTGTTTCGCCTATAACCTTTGACTGGTAAGGAGTTTTGACCTGAAGCCACTTCCATTGGATTCAGATGATGGTTTCCCATTTTGTAGAGTGGTCACATTAACCAAACGGACTTGTCGTTTGGGAGATATGGCTGAAATAAGGTTTGGAAGATGGAAAACAGCTTAATCGGGCTTAATAGGGTGATTAGCAGCTTGGCACATAACCCATTTCGGGATTAGGGTTATGGGAGGGCTGAAAAGAGTTGGAGAATCATCTCCTTTCATTTTTCTAGCCACCACAAACAATCCTTGAACATTAGTATTGGCCTCCATCTTCTAAATCTCTCTTTAATCACCTTTTTAATCACTAATTAAGCAAATCAACATCAAATCAAGTCGGATTAACACCAAATCAGAGTTGGACCCGCTTCCTTACATTGGAATCCATGCCAAATCAATATAGGTTTCAAATTTAGCATTCAGTTGTGGCTAAGGTGAGTGATTAGCATGTTTATTCACTAATTATAGCTAATTAGGGGTGATTAGTGATAATTAGCGAATTATTGATTAAAAAAAATATGGAAAAATATGTAAAAATACTAAAATATTATTTTATGTCACTGGTATAAATTTGGGTTAATTTGGATTAAGTTTGCTAATCCTATTATTAGATATGATTAAACGTGGTGAAGGGGAAAATCATGGATTTTGGGATGTTTGATCTAAAATAACCTATATGCTTGATGTTTTGATCTTTTTGATTGAACCTATATGTTGTTACTGTTTTTTGGGATGTTTTATGATTTCATAGGGAAGATAGAATGGTTGAAAATGCCTTTGTTTGGCTAAAATAGCTTGTTGGAAAAAAATTGCAGAGTTTCAGGTTCGGTTAATAGGGAGACCCGAACCGAACTGGATTAGAGGAAGACCCGAACTGAACCGGATAGGAGGAGGAGAACCAAACCGATCCGGATAGGAGGAGGAGACCTAAACCATACAAGATAGGAGGAGGAGACCCGAATCGAACCGGATAGGAGAAGAAGACCCGAACCGAACCGGATAAGAGGAAGACCCGAACCGAATTGGATAGGAGGAGGAGACTCGATCCGAACTGGATAGAAGAGGAGACCCGAACCAAACCGGATAGGAGGAAGAGACCCGAACTGAACAAAACACCAATTCGACCAAAACCCGAGATGCAAAGGGAGTCCAAATGGGAAGTATTATTTAGGATCCAGACGGGAACCAACGAATTAACTTCTAGAGTTGGGCTTTGCTACGGGACGTGTGCAAATGAGTTATCGATATCTATAACTTTGGTTCACCATTGAGAGAGGAGGCATGTAGACGAACCAAAGCCAGGGATGTGTGGACCGGTTAACTCATTAAAGTTATTGACTACGGACCAGTTCAGTGGGGTGAGAGGTTGTATGGAGTAGGAATCCATCAGGGTCCCAAAGGACAAAGTGGTCGTAGCAATAGTTGTACGGATGGGACTCCGTCATGTCCCCAATGGATCTGGTGATCGAAGTGGTGGACATCGTACACTTTACGCACTAAATGAGAGATGCGAGGATGATTGCTATGTTTGATGTTGGCTATCACCATGACATGCACACTCCCATTTTTTACACTATATGTTGATGTTGCCTTAGAGTATTGTACATCTTGTTGTGCTAACTCTTTGGTTGTAGATCCAGGATCAGGTATGATTATTTATACCTGTTATTGTTTTATTTTGCTACTACCGCTCATACCAGACTTTTGTCTGACCCAAAGTTTTATGTCTCTTCTTATTACTCTAGGTGCTCCTAAATGAGTAGACTAGAGACAGTTTAGGTGGTTATGCACGAGTAGTTGTCCGGCTACAAGCAGAAGACTTATATGCACTATATACATATATTCTCCCTGTGTTGTTGCTGGTCACTGCTTTGGGCATTAGTAGTGTAACTCTTTTATTTCCTTTTTAGAGACATCATTTTGAAGTTGTAATAATAGTTTGGATCATAAACTATATTTTGGATTCTGCTATTTTGATGGATATGGTTTAATTTCCAGCTTATGCACTGTCTCGCCTGTTTTATATCAAGTTATGTTATTATTATATTTTATTCCATGCACTGTGAGATATACTACAGGTTCTTGACGATTCATAGTTTCAAACCCCTTTCTTCTGACGATCGTCCTGTGCCAGTCGGACGTCGGTATGTCGCACTTCGTGGAAATGTCTGATTAGTTCTGGGTGGGCCATCACAAAACCTCTAATGTGCACTGAGTTCCATGGCAAGGTTATACCAGAAACATAGAACTCGGTCGAGAGCTTTTCCATATTTGTATATGCCCGCTATTAAGAGCCTCAAAATACATATATCCCTTGGGTCTATTTTTCATGGTGGCTATGGCCCTACCTCGGCCCCTCCCTTAACTAGTAAAGACTACAACAGCTAAGCGACTTCGCCCTAACAAACAATCTAAACATCCAGTTGGCATCTCCCCTCAACTACCGTACCTCGATAGTGAAAGGTGAATGTCATCTTAGGTTTAGCTCTAGTCTTTTCGCATCCCACTGGCTGCCGATGACGGGTACCCAACGATCTACTATCCTTGTTGTTCCTGACCTCGCCTCCTGTTGAGGCGATCGCCGAATCACCCTAGTGTCACCTCGTCACAACATTCTGACTGCAAAGATACTTTAGCAGTCAAGGCAAACACACCTGGTAGTAACACGCAGACCCAACCTCTGCGAGCACAACCTAAACATCTGCTACCGCACAGAGGACAACCAGGAGAACCTTATGTATCCAGTCCTTCAGAGCTAACAGAATGATCAGATGGACGTGCGCTCCCCTTGTACCTTAAATGTGTGGACTTGTCCAAGCGCCTTATTTTAATATGTTATTAGACCCTATGTCTAAACATTCAATTATGTGCTTGCTCTACCTCATCGGGTTTCCATTTAACTTGGTTATTCTCATTCACATTGACTTCTTAATCAAGTTACCAAGTTCCTCTCACTTATTAATTTCAATCATATAACTTAACCCATTTAAGTTTATTAATAAGCTCACAACATGTTATTCTCTAGATTGTGATCCAAGGACTGTAATCCACAATCTCTTTTATATTATTGTTTGATTTCATAGTCACAATAACATGTTGTACTTAATATGTAATTAAGTATATATCAATTCACATGTTTTCTATTTAACATGTCACTCATTATTTATGATTAAATATTACTTATTTCATTTCGTAAGTTTGCCTCACTCTTTCCAATTTAATCATAATTCCATCTTACATTGTCACTACAACTTATCACTGTTTACTTATTAACTTAGTTCTCTTAACTAAGGTTTCCTAATAAGTCTCCTTTCCTTTTATTATAACCTATGTTATAATTTCCTCTTGTCCCTAGGACAAGCCATAACATGTTATTCTTATCATCAGATTTCCAAGTTTACAGATTACTTAATTTATAATTAAGTACAACTTCTTACATTTATAAATTTCCCCATTTTCTCTTATTATAAACAACTGGTTTCAGTTTTCTCCATTTACTCATTACTTAATTTACAATTAAGTATCACTCATCTCATTACATAAGTTATCTCATTTTCTTACTAGTTTATTATAACCTAAGTTATAATCTCCACTTGTCCCTAGGACAAGTCTACATATTATAGAACATTCTCATTAATGTAATTTATTTATAATAGGTTATTATCATTTCCCGTTTGTTCCTATTCTTCTACTGTTGTAATTATCTTTCATTCATTTCCATTAATCACGGTTAGTGCCATTTAATTCTATCCTTTTACATATATGTGCTTATGTACTAGACCTCTCACATTAAGCCTACCACTTATGGATGCTGGATTTGCCGGGCGGTTCCGGGCAGACTTCTTCCACAAGTTGGCTTAACCTCGTGTCTTAGCACCATTACATCTTTATTTACGCACTAGACCTCTCGCATTAAATTAACAACGTGTGGACATTGGATTTGTCTGGTGGTTCCAGGAAGACTTCTACGACAAGTTTAGTTTAACCTCGTGTCTAAGTACAGCTGCAGTTTTCTATTTACTATAAATTTTCAATATAATTTAGGCATGTTCATTCTTTCAAAATTTTCACTGTAATCTAAATTTTACATTTCATCATATTAAGCCCATTTTACGTCGCATGTCCTTTCTAACATGTAATTAATTTTTTTCTCAAAATAACATGTGATCGCCAATCATGTAATTATTCTAATTTAACATGTAGTTATTCTCATTTCTACAGTTAAGGGTTCAAGTACATAATTGTCACAAGCTAACATGTAATTATAAGAATAAAAATCGCTACACATATTTTTAACAAGTTTATATGTCAATAGGTGAACATTTCAGCACATTAAACGTCTTAACATATGAATTTCTAACATAGTAATATTTCATCATATTAATATCTCAACATGTCATAGTAGCATTTCAACACTTTTAATCATTATATCAGATTTACATGACATGTTAACGAGGAATGTTAAATGATAATATACCATTATCAAAATGATATAACTTAAATCCACTCACCAAATTTGCTTTCCAGTTCCTAGATCTGGTCCAGATCTAGCATTCCATGGTTTCCCCTAACTGGATTTAGAACCTAACAACCAAGGATTCACAATTTTTACAAAATTAAAAAGGGAAGAAAGAGGAAGAAAATTGAATGGACTAGATCTAAGAATTTATCTTACTTCGCATATGATTCTGAACACCTTCTTATTAAGATTCATTCTTTTCCTCTTGATCTTGATCCGGAATTTTCCTAAATTAATTATCTTATTTTTCTGAAGAGATTTGAGGGGGAGGAAGAATGGAAGAGCTTAGATGTTGTCTTAGAGAATGTGAGATCTAGGCTAGGCTCTGCTAGCCTATTTATAGGTGTTCAGGATCTTATCGTACACGCAGCGCTGAGTCAGCATTGAACCTAGTTAAGAAAATAGTCCAGGTTCATCAATGAATCTAGCTGGATCTGGGGGGTGTCGACCCTCTATGGGTCACACGAGTTGTTTTGGCGTAGAAATTTGAATTTCGAATGTTTAAATTTTCTGGAATTTATTTAACTGCTATATTCATAGCTAATTTTCTTATACGTATACAAATCTTCTAATGACCATTTTACACATATATATATATACGCACAACTTTCGTTTTGTTTTCAAAATTCGAATGGTGTTGCATCATTATTTGATTTTTTCCATATTTCATTGATTGTAGCCTCATCTTGAATTTATCTCTTGTGCATATATATATATATATATATATATATATTTACATATATATATATATATATGCATATATTCTCATATATATATACATATGTTTTTCTATATTTCCTTGTTTGTGCATTTATACCTTTTTTTTCTCTTTAGAACATGTGTTATTTCAGCTGTTCCCTTAAAAAAAATATGACGGCGGCGGGGATCGAACTTTATACCCTTGTATGCAAGTCACATGCTCTAACCAACTGGACTACAAAGGCTATTGTTAACAAGGCTTAGAACAATGGTAGTTATTGTTCTCTTCTTATTCCTCTTTTTCATGTATGTTACAATGTCTCATTTAAACCGTTGCACGAATCTTTTTCTTTTATTTCTCTTTTATTAATAATGTATAATCAGCGCATTTACACCGCATGCAACAAATCCTTTCTTTCTTTTAATGCTTGCATTAATTACATTTTTATTTGCATTAATCTTTATTTTATTCTTCATATATACATTTATGTCTGTACATATATACACACACACACATATGCATTATTTAATTATTAAATTGTCATAAACTACAGGGTGTTACAACTATCATTACCAAGATACAATTTCAATCATTTAAATCCACACGGGTTCCCCCGGTGTCAAGTCACATGTTATCAAACTATTGAGTCCCAAAAAAGATATATGTATCAATCCTAACCTAAGGTGCCTCGACTAGCACTAAACCTAGCTTTCGGAACTATGGGAGTTCCTATGTCGAAAAGTACTGTGTCGGCGCTTGAGTGACATTACCAACTCCAGAGCCAGAAACCTGATTACCTAAAACTTCAATCGAACTTTAAACAAAAATGGGGGTGGTGCCCCTGATTCTAGCCGATCTGGTACTAGTATGGGAATTGGCATCGACACAGGGTCGTTCTTTGAGAATAGCACCAAGTCTTGAGCTAATCCTTGAGGAACACTAGTAGTTGTTCCTACCATATTAATTTTGCTTGACAGCCTTCTGAAACCATCAATTCTAGCAAGAAGAGTATTCATTGTAGCTCCTATTCTTCGAAAATTCCTGTTTTCCTATTCCAAATGGGACAAACTATCATGTTTCCTTTTAACCATAGAGAAATCCAAAAGAATATGTTTCCTGAAAAATCCAAAATACAAAGGCAATCCAACGCACCCTTCTTAGCGTGCTGTATAGGCCCGTAAATCCGTACACTTTGAGTTGACTAATATTACACACGTCCAACCCAAAATGCATGAAAATACGAATCTTTAATAGAAAAAATTAGAGGATGAGAAAATAAGGAAAGAAATATTAGAATAGAAGAATAAGAAGAACCAACTCCACATAGAATCTCACATCGCTGCAAAACAAAATATAATATTGAAATAATCTATATTGAGAGCTTGAAAAATAATGCTTACATTCTTCAGAGTACAACAATACATCCAACACATCTGGATAGTTATAATAACACATCTTTAAACACAACACATAGCAAAATAAATAGTAGATAATACCATATGTCTGGACACCTCCAGCACATCTCTGAACTTCACAGCGTACGATAACCTAAACCTATAAAACTCGGTCTGACCCGAGAAATACTAACGCCACAGATCAGCCTAATGAACCAGCGTGAGAAAACTCACTAAGTTTAAATAACAACCACATTAATTTAAAGTCCAAAAATCCTTTCAAAAGAAAAGGATAATAGTACGACCAGTCCACATATAAACACAGACGGTTTTTACCTTACTATAGCCTAAAACAATTTTGATATAGAAAATCCAGTGATATTATAATAGTGCCTAACAAATAAATAATCATCTAGCAGAACGCTTGCATCTCACGCTTCACATACATAGTATATAATCAAAAACCGTAGGGCGCTTATTGGAGATTGGATTCCGACTATGACAAGGTATGGAACCACCTTTTGATCAGTGTACTTTAGAGGGGATACATTGAGGTTCAACAAGAACATCTTGCAATCCAGCCACTGTGGTAGCTAGGCAACGATTTTGAAAGCTGCAGCAGCGAAGGATTAAGAAGACAAAAAGGAATTTCTCAAGATGGTGATAATACACCCTGCTTGGGAATTACCCACTTGTAACGACACGGATTTCGCCCGACCTAAATCGATCGCAAAATCGACCAAGACCGTTCAAAACCCGCATACGTTAACTTTGGGAATACAATGCATTAAAACAAATAACAGCAGACTTTTATAACATCATAATAAATGTTACATCAGAGTACATAATATATATCAGAGTACATTAAATAAATTTACAACGGAAGATAATTTTACATTACTTTAATACATTGCAGCGGAAACAAATAGACTTAGTACAGCGGAAGACTTTTCTATGCTCTGGACACAACTTTAAGCTTCAATCTAGGATCCTGCTAAAGAGATAAATATCTGCAAAAGCTACTCGACTGCCCATGTGGAAGAGAGGGCACCCGAGTTTGCAAAAGTGGAAACAAACAACGGGTCAGTCGTAGGACTGGTGTGAGAATTCTTATCTAATATAACTAATAATAATAAGGCAAATCCAAGGACCACGCCGCTAACGCGAAACGGGTTTTATTCCAATGGATTGCCTGTGCATAAATTAAAGTTAATCGTCAAAACAGCGCAATGCTTTTTAGAAAAATGAAACCACCATAAGACTCAGGTCCCATCACACAATGCAACGCACACCAAAGGATATAGTTTTACCTTATGGCGATTAAAAGATGATAAATACGTAAAAACGATATTATTATTAGTGTGTATATGTTTTAATAAAACGTTTCAATCATAATGTATCAATCCTAGGAAGCATAGGTACCCATATATTATGCCTCCGTACTAGTAATACAATCAAAACCGCATGGGGCGTATTGGAAATTGGGTTTCCATCATGAGTCAAGGCTAGGGAGGAGCTCCTTACCGATTCGAGACACTCTAGCTAATGTCTCAGGATTCCCCGCAGTGAACCCTTGGAAACAGCAGGGCTGGTCCTCACATACAGCTTTGAGGATTGGCAATTCCTGAACACACGTTTCCCGGTCCTATAGGACCTATCATCCGAGGCGCCTCATTCCATCATCCACATAAGTAAAATGTCAGGGCTGGTAGGTCACTGACACCACTCTAGCTAGAAAGAAACGTGCTGCTCTCCCTGCGTTACCTTCTCCCCTTTTTAGACTCCGCCGGTGTGTGAGGCTCGCGAAGTCACGATATACACAAAGCTATGCCTAAATAGACTATGCTTTGATCATCTACCACAAGGCCTGCTTTTCAACAAAGCCTTGATCAATTGCATCTTAGCATGCCACATTGTCAGACTCTACCATATCATTGATCATCTACCAGTATATATATAACCTCTAAGCTCATACGTCTTAGAGAAGGGTGTTAAGTGAAGAATAAATTCTTCACCACCAAACAGAAATATATAATCAGTAGCGTTCAACAAATACAGTAGAAAAGAATACAATGTCAGACACACAATCCATTTACAAGTCCGCTCTGGGTCTGAGCGAAACAATGTGTCCGTCGATCTCCAAATATGTTTGGACGATCATTACCAAATACCTTGCCTTGGGATGTCCAGTCCCAATTCAAGATACCAGTCATCATCATCCCAACGATGTGAAAACCTTCAGTCTTCTACCACCGTCTTCATCTTCGACTCTTGATCGTTGTGATGATTATTCAGAATGGGTTAAATCTGGTCTTTCTGAATAACTCGCGTAATTTGTGATTAAAAATGAAATATTGGAAAATCACACATTACACCTTATTCCAACCCCGAATATTCTTTTAAATAGAATACTCATATTAAAAGGTTCTCATTAATTTTATCAAAGATAAACTTTGAAAATAAAATTTTAAATCTTTCTTAAAAGATTTATTAAAACTCCAATTTTTAATTTGATATCAATAATCATTATTACAAGGTTATTTATTTTAAGAAATAAATCTTGTCTTAAAACGGGTTAAAGAACTAGTGTCCTTTAAAACACAGTTCACGATAAACCCACAAATCAATTTTCAAAATATGGAATTCCACAGAAATCAAATCAATACATAATCGTTATAAATTTCTGTATCGGACTAACAGTATACATGTAATAATGGCAAGGCCTCTTAAATTCCATATATAATATCGGTCTTCTATTACAGAAGCCTATTTCGATTATTACCAATCGAATTTCCACTTAATTCCAATTCTATATATTAAATTGGAAAATTTGATTTTTGTAAAATTCTTTTTAAAATCTATAAACTAGATTTATAAATCCCAAATAATAATTTCAATGTAAATTGGATTAAAGGACAAATGTCATTTAAAAACACCGTTCACAATAAATCCACTTCACACCTCAATTTATTTCATATCACTAAATATAACTTCAAAATCTAATAATCTTAATTAAAAGATTTCTCTTTAAATGTTAATTCATTCTAAAGAAAACATATTTTGAAATAATTATTAAAAATATTCTTTATATAAAAAGATTTTTAATGTACAAATATTCTTCTTTAAAAGAACACCTGAATCGGAGTGCGACTCAATCATTCACCATATAATTTGGATAATATGGATTTCACACCCAGCATATATATTTCAATAATCAACATACTCATCAAGTCATCCATTTACATCCAGTGTGTAAATTCCACTGTGTAAGCGTTAAAAATAAATAATAACGCTTAACGCAGCCTGTCGATCTAACGATAGACATACCATTTAACATTGGGATTTGTGTAAGTCAAATATCATCCCAATACCCGTGTGGGGTTTTCAGCCAACACACTTCATATAGATATACAAATAAATAATTGGTTAATGGATTTAATCAATTTAAATTATGTTAACAATTGATGATTATGAGCAGGTCATTTAATCCCAATGTCGAAATAAAATATAACTTTCTCTAGATATAAATTAATATGGCATTCCCTTTATTTCTTATATCGTAAAATTTCTCTTTCTTTACTACACTGAAAATTATAATCAACATTATAATGTAAAATTTCTATCTTTCAGTTACATTGCAAAATTCTCTTTTTATTTACATTATAAATGTAATTATTATAACAGTGACAAATTTTATTTTATTTTTTAAAAATACATTAAAAATGTAATTTTTTTTTCATCGCAAATCCCTATTTCTAATTTCATATAAAAATGAAATCTTTAATTTACAATGCAAGTCCTCTTTTCTAATTACGTATAGAATGTAATTTTCTTGATTTACATTGCAAATCCTCATTTCTAATTACATAAAAATGTAACTTTCAATTTACGATGCAAATCCTCTTATCTAATTACATAAAGATGTAATTTTTAATTTTTTTGTGAATCTTACTTCTTTATTACATCATAAAAAATGTATTTTTTATTTTACCTTATAAATTCATGTCCCAATTACATAAATGTAATGACCCGTATTCTACGCATCGGGGGATCGTAGAATATTTATTTCTTTCTCATCTGAAGTCATATGGTCATGTAACTTTGGGAAACATCCATCAGAGTCATTTCCCATGCTTATGATTTTTGTCGATTTTTAAATGACCATTTTGCCCCTAGTTGTTACTGTTTTGGCCATAACTTTTGATTGGAAAGGAATTTTGACCTGAAACCACTTCCATTAGATTCATTTGATGGTTTACCTTTCCGTAGAGTGGTCATAATAGACAAACGGGCTTACCGTTTGGGAGATATGGCTGAAATAAGGTTTGGAAGGTGAAAAACTGCTTAACCGGGCCAAATCGGGTGATTAGTGAGTAGGCTCATAACCCATTTCGGGATTAGGGTTATGGGAAGGCTGAAATGAGATACAGAATCATTCCATTTCAGTTTTCTAGCCTCCACTTATCACTAAGGAACCCTAAAAATGGCCTCCAACCTCTAAATCACCTCCAAATCGCCTTTTGGTCAAGGATTTAGCTTAGCAACCTCTAATCAAGGAAGATCTACACCAAAGCAACATTAGAGCTGCTGTTTAGCATTGGGATTCATATCAAATCAGAGATTTATTTCAGATCTTAGTTTATTTGTGGCTAAGGTGAGTGATTTGCATAGTTTTACACTAATTATGGCTAGTTAAGGGTAATTAGTGCTAATTAGCGAATTTAAGCATGATAAAATTCGGGAAAAATGTTCATAAATTCTTAAATGATGTTTTAGACCTCTGATATGAATTTGGGTTAATTTGGTTAAGTTTTGCTAATCCTATCATTAGTTTCACCTAAACATGCTTAAGGGGAAATGTGGGATTTTGGGTATGTTTGATCCATTTTAACCTATCATATTGATGTTTTGATGTTTGTGGTTGATTATACATGTTGCTATGACTGTATGAAATGCTTTGTGATTGATTTCAATAGTTAGAATGGTCGAAAACGTCGTCGAATGGCGTAAACACTTGCTGGAACAATTTCAGAAAACAATGCAGGGTTCGGATCGGATCAGATATAGGGCTCGGATCGGATATGTTGAACTGAGCAAGGAATTCGATCGGATCGGAACCCAACACTTGGGAAAAGTGGCAAAAAGGAAGGCCACGCTAGCTGAACTAGGATCGGATCGGATTAGGGAGTAGGGATCGGAGCGGATAGAGGAGGATGGATCGGATCGAAGCACATAAAGGATGAGGAAGCGGATCGGAGCGGAAGCATGAACTGGAGGTGGAGTGGTACCCGACCCGACCCGAAGGGAAGCACCCGACCCGACCCAAGGAGGAACACCCGACCCGAACCGTACCAGAAGAAGACCCGACCCGAACTGACAAAGGACACCCGACCCGAACCGATGGCTTGAGGTGGAACCCGACACGACCCAGTATTGACCAATAACCCGAGATGCAAAGGCAGTCCGATATGGGAAGTTAGAGCTCAGGATCCAGTAGGGAACCAATGAGTTCACTTCATGGTTGGACTTTGTTGCGGGACGTGTGCTAAGGAGTTGTCGACATTCATAATTTCGATTCACCACTAAAAATGAGTGATGGCTACTTATCAGTGCAGTAGGGTCATTACGACCTGAGGGGCAAGGTGATGGTAGCAAGACTACGTTATCAGTGCAGTAGGGTCATTATGACCCGAGAGGCAAAGTGATGCGTAGTAAGACTATGAGCCAGTGCAGTGGGGTCATTACGACTCCATGGGGCAGAGTGGACATAGTAAGGATTAGTAGGTTACGAGCCATTGCAGTGGGGTTCTTGTGACTCCATGGGGCAAAGTGGACATAGCGAAGGATTTGTGGCTACGTTATCAGTGCAGTGAAGCCATTTATGACTTCATGGGGCAAAGTGATCGTAGCAAGGTATGTTGGGTGATCGAAGTGGTGAATATCGTATGCTTTACGCACTGAGTGAGAGATGTGAGGATGGATGCTATGCTTGATTGTTTGCCATCATTATGACTTGCACACCTCCCCCACCTCTGTATCTTTATACTGTTTGATATGGCACCTTAGAGAGTTGTACAGTATGTAGTGCTAACTCTTTGGTTGCAGGTCCAGGTTCAGGTATGTTTTAGTCTACCTGTTATTGTTCACTTTAGATGCTTATCGCTCATACCAGGCTTTATGTCTGACCCAGAGTTTTATGTCTCCTCTTATTACTCTGGGTGCTCACACGAGCAGACTAGAGACAGGTTAGCTGGTGATGCGCGAGTAGCTGATTCGGAGGCGGGCAGGAGGCTTCCACGTATGATATATATATATTCTCCCTGTGTCGTTGGTGGTTGCTACTTGGGAATTAGTAGTGTACCTCCTTTATCTTACTTTTGCTTGAGACAGTTTGAAAAGTTGTAGTAAGCTGTATTTTGGATTTCCGCTGCTATGATGTTTAGTTCTGATTTTCAGCTTATGCACTGTCTCTCCTGTTTTATGTCAAGTATATTATTATTATACTTTATTCTATGCACTGTGAGACATTCTACAAGTTCTTTGTATGTTCATTTCCTTCTTCCTTTTCCTTCTGACGACCCATTCCGTGCTAACTGGACATGTGTACAGCGCACTTTTGGAGTATGTGTCGGTTGGTGCGGGGCGGGCCGTCACACTTGGTATCAGAGCTCTAGGTTGCGTAGTTAACCTAGGGAAGGACACCAGGGAGAGATAGTACGTATATGAGAGAGCGCATTTGTGATTACTTTGGTTTTCAAAAGCTATATATATATAAATACTATTAGTAGTATAAGAATGAAGTCGCACTGCACTAGCACCACTATGGGGTCATTAATCGTTTCCCTTTTTCAGATTGACGATGAGCCGAGATATGAGGGGTGCTGGTAGAGGGACCAACCAAGGGAATGCCGCTGACATGAGGGCGATGTTTACTAACCTCATGAGAGACATGCTTAGAGAAGTGCAAGGGGCATTCCCAATCCCGGAGTTGGTGTTGGCCCAGTAGTGCAGGCGCCTAGGGTCGATTTCGCCAAGTTGTGCAAGGATTACACTAATCTTGGTGGGAAGCCGTTCCACGGAATGGAGTCGGCCACAGATGTTCAAGATTGGATGGATAGCTGTGACCGTATCTTCGATGACTTAGGTCTTGAGGATGCGATGAAGAGAAGGCTAGCGTCTCGTCAGCTGCAAGGGCGAGCGATGAATTGGTGGAATGCCATTAGAACAGCTACTCCAGAAGATCAGGTTACTTGGGATCAGTTCAAGGTTCGCTTTAGCGAGAAGTTTATTCCAGCTGCCCAGAAGTCAGTGTTGTTTAAGAGGTTCTTGGAACTCAAGCAGAACGGAAGGGCAGTTTCTGATTATATTGCTGAGTTCGACACTTTGTCGAAGTATGGACTATCTCTTATCGATACTCCTGAGAAGAAGAATGAGAAGTTCATTACTGGTTTGTATGGATACTTGGGGGAAAGGCTTATCAATCACATCGATGAGACTTTTGAATCGATCGTAGGGAAAGCTTTGAGATCAGAGAGTCTTTACCCTAAGTCAAAGACTGAGGCTGCATCTGCAGAAGGGCCAAAGCTGCAAGCAGGCGGTGGAGGCAAGAATAGCTCTCAGAATAAGAGGAAGCAAGACCAATCTAAGGGTGGCCAGAAAAAGAGCAAGAAGGATGTTGAGTGCTTCAGGTGTGGTAAGAAGGGCCATTATGCTAAAGAATGTTGGGCCAAGCCAGCGGAAAGGAAGTGCTACAACTGTGGTCAAGTGGGACATCATAAGGATAAGTGTCCGCAACCTCTTAAGGAGAAGCAGATTGTGAAAGCATATGCTATTGATGTTGTTCCTTCTTCGTCGAATGCCCCAACTGCGGCGGAGAAAGGAAAGAATGTTGTTATTCAAGGTATGCTTTCTATTTATGATATACCAGTTCGAGTTTTGATTGATACTGGGGCTTCCCGTTCCTTCATATCTAGTGACCTGGTAGATAGGTTGGGACTGGAACCCGAGATAGTCGATAGACCATTGATTGTGACGAACCCGATTAGTGGTTCGACTAGCCTTAGTATGATTTGCAGGAATTTGGTCTTATCGAGTCATGGATGTATGTTTGTGATTGCTTTGTTTTGGGCTTTACTGGGTATGGCATTATATTGGGAGTCGATTGGCTCCAAAGATACGGGGTGGTGGTAGACTGTGAGGGCTTTTTGGTGACAGTGAGGGCGGATGATGGGCGGAGGGTAGTGTTTGGTAGCCTACCTAGTGATGGGGTTATGGCTAGTTTTGTAAATTCCCTCGACATCCCGCAGGATGAGTTGTCAGATGTGCCCGTGGTTGGCCAGTATCCGGACGTCTTCGAGGAGGTGACCGGGCTTCCACCACACCGAGAGATTGAGTTCCGTATTGATTTAGTGAAAGATGTCAGACCTATAGTGATGCCATTTCGTCGTATGGCACCAAGGGAGCAGCTAGAGCTCGGGGTGCAAGTCAGCAATCTTTTGAAGAAGGGATTTATTAGAAGGAGTGTCTCCGAGTGGGGAGCACCAGTTGTGTTTGCCACTAAGGCAGATGGTTACCTTCGTTTGTGTATGGACTATCGCGAGTTGAATAAGGTAACGAGGAAGAATAAGTATCCTCTACCGCGGATTGATGATTTGTTTGATCAACTGGAAGGAGCTAGAGTGTTCTCCCAGTTGGACCTCGCGACAGGATTTCATCAGCTACGAGTAGCAGATGAGAGTGTTCCGAAAACGGCATTTAGGACGCCGTCTGGATTTTATGAGTGGTTGGTCATGCCATTTGGGTTGACCAAGGCACCAGCCTATTTTGTGGATCTTATGAATCGAGTATTCAGAGATCAGTTGAATAAGTTTGTTCTTGTGTTCATAGATGATATCCTTGTTTACTCAAGGACAGAGGAGGAACACAAAGGACACTTGAGGATAGTGATGGAGGTGTTGAGGAAACACCAATTGAAAGCGAAATTCTCTAAGTGTCATTTTTGGAGAATGGAAGTAAGATTCTTGGGTCATGTTGTTTCAGAGAGTGGTATTGCCGTGGACCCTGCGAAGGTGGCTACGGTACAGGATTGGCCTACGCCCAAGAATGCTACAGATGTAAGAAGTTTCTTGGGATTAGCTGGATATTATCGTAAGTTTATCCAGGATTTTTCCAAGATAGCAGCACCGTTGACTCAATTGACTAAGAAGAATCAGTCCTTCGTCTGGGACGGAGTGTGTGAGGATGCCTTCAAGAGTCTAAAGGAGAAGTTGACGCGTGCGCCAGTGTTAGTTATTCCTAAGGGGAATGAAGAGATGACGGTATACACGGATGCTTGTGGTACCGGACTAGGTGCTGTATTGATGCAAGGAGGTAGGGTTGTAGCTTATGCTAGTCGACAGCTAAAGCCGCATGAGAAGAAGTATCCTACCCATGATTTGGAATTAGCAGCGATTGTGTTTGCACTGAAGATGTGGAGACACTATCACTTGGGAGAAAGATTCGAGTTGTTTACCGATCATAAATCGTTAAAGTATCTCTTCTCCCAGAAAGATCTGAATCTCCGTCAGCAGAGATGGTTAGAGTTCTTGGCTTCGTATGATTTTGATATCGCATATACACCTGGGAAGGGTAATGCGGTAGCCGATGCCTTGAGTAGGAGACATGCCAGCTTAGGGGCAATGTTTCTTGAATGGAAGCAACTGGAGTATATCGCGGGGTTTGATTTCAGACCAAGTTGCGAATTGGATCCAGTTATGCTAGCTAGTTTGACGATCAGACCCACCTTGATACAGCGGATTGGTTCCAGCCAGAGGGACAATCCTAATCTATTGGAAATCATCTCCAAGTTAGAGATGGGTATCGATGAGGAGATGAATGTGTATGGGCTTGATCGAGATGGATGGCTTCGAAAGAATGGAAGACTAGTTGTGCCCAACATGAATGGTTTGAGAGATGAAGTGCTTAGAGAATGTCATCACTCAAAACTGACTATACATCCCGGTGGTAATAAGATGTATCGAGACATGAAGCAGACTTACTACTGGGAAGGGATGAAAAGAGACGTTGGGAAGTTTATATCCAAATGCATGAATTGCCAGCTAGTTAAAGCCGAGCAAAAGAAGCCTAGTGGTTTGTTGCAACCATTAGAAATTCCCGAATGGAAATGGGAGCAAGTCTCGATGGATTTCATCGATGGTTTACCGAGGACTAGGTCGGGATACGATAGCATTTGGGTAATTGTGGATCGATTGACTAAGAGTGCAAGATTTATACCAGTCAAATCGACCAGAACGGCAGCCAAGTTGGCAGAATTGTATATGAAGTGGGTAGTGAGATTTCATGGAGTACCCAAAAGCATTGTGAGTGACCGAGACCCGTTGTTCACTAGTGGGTTTTGGAAGAGCTTACAAGAAGCTCTAGGGTCAGGATTACATCTCAGTACCGCATATCATCCTCAGACCGACGGTCATACGGAGAGGGTGAATCGTATATCGGAAGATCTTTTGAGAGCTTGTATATTGGATTTTGGTGGATCATGGGATGACCATTTGCATCTAGTAGAGTTTGCATATAATAATAGCTACCAATCCAGTATCGGTATGGCTCCATATGAAGCTTTGTACGGAAGACCATGCAACTCACCATCATGTTGGATAGAGACTGGCGAGAATTTTTTGCTTGGACCAGATGTGGTGAGGGAAACTTCAAATAAGATTAAGGTCATTCAACAACGAATGAAGGCTGCCCAAGATAGGCAGAAGAGTTATGCTGATAAGAGGAGAAGAGACTTGAAATTCTCCATTGGTGACTTGGTGTTCGTTAAGATCTCTCCGTTAAAGAGCATGATTCGATTTGGCAGGAGAGGCAAGTTGGCACCGAGATTTGTTGGCCCATTCCCTGTTCTTGAACTAGTCGGGAATTTGGCATATAGAGTTGGCTTACTAGAGAAAATGGCGGGAGTTCATAATGTATTTCATGTTTCCCAACTAAGGAAGTTCGTTCACGACTCAGATATGACTATTTCACCTGATCAGTTAGAGGACTTCTGTAACGACCCAGAAAATCTAAACCAATTTAAAATTTTTAAATTGGCTAAAATAATGGATTTTAAATATTTAAAATAAATATTTTAAATAATGGCGATGAAAACTGAGTTTGAATCGACATTTGAAAACGAATATAATTAATTATAATTATATATAGAATTGAAAATAGCACGGTAGTTCGATAATTCGATTTCAAACTTCAATTGAATATACCGGGTGCAAAACAATCCGGATTTTAGTGAAACCAAAAACATTAGGATCTAATTGATGATATCTTTCCAACGAATCTGACCAATCGAAATTTGATAGCGGGAATCAAAAGATATGTCCAGTTGAAAATTCTGAATAGTCGCTATGGAATTCAGGCCCTTAAAAATGGACATTTTGCAAACGACCTCGGATTTCGATGAAACCACTTTTGTTAGATCCACAGTGTCAAGTTATTGCTAGGTTTCAAATTTCATAATTTTTTGAATCAATATGTGAGCGTGGCAAAAGAAAATGCGTTTGACCAGTTTCTGTTGATTTTAATCGACTGGAAATTGGCCATTTTTCAAACGGTCTCAGAATTCGACGAAACTAGTTTTGTTAGGACCGTATCGTCAATACGAAACTAGAAAATATTTTTCTGGAATTTTTCTAGTTAGTATGTGACCCCGGTAATTTGAAATGTACGTTTAAAATTCAACATAAGGATTTAAATGTAAATTCAACGGAAACTATTCGAAACAATCGAATCAGCTTACGATACATATCCCATTGTGTTCGGAATGGAGGAAAAACGCTATGGACGACAGGCGGTGGGCCTCGTTTCGAGGTCGTATGTAAAAGTCAACTTTTTTGAAAAATTAAATAATAAAATAATAAAAATAAATTTTAATTCCCTCCCTTTATCTCCCTTTCTGCCCCCCCCCCCCCCCCCCCGATTCATTAAACAGTTCGAAAAAAAAAGAGGGGAAAACCCTAAAACTATCGCGAGCCCCTAGTTCGACGCCACCGCCCCGCCGTCCAGCCTCCCTCCTCCCAGTGGCGCAACCCCCGAAGCCCCCCAGATCGCACGAGCTCCGACGAAGACGCCGCCCCCCCCCCCGTTCGAGACGCTGAAGCCGCCGCCCCCTCGAATCCAGCTCCGCCCAGTTCGAGACCCACCGCCGACCTGACGCAAAACCACCCCCCTCCTCCTTGACGAATCAATGTAAGTTGTTTTTGTTTTTATTTTATTTTTAAGTTTTAAAAACCGAGTTTTTAAAGCATTTAAAACTGATTTTAAAAATGATTTACAAACTGATTTTTTTTAAGCATTAAAAACTGATTTTAAAAATGATTTAAAACTGATTTTTAAAAGGATGTAAAACTGATTTTTTTTAAATCATTAAAAACTGATTTTAAAGATGATTTAAAACTGATTTTTAAAAGGATGTAAAACTGAGTTTTTAAAGCATTAAAAACTGATTTTAAAAATGATATAAAACTGATTTTCAAAAGCGTTTAAATTCTGATTTTTAGAAAAGTTTAAAACTGATTTTGAAATGATTTAATTTTTAAAAAAGAAAAAGGTTTAAACTTTAAAAAGAAAAAGGTTTAAACTTTAAAAGGAAAAAGATTTGAGCTTTAAAATAGAAAAGATTTGAACTTGGAAAAAAATAAAGATCATATTTTTAAAATAGAAAAGACGGAATTTTTATTAAGTAGAAGAAGTAAGATATGATTTTTATATTTTTAAAGTAATAAAAATATAATCTTTACATCATAGGAATATTAAAAATATAATCTTTATTTTTGAAAAGGCGGAATTTATATTTTTTTGAAATTCGATTTTTATATATTGAATAACATAGCAAAAATTCGATTTTTACATATGTAGAGAATACGGGCGAAAGCGACATAAGGCGAGATTGGCGAAGATTTCTGTAAAGGAAGAATCGTAGTTGGATAGCTAATGGTGAGAATTTCTCACTCTTCAATTTCTTTTTCTATATATATATATGTGTTGAAATAAAAATGAATTGCTATATATAATATATATATATATACACGCCCCTCGTCCACAAACCATGGACGATATTTATTGATTGAAATTGATGTGAAAATTGATTGATAGTGAATGGTTGTTTGGGATTGTTTGTGGTTGATTGTGGTTGAAAAATACCCATTTGTGATTGAGAAATATTTGGTTGAAACCATATAGGATTAGTTTTGTGGAAATGAAATAAATATATACATGCCGCCTGCGTGCGAACTAGATGTATGATCCCCATTGTCAAAAACCGCGAGGTTTTAAGGTAGAGCGAGGAGCCGTACTAGGGACGGTCCCGGTTTTAACTACCCTGCCGTTATGCTGCCGAAATTTTGAATAATATTCGTGTGTTTGAATTATTTTCATATGCTTAAACTATATTTATTCATCGAATAGAAAACATTCATGTGTTGAATTGATATTCATTCGTTGATTAGAAATTCATGTGTTGAATGGTATTCATATTTTGAAATAAATTGTTTGATAATAAAAATCACATTTTTATCTATATATAGAAACTATAGAAAACATTCATGTGTTGAATTGATATTCATTCGTTGATTAGAAATTCATGTGTTGAATGGTATTCATATTTTGAAATAAATTGTTTGATAATAAAAATCACATTTTTATCTATATATAGAAACTATAGAAAACATTCATGTGTTGAATTGATATTCATTCGTTGATTAGAAATTCATGTGTTGAATGGTATTCATATTTTGAAATAAAATTGTTTGATAATAAAAATCACCTTTTATCTATATATAAAATCCTATTTTTGTCACCTATATGAACTATATAGAAAAATAGTGTTTTGAAATGAATTGTTTTACAATAAAAATCGCATTTTTATTGTATGCATAAATCGTTGAAATGTGAAGTGTTAAAAATAGCCACTTGTTCAAAATAAACATATATGAGTTGAAATATTCATTAATTAGCTAATGAAATGATTTGCACCTATTTATGTAATATTAGAATGAATGGTGTTTTTAAACCAAATAGAAATCAAATATGAAGTTGAATAGAAAATGATAAATGATAAGAACTGTATATATATGTACATGCATATTCATTGAACAGGTTATAGCAAAGGGGCTAGAGAAGAGGAATTAAATTTTGTGCCCGACAAATAGGTACACATTTACTGTTTTGTTTGGGTGATGATTTTATGAGCCTGTTGGCTAGCCGCTTGGCTTTTTCTTTTTCTTTTTGAGATTAGAAGGACCGGGAAAGCTATTTGCAATTTCCTGATGCTCCCGGTGCAGGGGAGGTTATGGCGAAATTTTCCAAAAATTTAAGGCGTTAGCGAAATATTTGAAGTGAAAACGACATTGAAATCATTGAAGAAACTATATTTATATAAATATATAAATATAAATAAAATTAAAACGAAACGAAGCCGTGCAGTTCGTATTTTAAAACCGTGATTTCAAACAACTAGTACGGGGAATCCGACCATTGGATTTTCCCGAAACCACAACCGTCGGGTTCGCCTTGGAAAAATCTTTCCAACGGCTCCAACTTTGTAAAGATCCAATGGTTGGATTGTCTGGAATGTTTAATTCAAATCTGAAGAAAAACAGCGCCAGAAACGATTATATTTATATTTATATATATATATAAATATAATTATATTTAATCGAATAACGACGCTGCAGTTCGTATTTTGAAATCGAAACTTCAAACGATTGTACCGGGAGATCCGACCGTCGGATTTTCCCGAAACTGGAACCGTTGGATTCGTTTTGAAAAGACCTTTCTAATGATGTAAATTTTGTGAAGATCCAACGGTTAGATTTTCAGATATGTGTAAATCAAATCTGAAGAAAAACAGCGCCACGGCCGCTTTATGGCCCGAAGCGTCGTTTTGAATAAATAGGCTATTTTAAAATAAATAAAAATAGCGATAATTCATTATAAAATATCATAAACGATATGGAATGGAAATAGACTGAATTTGCTTGATTTATGTGATATTTGATGGTTGAATGTGTTTGGTGTGAAAATTACATTAAAGAACAAAATTGGTGTTGTCGAATAATTTAACCATTGAAATAAATTGAATTGAAATTCTAAATATACGTGAATTATTTGAGAAGGCCGAGTTAATTCTCATTTCAAATAATTGACCGACGATTGAAAGTCGAAGATAAGGACGGTGGTCGAAGACCGGAGATCTTCACCTCGTTTCGATGGTAACCGAGGTCCTGATTGGGAGGCATCCCGAAATATGGATAATGAGTGGTGATCGTTCAGACGTACGTGGTGATCGATGGGTTGGCGAGGTATTTAGTGCCTCCGGTTTCGTTCAGACCCAGAACGGACTTGTAAATGGACTGTGTGTCTGACATTGGATTTTATTCTGTGTTGATTGATCTCTATTAAATATACATCTGTTTGGTGGCGGAGAATTTATTCTTTCGCTTAACGCCCTTCTCTGAGACGCACGAGCTCAGAGGTTGTATATCGATGGACATCAGTCGCATGGCATGAAGTGCCGGTGTGGCATGCTAAGATGCAGTGATCAGGGCTTCTGTTGAAAAGCAAAGTCTTGTGGTGATAATCAAAGCACCGCCTGTGTGGCGTAGCTTTGTGTATAACGTGAATTCGCGAGCCTCACACCCCGGTATGAACCTAAAACGGGAGAAGGACCTCAGGGAGGGCATGCGTTTCTTTCTAGCTAGGGTGGTGTCAGTGACCTACCAGCCCTGACATTTATATACTTTTCACCTATGTGGTTGTTGCTGTTGCGAGGCGCCTCGGTTTGATCGAACGATCCGGGTCCGATGGAGTCATTCGTTGGGTCGTTTACGCCCCAAAGGGCGGAGAAACGTAGTGTTCAGGCATAATAATCCACATCGGTGGACCGGCCCTGACGATCCAAGGGCCCACCTGAGTCTGGGCCTGAGACATGGGCTAGATTGTCTCGAATTCGGTAAGGACTATCTTTTGCCTTGGTTCATGACGGAAATCCAATTTCCAAATACGTGACTGTGCGGTTTTGATTGTATACCTATATATATGGCGACATAGTGGTATGGGGCATTAATGCCGTCTATGATTGATAGTTATGATTTGAAATTGTTTTCAAAACATGTAAACACTAGCAATAATATCAAATGCCTTTGTTTTATTCGTATCAATCATATTTTGGCTGTTATAAGGTAAAAACTCTATCCTCCGGTTTGCGTTGCATTGTGTGATGGGAACTGAGTCTTATAACGGCTTCATTTTTATAAAAAGCATAGCGATGTTCAAAAGAAAGATTTGTTTTAAAAGCACTGGCAATCCAATGGAGTAAACCCGTTCCACGAAAGTGGCGTGGTCCTGTGATTGGCCAATTATATATATGTTGAGTAGATTTCTCATACCAGTCCCATGACTGACTCGTAGTTTATTTCACTCTCAAACTCGGGTACCCCTTTTTCTACACGGGCAGCCTTGTATTCAGGTTTAGCTGGTTCTTTCTGGATAGCTGGAGCTGAAGATGGATTCTATCATTTATTTCTTTTTATGCTGTTCAGCTCCTATTGTACATATTTTGTTTATTTCCGCTGTAGACATTTATGTATAGCTGAACTGTATTTGTACTAAGTAAGATCCTGTATACTGTGTAACTCTGATGATTACTTTTATCCAGTATATTCTATTGTTCATTATCTGGTGTATTTATTTAATTCTGTTCTGCTATTATCTGTTTCTGTGTTATATTCCAAAGATAACCCTTGTTTCCGTGAGAACGGGATTTCGGGTCGTCTCAACTTCGAAGTAGAACCCGAGGCGATTGGGAACCGCAAGCCGATTCGTATTGTGGGGCACGATACGAAGCAACTTCGAAGGAAGGCCGTGAAGCTAGTCAAGGTTCAGTGGGGCGAGGACGAGAATGATTGTACTTGGGAGACAGAGGAGAGCATTAGGAAGGCATATCCAGAACTCTTTGCCTGGTAAGACTTACTTCGTAATTTAGTTTTTCCGCATGCTAGGGTAGACTTGTTTAGCTCATTTTGCATGTTTGATTGTTGTTTTATGATTGATAGGCATGCGGGACCTTTGTATGTGTTTTGATTAGGGAATTTCGGGGGCGAAATTTCTTAAGGGGGGAGAGTGTAATGACCCGTATTCTACGCATCGAGGGATCGTATAATATTTATTTCTTTCTCATCTGAAGTCATATGGTCATGTAACTTTGGGAAACATCCATCAGACTCATTTCCCATGCTTATGATTTTTGTCGATTTTTAAATGACCATTTTGCACCTGGTTGGTACTGTTTTGGCCATAACTTTTGATTGGAAAGGAATTCTGACCTTAAACCACTTCCATTAGATTCGTTAGATGGTTTACCTTTCCGTAGAGTGGTCATAATAGCCAAACGGGCTTACCGTTTGGGAGATATGGCTGAAATAAGGTTTGGAAGGTGAAAAACTGCTTAACCGGGCCAAATCGGGTGATTAGTGAGTAGGCCCATAACCCATTTCGGGATTAGGGTTATGGGAAGGCTGCAATGAGATAGAGAATCATTCCATTTCAGTTTTCTAGCCTCCACTTATCACCAAGGAACCCTAAAAATGACCTCCAACCTCTAAATCACCTCCAAATCACCTTTTGGTCAAGGATTTAGCTTAGCAACCTCTAATCAAGGAAGATCTACACCAAAGCAACATTGGAGCTGCTGTTTAGCATTGGGATTCATATCAAATCAGAGATTTATTTCAGATCGTAGTTTATTTGTGGCTAAGGTGAGTGATTTGCATAGTTTTACACTAATTATGGCTAGTTAAGGGTAATTAGTGCTAATTAGCGAATTTAAGCATGATAAAATTCGGGAAAAATGTTCATAAATTCTTAAATGATGTTTTAGACCTCTGATATGAATTTGGGTTAATTTGGTTAAGTTTTGCTAATCCTATCATTAGTTTCACCTAAACATGCTTAAGGGGAAATGTGGGATTTTGGGTATGTTTGATCCATTTTAACCTATCATATTGATGTTTTGATGTTTGTGGTTGATTATACATGTTGCTATGACTGTATGAAATGCTTTGTGATTGATTTCAATAGTTAGAATGGTCGAAAACGTCGTCGAATGGCGTAAACACTTGCTGGAACAATTTCAGAAAACAGTGCAGGGTTCGGATCGGATCGGATATGGGGCTCGGATCGGATATGTTGAACTGAGCAAGGAATTCGATCGGATCGGAACCCAACACTTGGGAAAAGCGGCAAAAAGGAAGGCCACGCTAGCTGAACTGGGATCGGATCGGATTAGGGAGTAGGGATCGGAGCGGATAGAGGAGGATGGATCGGATCGAAGCACGTAAAGGATGAGGAAGCGGATCGGAGCGGAAGCATGAACTGGAGGGCGAGTGGTACCCGACCCGACCCGAAGGGAAGCACCCAACCCGACCCAAGGAGGAACACCCGACCCGAACCGTACCAGAAGAAGACCCGACCCGAACTGACAAAGGACACCCGACCCGAACCGATGGCTTGAGGAGGAACCCGACCCGACCCAGTATTGACCAATAACCCGAGATGCAAAGGTAGTCCGATATGGGAAGTTAGAGCTCAGGATCCAGTAGGGAACCAATGAGTTCACTTCATGGTTGGACTTTGCTGCGGGACGTGTGCTAAGGAGTTGTCGACGTTCATAACTTTGATTCACCACTAAAAATGAGTGATGGCTACTTATCAGTGCAGTAGGGTCATTACGACCTGAGGGGCAAGGTGATGGTAGCAAGACTACGTTATCAGTGCAGTAGGGTCATTATGACCCTAGGGGCAAAGTGATGCATAGTAAGACTATGAGCCAGTGCAGTGGGGTCATTACGACTCCATGAGGCAGAGTGGACATAGTAAGGATTAGTAAGGCTATGAGCCAGTGCAGTGGGGTTCTTGTGACTCCATGGGGCAAAGTGGACATAGTGAAGGATTTGTGGCTACGTTATCAGTGCAGTGAAGCCATTTATGACTTCATGGGGCAAAGTGATCGTAGCAAGGTATGTTGTGTGATCGAAGTGGTGAATATCATATGCTTTACACACTGAGTGAGAGATGTGAGGATGGATGCTATGCTTGATTGTTTGCCATCATTATGACATGCACACCTCCCCCACCTCCGTATCTTTATACTGTTTGATATGGCACCTTAGAGTGTTGTACAGTATGTAGTGCTAACTCTTTGGTTGCAGGTCCAGGTTCAGGTATGTTTTAGTCTACCTGTTATTGTTCACTTTGGATGCTTATCGCTCATACCAGGCTTTATGTCTGACCCAGAGTTTTATGTCTCCTCTTATTACTCTGGGTGCTCACACGAGCAGACTAGAGACAGGTTAGCTGGTGATGCGCGAGTAGCTGATTCGGAGGCGGGCAGGAGGCTTCCACGTATGATATATATATTCTCCCTGTGTCGTTGGTGGTCGCTACTTGGGCATTAGTAGTGTACCTCCTTTATCTTACTTTTGCTTGAGACAGTTTGAAAAGTTGTAGTAAGTTGTATTTTGGATTTCCGCTGCTATAATGTTTAGTTCTGATTTTCAGCTTATGCACTGTCTCTCCTGTTTTATGTCAAGTATGTTATTATTATACTTTATTCTCTGCGCTGTGAGACATTCTACAGGTTCTTTGTATGTTCATTTCCTTCTTCCTTTTCCTTCTGACGACCCGTTCCGTGCTAACTGGACATGTGTACAGCGCACTTTTGGAGTATGCGTCGGTTGGTGCGGGGCGGGCCGTCACAATAAAGAAATGTAATTTTCATAATACAATACAAATTCATATCTTAATTATATTAAAAAAATGTAATTTTAATCATACCGTTATAACTCATATATAAATTCCAAAAAATGTCATTTTTATTTTACCGTTCTAATTCACATCTAAATTACATAGAAAAATGTAATTTTTATTATGCGAGGGAAATTTATATTTTAATTACATAGAAAAATGTAATTTCTATCATACGACATAAATTCATGTTTGAATCACATCTAAAAATGCAATTTTTGTCATACAGTGTAAATTCACATTTTAATTACATGTAAAAATGTAATTTTCATTCTACCGTTATTATTCATATCTAAATTACATAGAAAAATGTAATTTTTAGCATACAGTGTAAATTAACATTTTAATTACATGTAAAAATGTAATTTTCATTCTACCATCATCATTCATTTCTAATTACATAGGAAAATGTAATCTTTAGCATACAGTGTAAATTAACATTTTAATTACATGTAAAAATGTAATTTTCATTCTACCGTTATTATTCATATCTAAATTACGTAGAAAAATGTAATTTTTAGCATACAGTGTAAATTAACATTTTAATTACATGTAAAAATGTAATTTTCATTCTACCGTCATCATTCATTTCTAATTACATAGAAAAATGTAATCTTTAGCATACAGTGTAAATTAACATTTTAATTACATGTAAAAATGTAATTTTCATTCTACCGTTATCATTCATTTCTAATTACATAGAAAAATGTAATATTTAGCATACAGTGTAAATTAACATTTTAATTACATGTAAAAATGTAATTTTCATTCTACCGTCATCATTCATTTCTAAATTTATATATATATATATAAACTACATAGAAAAAGGTAATTTTCATCATGCAATGTAAATTTACATTTTAATTACATAGAAAAATGTAATTTTGGTCATACGGTGCAAATTCCTATATAAATTTCATATAAAAGTGTAACTTTTGTCATGCAATGCCAATTCACATTTATAATTACATATAAAAATGTAATTTTATTCATACGGTGTACATTCATTCATAAATAACATATAAAAATGTAATTTATTTCATACGGTGTGAATTCATTCATAACTACATATAAAAATGTAATTTATTCATACGATGAAAATTCATTCATAAATAACATATAAAAATGTAATTTATTTCATACGATGAAAATTCATTCATAAATAACATATAAAAATGTAATTTATTTCATACGATGAAAATTCATTCATAAATAACATATAAAAATGTAATTTATTTCATACGGTGTGAATTCATTCATAACTACATATAAAAATGTAATTTATTTCATACGATGAAAATTCATTCATAAATAACATATAAAAATGTAATTTAGTTCATACGATGGAAAATCATTCATAAGTTACGTATAAAGATGTTAAAAATGTCAACTTTTCTATTTTACAATGTAAAAATGTCATCTTTTCTATTTTACAATGTAAAAAAATATTATCTTTTCTATTTTACAATGTAAAAATATTATCTTTTCTATTTTACAATGTAAAAATATTATCTTTTCTATTTTACAATGTAAAAATAATAACTTCTTTACATTCATCACAAAAAAAAACTCATTCTTTTATTTTACTTTCAAAAATATAATCTTTTTATTGACAGCGTAAAATTCTCATCTTTTCATTTTCAATAAAAATATTGCCTTTTTATTTTAAATATAAAAAGATCGTCTTTTTTTAATTTTCAACATAAAAATATTGTCATTTTTATTTTCATAAAAAGATTATCATTTTTCTTTCAACATAAAAATGTGGTCTTTCTAATCTAAATATAAAAAGATCGTCTTTATAATCTAAATATAAAAGGTTGTCTTTTTAATCTAAATACAAAAAGATCGTCTTTATAATCTAAATATAAAAAGATCGTCTTTTTAATTTTCATATCCAACGTTTTCATATCCAATTCCACCTCAAACGATAAAATATCACATCATCAATTCAAATCTAGCGCTTCAACTTAGATCTAATATCACATCATCTAAATACAAATCGAATTCACAACATAGAATAACATTCATCGCATAACGATTCATTTTCACCATACAACGTTAAACAACAAAAGAATAATAATTAAATTAATTAAAAATAAATTAAAAATAAATTCTCACCTTGCTTGATTCTGAAATGAAAGTGGTTTAAATCAGATCCCGTGTTAGGAGTCACGGCGGTTACGGATCTGAAAGATTTCAATTTGAAATTTATGTAAAAATTTGAATTCTGGCTTTTAACAACTGGCACAGTAACGGAAATAAGCGTGGCTAATTCTGAAATATTTATACCTTAATTTTCAGAATTGTTCAAATCTTCAAATGCGGATTTCGGGAGCTGTAGTCGACCGTTTTACGAACGGTTTGCGGGAGATTGGAGAGCTAAGATAGGGCTATCTTCACCGGGAGTTGGAGGAGGTGCGGCTCAACGTGGAGGGGGTGGCGGGGGTCCGTTCAGCGCGGGTTTGGGGAGGTGGTGACGGAGATTCGGGGCACGGTTTGATGTGAGACTTGTCGGAGAAGAAAGAGGAAGAGCTTCAAAAAGTTGTACTACGGCATGATCTAATTCTTTGTGGATTGGGAGAATTTGGGGCATCAAATTTCGGCCATGATGGGTTGTTTGTGCGGCTGAAATAACGATGGGAGAGGAAGAAACCCGATGGCCATTTTATATTATTATATTAGGGTTATTTAATTATAATTTAATTAGCCCGTTTAAGCCCGTTTTGGGCCGAACTCCGATTTAGGCCCAACGATTGTCGTTCCCACCATTTAGCCCCCATTCCGAACTCATCTGGATATGTCTCATCAGCCCAAATTGTCATCTTGGCCTCCGTTTTTCAGTTTTAAAATTTAAGTCCTTTATTTCTAATTTTTCCATACAAATAATTTTACCGGGACTACAAATTAACTCAGAAAAATCCAAAAAAATTATTTTTGGCTTTCTTATGACGATACGGTCCTAACAAAATTTATTTCGTTGAATTATGAGACTTTTTGAAAAATGGCTATTTTTCAGTCAATTAATTTTTGACCGAAATTGACAAAACACAGTTTCTTTTGCCACGCTCACATATTAACTCGAAAAATTCTAAAAATTGAAACCTAGCAATAATTTGATATTTTGGTTACAACAAAAGTGGTTTCTTCGAAAACGGACACTTTTTGAAAAATAACTATTTTCAAGGGCTATATATTTAATATTAAAAATACATTTTTAAACAAATAATTTTCGAAACTCGAAATATATAAGTGTTTAATGTTTTTCAATGCAGAAACGTCATTCTGAACTCAATGGAAGTGGTTTCGAGTCCAAATTCATTCGTATGTGAAAAGTAGCCTTTTGGGCCATATATATTATATATAATTATATTCTACATCGACCTTTCAGAAAATTGAATTGGTCATAACTTTTTATTTTTAAAACGAAATTTCAATTTTTCAGATTCGTTAGAAAGATATGATTAAACAGATTTAAATATTTCTTGTTTCGCTCAATTCTGATTTATTTTGAATCCTGTGCATCCCGTCAAAGTCTAAAATTAAATTTTCAAACTACCACGCCATTTCAAGCTCGTTTTATAATTAAATTAAATTATATTCGTTTTAACTTCGATTAAAATAAATTTTAACCATTATTATTTAAATAAATCATATTATATACTCAAAATTCATTAAAATTTTCTAAAATAAAAATTTTAAATTGGCCCCAAAATTCCGGGTTGTTACAATCTCCCCCACTTAAAATCTTTTCGTCCTCGAAAAGGAACGAAGCTAAAAGTGATTAATTGAACTAATTTAATTTTCTCATTCTATTGTTTAATAATTTCATAGGTTGAATTAATATTCACACAACACAATCGTCTAACAATTAGTTGATTAAATTTCCAAAAATATACAACTTTTTTATATATTAAAAAAAATCATATTTTCAAAAATCCAATTATATATATAATTACAAGTACGTTAATTATAATCTTTTCACTCTGAACTCATTCTAGGGCATTACTAACCCCATCTCTAATGAGTTTCTCATTCTAGGATACTACTGATCCTATCTCTAATGAGTATTCTGTTTTATAGGACATTACTAATCCTACCTCTGATGAGTCTTTTGTTCAGTTCTACCGAGTTGTATCCCAAAGATTTGAGCTAACCAAAGCTCTGATACCACATGTAACAACACGGATTTCGCCCGACCTAAATCGATCGCAAAATTGACCAAGACCGTTCAAAACCCGCATACGTTAACTTTGGGAATACAACGCATTAAAACAAATAACAGCAGACTTTTATAACATCATAATAAATGTTACATCAGAGTACAAAATATATATCAGAGTACATTAAATAAATTTACAGCGGAAGATAATTTTACATTACTTTAATACATTGCAGCGGAAACAAATAGACTTAGTACAGCGGAAGACTTTTCTATGCTCTGGACACAGCTTTAAGCTTCAATCTAGGATCCTGCTAAAGAGATAAATATCTGCAAAAGCTACTCGACTGCCCGTGTGGAAGAGAGGGCACCCGAGTTTGCAAAAGTGGAAACAAACAACGGGTCAGTCGTGGGACTAGTGTGAGAATTCTTATCTAATATAACTAATAATAATAAGGCAAATCCAAGGACCACGCCGCTAACACGGAACGGGTTTTATTCCAATGGATTGCCTGTGCATAAATTAAAGTTAATCGTCAAAACAGCGCAATGCTTTTTAGAAAAATGAAACCACCATAAGACTCAGGTCCCATCACACAATGCAACGCACACCAGAGGATAGAGTTTTACTATAACGACCCAGATTTTCAGCCGTTTAATTTTGAATATTTAAATTTGTTTTAAATATTTTATTTTAAATTATATATAGGAATTTATAATGAATTTATTTATAAAGCGAAGTTTGAACGTATAATTTATAATATAATATAAAACGAGCTCGAAATCGCGCGGCAATTCGTAATATGGAGTTTTGAACTTCAACTGAGTATACAGGATTCGTTATAACTCGGATTTCTATGAAACAAGAGACGTTAGAACCGTATTGATGATAATTTTCATATGAAAGAGAAAAATCCAGATTTCGTGTTATAATTTGTTAATTATGGCCAAATCAAATTTTGAAATAATCGTTGTGGAAATCATTATTTAAAATATACGCGTTAAAATAACCGTTTTGCAAATGGACTCAGATTTCGACGAAATTAGTTTCATTGGGACCGTAGCGTTAAATTATTGTACGCTGTTGAATGGCGTGGAAAACCGATGTCGTATGTGACCACGGTAGCCGTAAACGCCCGTTCATTTTCTATAATGCGTAATTAATTTAATAAAGGGTTATTTGAGTATAACTTGAACAGACGATGGAATTAGGACACGAAACCAGTCCCGTTGAGTTCGTATCGTCGATTAGACTCAGGATAGACATATAGTTTGTTATTTTTAGAGACCGGCAAATTTGGTGTCGAAAATGGCATTGCTGTGCGTGTAAAAATAGCTTACCGGGGAAACAGTCTCAGAATGCGACGAAACTTGTACCGTTGGGCTCGTATTGAAGAATTATTTTAAGATTTCAGAGTTTCAAGTTGTTTCGATTTATCTGGTGATCGTGAAAAATTTAAACGCGTGTTTATTTCCGGTTTTATAAGGCAAAAAATTTCAAACGATGTCAGAATTCGACGAAACTTGTCATATTGGGTTCAGAATACCTTTTTACACCAAGAATAGCTTTTTCATCAGTAAACAGAAGTCAACTGTGGTTAGTTTTGCTTGATACTTCACCGCGAAGTTTCATTATAATAAAATAACCGAAATAAAATCTTTTAAACCATTCCGTATGTTAGATAATCTGGGCAGAAATCTTGAAATCCATCAGTTCAAAATCTTTGGAAATATTGGCAAGGGAAATCCTTTTCAAATCATGCATCATCCACGTACATGATAATTAATGAAAACACATGCTAGTCTACCCAACAGCAGCTTATCATGTACAATCGAAAATAAATAACGCACATGCAAGTCTTCCCATGCAGACTAAAATAGACGCAGACCTGTATATTAAATAACTGGGCACCCTATACGTTTCAAATCATGCACATAACTAGGAGACCTTCACCGAATAAGTCCTCTGAAGCATTTAATGCAACCTGCGTATAAGGCTATAAGCCCACACATAGCCAGATCCTTTTCAAAATCTTAGTTGTATAAAACCTGGTTAAAATCTCGAGTTATCTTTTCAAATCCAAGAAAATTTAGTCTAAGATTTCGACTGGTGACAGCACAAATCCTTTTGTCAACAACAGTGTTCAATGAGATTTTAGCCAAAACCCTTTTCAGAAATCCTGGCACAATATCTTGGCTAACTGTCCAATATATACGAATATATATATTTATAACGTTGTTTCCTTCCCCATGCTGAAAACGCACAGGCTTATCACGTACAAAATTGTTTTCAAATGGGCAGACCTACCCTGAATGTACAGGCATCCTATTACCTACTCCTTGGGTGCCAAGGCAACTAACCCTATAAAAGATAAACTATTTCCTCTTTAGTTTGCTTCACTACTCAGGTTTAATGGCAGAAGTATAAAAGAAAAACGCAAGCTTAAAATCATTCATTTCAAAGTAAATACTCCAGTAAAATCCAAAGCCCATATACGTATATGTAAACCCGATCGCTGTAGAGTTTATGAGAGGAGTTCGGAAGTAGTGGAGGTGGAAGGTCAGTCGTCGTCCGTCGAAGTGGTGTAGCTCCGGTGAAGTCTGATGAACTGCGGTTTGCTTCTATGGTATTTGCTTGGGTTTTATTGGAGCATGGACGTGATGTTAATCAAGGCATTGAGTTGGATGAGGAAAGAGGATCTGTGTTGGCAAGGGTTAGTATTTTATCGTTTGGGAAGGAAGGGACTGGAAGGATTATTAAGGCGCGTTGGTTTGGGAATTAGAAGGTGGAGCTCACGATTGTTTTTGAGTCCGTATAGTTTGTAGCGGGTTTCGAGAGTTAAGGAAGGGAAGTTTGTTTGTAAGCTATGATGTGTGTATGGGGATGGAGTTTTGGGTGGTGAAGGTCGTGAGGGAAGGAAAAAGGAGCAGTATGGGTTTACTGTGAGGTTTCTGGGAAGGAAAATTATTGGAAGTGCAGTGCCTTCTGTTTCCAGCAAAGGAAGTGCTGAGTTCAAAACAATGGATGGGTTGCTGTGTAGAATACCGGGGAAGAAGAGGGATTCCGATTCTAACAGGAAGAATGATTTTGGATTTGATTAAGACGTTAATTTCTGAAGTTGCTAAGAAGGATTAGGTATTTTAAGACTAACTAGTTTGCTTAACCGGTATTTAAATTATATAATACAATTGGTTTCTTGTTTGCTACAGAAGGACACGTTTACAATAGAAAAGGGAAATGATTAAGGAAGGCCTCATGGTTTCGTTTTGTTGCGTGTGAAGGGAAGGAAAGTGGATCGTTGTTTCAGCAGGGTGGAGCAAGTATTATGGTTCATGGGTGGTATTCTAGTTGTCTTGGCGTCTCATGAGGGATGGTGATTATTGTGGTGGAGCCGGATTGTTTAGTGGAGATTAAGGGTGAAATGTTGGTTTGAACAAGAAGGGAAAACAGGCCGGTTGAATTCAAAACAAAGTAAATGAGGTGATTCAAAGGGATGGACCAATACCGGTTTCGAACGGAATTGCAAACGAGGGTACGATGGTATAGGGGATTTTCAACAAAGAGAAAGGAAAAGCGTGGAAAAAAAGGAAGGTCAAACGTTTAAAAGCAATTAACGTTTTAGTTTATTTATTAATTAGATTAATTAGAGTAACTTGAATATTCAATATCTCATACGTATATCAGCAGAATTGGACCAATTAAGTCATGATTGAATCGCAGCAATGAGGTTCACATTTTGGAACTGGTTATTACAGAGTACAAAGCTACTGGAATTCGGTATAAAAGTCAAATGCCTGTTTTAAACAAAACAAAGGCAGAATCGTCAACTGCAAAGCAAGGTGAGTAAACTCATTAACTCTGCCTCGTTTATATTTTTATATAAACGAGTTTTAAATTTATTTTATACTGTGTGATTGTTGCTTGATTGATTGGTTGATAAAATTGGTTGATATGATTACATCGTTGATCGATTATTAAGTTCTGATATTTCATATTGATATGAAATAATATTATTGATGTTATTAACATCTGTGGATGCAGGGAAACAGGTTGGAGGGACCCAACTGGGTTCCTCAATATTTATATTACTGTTTTTCCTTGGTTGTGATGTATGATATGATATATATAATCAGTAATTGACTTTGTTGTGTTTAAACTATCCTGACCTAGAGTATTGATATTTAAATACCTTAAGATATTTCCAGGTATCGAAAAGAAAATTGGAGTGTTAAAAAGGAAACTTATTTTTTTTAAAAATGAGATTTAATTTTGAATAGAGTTGAAATAGAAAACTTGTTCAAATGAATGAATCAAGAATTTGTTTATGAACGAAAACATGAATTAAATGAATTATTTATCATTGGATATATTGAAATATAAATTCAAATTTGAATTTATATGGAGAAGTGGAAATCGGTTTTAAAACCAATAGTTGAAATGAGATTTTAAACCTAGCTATTATCAAGGAAATGTTAAACGAGATTTTAAATGATTAAAATAAAAAGAAATGAGACTTATGTGAGAAATTTTGAATAGAGTTTATAAATAAAATGTGGGTTCAAGATATTATTTTTAAGTATGGAAATCAAACTGATTTGATTATATATAAAAGGAATATATTTACGATTAAAGTGAATAATGGGTTAAAGAAAATATTTTGCAAATGAATTATCTATAAAGGAAATTTAGATTGGAAATATGAATCTAAATTGGAACTTGAATGAGAAAGGGGAAATGGGTAATCGTTTTAAAAGAAAGCGATGAGTTTTATCTCAAAATTGAGATTAGAAATCGAATATAGATTATTCGAGAGGAAGTTGTTCATTTGAATGAAGTAGATACTTTGACTTTTCGTTTCGAATCAAATTTAGTTATTTAATTATTTACTTATTAATTGAATTAGTAAGTACAAGTGTATTTTTATATAAACCAAATGTTTGGAAACAGCGATTTTTAACGCTGTCATTATAATTAATGTCTTGTAAACCAAATATTTGGAAAAACAACGATTATAATGCTGCTATAGTAAATGTTTGTAAATCCAAACAGCGATTATAACGCTGCCGTTATGATAAGGTATTGTAAATCTAAACAACGATTTTAACGCTGTTGTTATAAGAAATGTTTTGGTAAATTTAGATAGCAAATTTTAATGCTGCCGCTATAATAACTGTTTGGTAGCGATCTTAACGCTATAATAAATGTTCTATAATACTACACAGCGATTGTAACGCTGTTGTTAAAAGCAATGTTTTATAAATCAAATATTTGGAGACAGCAATTATAACGCTACCGTTATAATAAACATTTTTCTGTAAAGGAAGTGTGTTCTTAGATTAGAATCCGAGAGTTACATAAGAAGTTGTTAAAGATTTAAAAGATAAACTTTGACCATTTCAAAGTTAAAACGTTGTTCAGTTAAGGTCTGAGAGGTAATTATACCCCAACTTGATTGACTTCCTTCTTAACTAAGGAATGGTAAGGTTTGATCGTGAAGGAGTTTTGGAAATGTTTTCCAAACGAGAATCAGAAATGTTTTCTGATAATAGAAATAAGAATTTAGAATGTATAGAAACATGAGATAAGTAAATTTATGAATTAAAGAGATAAATGTTAAATGATGATTGATCGATATAATTTCCATTTGGAAATGATATCGTTGTTTGCACACTTGTTTGTCTTTGATAGTTAACTCACCGACTATCTGAGTTTTTGACCATTTTAACGTTGTTAATATGGAGAGACCAGTTGGATTATTGTCCAAAGAACCACTCTGTATTGGCATAAGCGTTGCGAATCATATATGTCAAGGATAATTGAAGACGGAGTAAAGTGCAAGGGCTATTGTATAAGTCTTAGATAACAGTGCCTAAGATGGATGTACGGAATAGTGCCTTCAGTTTGTCCAGACCCAGGACAACTTGTATGGACGAGTGTCTGACAAAGTATTTCCAAAGGAGTTACGTACGTTGATTCCTTCAAACGTACGAAGATGGTGGCATAGAAGGGAAACTTCTTTAGCCTAACAATCTGAGTATTTTTGTGGGAATCAATTAGTGATTTCCGATGGATCTGACGATGTGGCATTCAAAGTGAATGGTGACCAGATGTTCTGGAAGATAATTCATACCTCAAGCCTCATCAACCCGGAATTGGACAAAAATTGGGCAGGCAGCATGGCTATGTGGGTCGCACCCATTAGGATGTATAATCACCTATCTAGAGAAATTCCATTTGTTCTTTAATCTATCGATCCTGTCCCTTTCGGGAAACGGTTGCTGATCCCAATCGTTGGTGATATACATTCGATACACTCAAGAGAAATGAGTGGTCGGTCATGTGTGGGCCGGGTTGCAAGATGTTCTTGTTGAACCCAGTGTATTCGTCTCTAGAGATACACTATCGGAAGGTGGTCCCATACCTTGTCATGTTGGAAATCCAATCTCCAATAAGCGCCCTGTGGTTTTTGATTTTATATTATATATGGAGCGTGAGATGCAAGCGTTCCGCTAGATTCTATTTATTTGATGTAGACATTATTATAATATCACTGGATTTGATATCAAAAATGTTTTGGGTTATCGTAAGGTAAAAACCATCTGTGTTTATATGTGGATTGGTCTTACGATTATCTTTTCTTTCGAAAGGATTTTGAAAGTTAAACAAATGATTGGAGTTTACTCACACCAGTCCCATGACTGACCCAGAGTTTATTTTGTTTTGTTTTCCCTAAACACTTGGGTGCCTAAATTTTGTACTGGCAGTCAAGTAGTCGGGATTTTGCAGTTGCACTTGGAGGAATTTGAAGCAGGAGGCTTCACCAGTTAGCTATAGACTATCATATTTCCGCTGTGTACTATGTTGTATCTGGAAACAGGTGTTTATAACTGTTCCAGAGATAACCGATGTGCTCTGATGATCGTATGTATATACAGTTACTAATTTGTATTTCAAAAGTTAAGTGATTTAATATATTTTATTCGTTCCGCTGTGAGTTGGTGTTCTTCGTTTTTCTTCTATTCTAATACTTCTTTCTTTCTATTTCTCATCCTCTAACTTGTTTCTAATAATGATTCGTATTTCTGTGCAATTTGAGTTGGACGTGTGGTGTTATTAGTCGACTCAAATGGTACGGATTTGCGGGTCGTTTCATTTGGTATCAGAGCTGAAGGTTGAGTGATAACCTTGGCTCTGTGGCGTAACTCAATAGAGATGGGGTTAGTAATACCCTAGATTGGGTTTGAGTGTATATATATATGAGGGAGCGTATTTGTAGATTTGATATAAAATTGTTTTATATTGTGTTGGCTGGTTTGTTGAGTGGCTTATGAATTCTGGTCGATACAGGATGTACAACTGTATCGATAGGTGTTTCTAAACTCTCGAACAAAGTAATTCGACACAGTATTGTTTTAAAGTGGGTAAATGAAATAAATTTACCAAAAAACTATTTTGATATAAAAGAAATAATTTCTGAATTATTATGTATGGATGTATGGATTGTTATTACAATCAAGTGGAATTATAAAATATTGAAACAGTTATATATAACCAAATATAACTTGTATATGGGAAATATACATAAATAAGATGAACTGAAATTAAATTCAAACCAGAATTAGAATTCGAATTCCGGGAGTTTAGAAATATTTTATGAAGTATTTTAAAAGTAATATAGCATTACTTGAAGGTATTTTTGAATGAGAATGATTTTTAATGAGTTTGAAAGTGATTAAGCACTGAAACCACTTCAGTGGCGAGAAAATAATTCTGATAATGGACTACAGCATTATCGGTATTCATTTTCAAGTTTCTGAGTGACGGATTGCTACCAGGGTAATTTAGGAATGAAAAGAAAAAAATTGTTTAAAAAGGAAATGATGATTTAGAAATTCAAATGTTCTGAATTGAGTTGATTATAAATATGTGTATAAATATATATATATATATATATGATTTCAAACTAATTTGAAATAAAACCCGGGAATTTGAATTCTGAAATTTTTTTAACTTGAAAAAGTTGAATAGATTGAAAATGGTCAAAATGTATCAAATGAATTGGGATTTAACTTAAGTTAAATAAAACTGGATTGAATTAGAAGTAATCCCGAATGAAATTAAGTATAGAGATGTTGAAATTCGAAATATTAAAATAGATTCGACTTATACTAAACAAGTTGAATACTTATATTGTATGTCGTTAATTGGAGTTAAGTTATTTTTGAGCCCAAGCAGAATAAGAGGGTTGACTTTGGAAAATAGAACTCAGTTTGGATTAGTGAATAGAAGTGATCCAATCAGAAGTTAAAGATCAAAGGTTGGATTGATTTGAAACCAACTGGAAATGGATATATGTATGCTGAGCAGAATGGAAGAAAGTGCAAGAGATAGAATTATGCCCGACAAAAAGGTACATGTTTACAATATTGTTTGGGTTGATGATTTTATGAGCCTATGAGGCAAGCCACTTGGATTTTTGATTTTCTTTTGTATTGGAGAAGGCCTAGAAAGGCGAGTTGTGGTGGTACCGATTGAGCCGTGCAGAGGAGATGCTGCCGAAATTTTTCAAAATTTAAAGTGTTAGAAAATTTTCAGAATTTTTTTTCGTTAGTAAGAATAAATGAATATTTTAATTGAAATAAATTGGTCCAGTTAAACTGGAGTTAAGAGGTGGAAAAAACAAAAAGGATTATTGGACCTAGTTAACAGGGTACGTAGCATCTTTTCCTACCTTAGCAATTTCGAGGACGAAATTATTTTAAGGGGGAAGGAATGTAACGACCCAGATTTTCAGCCATTTAATTTTGAATATTTAAATTTGTTTTAAATATTTTATTTTGAATTATATATAGGAATTTATAACGAATTTATTTATAAAGCGAAGTTTGAACGTATAATTTATAATATAATATAAAACGAGCTCGAAATCGCGCGGCAGTTCGTAATATGGAGTTTTGAACTTCAACTGAGTATACAGGATTCGTTATAACTCGGATTTCTATGAAACAAGAGACGTTAGAACCGTATTGATGATAATTTTCATATGAAAGAGAAAAATCCAGATTTCGTGTTATAATTTGTTAATTATGGCCAAATCAAATTTTGAAATAATCGCTGTGGAAATCATTATTTAAAATTTACGCGTTAAAATAGCCGTTTTGCAAATGGACTCAGATTTCGACGAAATTAGTTTCATTGGGACCGTAGCGTTAAATTATTGTACGGTGTTGAATGGCGTGGAAAACCGATGTCGTATGTGACCACGGTAGCAGTAAACGCCCGTTCATTTTCTATAATGCGTAATTAATTTAATAAAGGGTTATTTGAGTATAACTTGAACAGACGATGGAATTAGGACACGAAACCAGTCCCGTTGAGTTCGTATCGTCGATTAGAGTCAGGATAGACATATAGTTTGTTATTTTTAGAGACCGGCAAATTTGGTGTCGAAAATGGCATTGCGGTGCGCGTAAAAATAGCTTACCGGGGAAACAGTCTCAGAATGCGACGAAACTGGTACCGTTGGGCTCGTATTGAAGAATTATTTTAAGATTTCAGAGTTTCAAGTTGTTTCGATTTATCTGGTGATCGTGAAAAATTTAAACGCGTGTTTATTTCCGGTTTTATAAGGGAAAAAATTTCAAACGATGTCAGAATTCGACGAAACTTGTCATATTGGGTTCAGAATACCTTATGGTCACACCAAGAATAGCTTTTTCATCAGTAAACAGAAGTCAACTGTGGTTAGTTTTGCTTGATACTTCACCGCAAAGTTTCATTATAATAAAATAACCAAAATAAAATCTTTTAAACCATTTCGTATGTTAGATAATCTGGGCAGAAATCTTGAAATCCATCAGTTCAAAATCTTTGGAAATATTGGCAAGGGAAATCCTTTTCAAATCATGCATCATCCACGTACATGATAATTAATGAAAACACATGCTAGTCTACCCAACAGCAGCTTATCATGTACAATCGAAAATAAATAACGCACATGCAAGTCTTCCCATGCAGACTAAAATAGACGCAGACCTGTATATTAAATAACTGGGCACCCTATACGTTTCAAATCATGCACATAACTAGGAGACCTTCACCGAATAAGTCCTCTGAAGCATTTAATGCAATCTGCGTATAAGGCTATAAGCCCACACATAGCCAAATCCTTTTCAAAATCTTAGTTGTATAAAACCTGGTTAAAATCTCGAGTTATCTTTTCAAATCCAAGAAAATTTAGTCTAAGATTTCGACTGGTGACAGCACATATCCTTTTGTCAACAACAGTGTTCAATGAGATTTTAGCCAAAACCCTTTTCAGAAATCCTGGCACAATATCTTGGCTAACTGTCCAATATATACGAATATATATATTTATAACGTTGTTTCCTTCCCCATGCTGAAAACGCACAGGCTTATCACGTACAAAATTGTTTTCAAATGGGCAGACCTACCCTGAATGTACTGGCATCCTATTACCTACTCCTTGGGTGCCAAGGCAACTAACCCTATAAAAGATAAACTATTTCCTCTTTAGTTTGCTTCACTACTCAGGTTTAATGGCAGAAGTATAAAAGAAAAACGCAAGCTTAAAATCATTCATTTCAAAGTAAATACTCCAGTAAAATCCAAAGCCCATATATGTATATGTAAACCCGATCGCTGTAGAGTTTATGAGAGGAGTTCGGAAGGAGTGGAGGTGGAAGGTCAGTCGTCGTCCGTCGAAGTGGTGTAGCTCCGGTGAAGTCTGATGAACTACGGTTTGCTTCTATGGTATTTGCTTGGGTTTTATTGGAGCATGGACGTGATGTTATTCAAGGCATTGAGTTGGATGAGGAAAGAGGATCTGTGTTGGCAAGGGTTAGTATTTTATCGTTTGGGAAGGAAGGGACTGGAAGGATTATTAAGGCGCGTTGGTTTGGGAATTAGAAGGTGGAGCTCACGATTGTTTTTGAGTCCGTATAGTTTGTAGCGGGTTTCGAGAGTTAAGGAAGGGAAGTTTGTTTGTAAGCTATGATGTGTGTATGGGGATGGAGTTTTGGGTGGTGAAGGTCGTGAGGGAAGGAAAAAGGAGCAGTATGGGTTTACTGTGAGGTTTCTGGGAAGGAAAATTATTGCAAGTGCAGTGCCTTCTGTTTCCAGCAAAGGAAGTGCTGAGTTCAAAACAATGGATGGGTTGCTGTGTAGAATACCGGGGAAGAAGAGGGATTCCGATTCTAACAGGAAGAATGATTTTGGATTTGATTAAGACGTTAATTTCTGAAGTTGCTAAGAAGGATTAGGTATTTTAAGACTAACTAGTTTTCTTAACCGGTAATTAAATTATATAATACAATTGGTTTCTTGTTTGCTACAGAAGGACACGTTTACAATAGAAAAGGGAAATGATTAAGGAAGGCCTCATGGTTTCGTTTTGTTGCGTGTGAAGGGAAGGAAAGTGGATCGTTGTTTCAGCAGGGTGGAGCAAGTATTATGGTTCATGGGTGTTATTCTAGTTGTCTTGGCGTCTCATGAGGGATGGTGATTATTGTGGTGGAGCCGGATTGTTTAGTGGAGATTAAGGGTGAAATGTTGGTTTGAACAAGAAGGGAAAACAGGCCGGTTGAATTCAAAACAAAGTAAAAGAGGTGATTCAAAGGGATGGACCAATACCGGTTTCGAACGGAATTGCAAATGAGGGTACGATGGTATAGGGGATTTTCAACAAAGAGAAAGGAAAAGCGTGGAAAAAAAGGAAGGTCAAACGTTTAAAAGCAATTAACGTTTTAGTTTATTTATTAATTAGATTAATTAGAGTAACTTGAATATTCAATATCTCATACGTATATCAGCAGAATTGGACCAATTAAGTCATGATGGAATCGCAGCAATGAGGTTCACATTTTGGAACTGGTTATTACTGAGTACAAAGCTACTGGAATTCGGTATAAAAGTCAAATGCCTGTTTTAAACAAAACAAAGGCAGAATCGTCAACTGCAAAGCAAGGTGAGTAAACTCACTAACTCTGCCTCGTTTATATTTTTATATAAACGAGTTTTAAATTTATTTTATACTGTGTGATTGTTGCTTGATTGATTGGTTGATAAAATTGGTTGATATGATTACATCGTTGATCGATTATTAAGTTCTGATATTTCATATTGATATGAAATAATATTATTGATGTTATTAACATCTGTGGATGCAGGGAAACAGGTTGGAGGGACCCAACTGGGTTCCTCAATATTTATATTACTGTTTTTCCTTGGTTGTGATGTATGATATGATATATATAATCAGTAATTGACTTTGTTGTGTTTAAACTACCCTGACCTAGAGTATTGATATTTAAATACCTTAAGATATTTCCAGGTATCGAAAAGAAAATTGGAGTGTTAAAAAGGAAACTTATTTTTTTTTTTAAAAATGAGATTTAATTTTGAATAGAGTTGAAATAGAAAATTTGTTCAAATGGATGAATCAAGAATTTGTTTATGAATGAAAACATGAATTAAATGAATTATTTATCATTGGATATATTGAAATATAAATTCAAATTTGAATTTATATGGAGAAGTGGAAATCGGTTTTAAAACCAATAGTTGAAATGAGATTTTAAACCTAGCTATTATCAAGGAAATGTTAAACGAGATTTTAAATGATTAAAATAAAAAGAAATGAGACTTATGTGAGAAATTTTGAATAGAGGTTATAAATAAAATGTGGGTTCAAGATATTATTTTTAAGTATGGAAATCAAACTGATTTGATTATATATAAAAGGAATATATTTACGATTAAAGTGAATAATGGGTTAAAGAAAATATTTTGCAAATGAATTATCTATAAAGGAAATTTAGATTGGAAATATGAATCTAAATTGGAACTTGAATGAGAAAGGGGAAATGGGTAATCGTTTTAAAAGAAAGCGATGAGTTTTATCTCAAAATTGAGATTAAAAATCGAATACAGATTATTCGAGAGGAAGTTGTTCATTTGAATTCGATTATATCGAATTAAGGGAAGTAGATACTTTGACTTTTCGTTTCGAATCAAATTTAGTTATTTAATTATTTAATTATTAATTGAATTAGTAAGTACAAGTGTATTTTTATATAAACCAAATGTTTGGAAACAGCGATTTTTAACGCTGTCATTATAATTAATGTCTTGTAAACCAAATATTTGAAAAAAAAACGATTATAATGCTGTTATAGTAAATGTTCGTAAATCCAAACAGCGATTATAACGCTGTTGTTATGATAAGGTATTGTAAATCTAAACAACGATTTTAACGCTGTTGTTATAAGAAATGTTTTGGTAAATTTAGATAGCAAATTTTAATGCTGCCGCTATAATAACTGTTTGGTAGCGATCTTAACGCTATAATAAATGTTCTATAATACTACACAGCGATTGTAACGCTGTTGTTAAAAGCAATGTTTTATAAATCAAATATTTGGAGACAGCGATTATAACGCTACCGTTATAATCAACATTTTTCTGTAAAGGAAGTGTGTTCTTAGATTAGAATCCGAGAGTTACATAAGAAGTTGTTAAAGATTTAAAAGATAAACTTTGACCATTTCACAGTTAAAACGTTGTTCAGTTAAGTTCTGAGAGGTAATTATACCCCAACTTGATTCACTTCCTTCTTAACTAAGGAATGGTAAGGTTTGATCGTGAAGGAGTTTTGGAAATGTTTTCCAAACGAGAATCAGAAATGTTTTCTGATAATAGAAATAAGAATTTAGAATGTATAGAAACATGAGATAAGTAAATTTATGAATTAAAGAGATAAATGTTAAATGATGATTGATCGATATAATTTCCATTTGGAAATGATATCGTTGTTTGCACGCTTGTTTGTCTTTGATAGTTAACTCACCGACTATCTGAGTTTTTGACCATTTTAACGTTGTTAATATGGAGAGACCAGTTGGATTATTGTCCAAAGAACCACTCTGTATTGGCATAAGCGTTACGAATCATATATGTCAAGGATAATTGAAGACGGAGTAAAGTGCAAGGGCTATTGTATAAGTCTTAGATAACAGTGCCTAAGATGGATGTACGGAATAGTGCCTTCGGTTTGTCCAGACCCAGGACAACATGTATGGACGAGTGTCTGACAAAGTATTTCCAAAGGAGTTACGTACGTTGATTCCTTCAAACGTACGAAGATGGTGGCATAGAAGGGAAACTTCTTTAGCTTAACAATCTGAGTATTTTTGTGGGAATCAATTAGTGATTTCCGATGGATCTGACGACGTGGCATTCAAAGTGAATGGTGACCAGATGTTCTGGAAGATAATTCATACCTCAAGCCTCATCAACCCGGAATTGGACAAAAATCGGGCAGGCAGCATGGCTATGTGGGTCGCACCCATTAGGATGTATAATCACCTATCTAGAGAAATTCCATTTGTTCTTTAATCTATCGATGCTGTCCCTTTCGGGAAACGGTTGCTGATCCCAACCGTTGGTGATATACATTCGATGCACTCAAGCGAAATGAGTGGTCGGTCATGTGTGGGCCGGGTTGCAAGATGTTCTTGTTGAACCCAGTGTATTCGTCTCTAGAGATACACTATCGGAAGGTGGTCCCATACCTTATCATGTTGGAAATCCAATCTCCAATAAGCGCCCTGCGGTTTTTGATTTTATATTATATATGGAGCGTGAGATGCAAGCGTTCCGCTAGATTCTATTTATTTGATGTAGACATTATTGTAATATCACTGGATTTGATATCAAAAATGTTTTGGGTTATCGTAAGATAAAAACCATCCGTGTTTATATGTGGATTGGTCTTACGATTATCTTTTCTTTCGAAAGGATTTTGAAAGTTAAACAAATGATTGGAGTTTACTCACACCAGTCCCATGACTGACCCAGAGTTTATTTTGTTTTGTTTTCCCTAAACTCTTGGGTGCCCAAATTTTGTACTGGCAGTCAAGTAGTCGGGATTTTGCAGATTCACTTGGAGGAATTTGAAGCAGGAGGCTTCACCAGTTAGCTATAGACTATCATATTTCCGCTGTGTACTATGTTGTATCTGGAAACAGGTGTTTATAACTGTTCCAGAGATAACCGATGTGCTCTGATGATCGTATGTATATACAGTTACTAATTTGTATTTCAAAAGTTATGTGATTTAATATATTTTATTCGTTCCGCTGTAAGTTGGTGTTCTTCGTTTTTCTTCTATTCTAATACTTCTTTCTTTCTATTTCTCATCCTCTAACTTCTTTCTAATAATGATTCGTATTTCTGTGCAATTTGAGTTGGACGTGTGGTGTTATTAGTCGACTCAAACGGTACGGATTTGCGGGTCTTTTCATTTACCTTATGGCGATTAAAAGATGATAAATACGTATAAACGATAATATTATTAGTGTGTATATGTTTTAATAAAACGTTTCAATCATAATGTATCAATCCTAGGAAGCATAGGTACCCATATATTATGCCTCCGTACTAGTAATATAATCAAAACCGCATGGGGCGTATTGGAAATTGGGTTTCCATCATGAGTCAAGGCTAGGGAGGAGCTCCTTACCGATTCGAGACACTCTAGCTAATGTCTCAGGATTCCCCGTAGTGAACCCTTGGAAACAGCAGGGCTGGTCCTCACATACAACTTTGAGGATTGGCAATTCCTGAACAAACGTTTCCCGGTTCTATATGACCTATCATCCGAGGCGCCTCATTCCATCATCCACATAAGTAAAATGTCAGGGCTGGTAGGTCACTGACACCACTCTAGCTAGAATGAAACGTGATGTTCTCCCTGCGTTCCCTTCTCCCGTTTTAGACTCCGCCGGTGTGTGAGGCTCGCGAAGTCACGATATACACAAAGCTATGCCTAAATAGACTATGCTTTGATCATCTACCACAAGGCCTGCTTTTCAACAAAGCCTTGATCAATTGCATCTTAGCATGCCACATTGTTTGACTCTACCATATCATTGATCATCTACCAATATATATATAACCTCTAAGCTCATACGTCTTAGAGAAGGGTGTTAAGTGAAGAATAAATTCTTCACCACCAAACAGAAATATATAATCAGTAGCATTCAACAGATACAGTAAAAAAGAATACAATGTCAGACACACAATCCATTTACAAGTCCGCTCTGGGTCTGAGTGAAACAATGTGTCCGTCGATCTCCAAATATGTTTGGACGATCATTACCAAATACCTTGCCTTGGGATGTCCAGTCCCAATTCAAGATACCAGTCATCATCATCCCAACGATGTGAAAACCTTCGGTCTTCTACCACCGTCTTCATCTTCGACTCTTGATCGTTGTGATGATTATTCAGATTGGGTTAAACCCGGTCTTTCTGAATAACTTGCGTAATTTGTGATTAAAAATCCAATATTGGAAAATCACACATTACGCCGCATTCCAACCCCGAATATTCTTTTAAATAGAATACTCATATTAAAAGGTTCTCATTAATTTTATCAAAGATAAACATTGAAAATAAAATTTTAAATCTTTCTTAAAAGATTTATTAAAACTCCAATTTTTAATTTGATATCAAAAATCATTATTACAAGGATATTTATTTTAAGAAATAAATCTTGTCTTAAAACGGGTTGAAGAACTAGTGTCCTTTAAAACACAGTTCACGATAAACCCACAAATCAATTTTCAAAATATGGAATTCCACAGAAATCAAATCAATACATAATCGCTATAAATTTCTGTATCGGACTAACAGTATACATGGAATAATGGCAAGGCCTCTTAAATTACATAAATAATATTGGTCTTCTATTACAGAAGCCTATTTCGATTATTACCAATCGAATTTCGACTTAATTCCAATTTTATATATTAAATTGGAAAATTTGATTTTTATAAAATGCCTTTTTAAAATCTATAAACTAGATTTATAAATCCCAAATAATAATTTCAATGTAAATTGGATTAAAGGATAAATGTCATTTAAAAACACCGTTCACAATAAATCCACTTCACACCTCAATTTATTTCATATCACTAAATATAACTTCAAAATCTAATAATCTTAATTAAAAGATTTCTCTTTAAATGTTAATTCATTCTAAAGAAAACATATTTTGAAATAATTATTAAAAATATTCTTTATATAAAAAGATTTTTAATGTACAAATATTCTTCTTTAAAAGAACACCTGAATCGGAGTGCGACTCAATCATTCACCATATAATTTGGATAATATGGATTTCACACCCAGCATATATATTTCAATAATCAACATACTCATCAAGTCATCCATTTACATCCAGTGTGTAAATTCCACTGTGTAAGCGTTAAAATTAAATAATAACGCTTAACGCAGCCTGTCGATCTAACGATAGACAAACCATTTAACACTGTGATTTGTGTCAGTCAAATATCGTCCCAATATCCGTGTGGGGTTTTCAGCCAACACACTTCATATAGATATACAAATAAATAATTGGTTAATGGATTTAACCAATTTAAATTATGTTAACAATTAATGATTATGAGCAGGTCATTTAATCCCAATGTCGAAATAAAATATAACTTTCTCGAGATATAAATTAATATGGCATTTCCTTTATTTCTTATATCGTAAAATTTCTCTTTCTTTACTACACTGAAAATTATAATCAACATTATAATGTAAAATTTCTATCTTTCAGTTACATTGCAAAATTCTCTTTTTATTTACATTATAAATGTAATTATTATTACAGTGACAAATTTTATTTTATTTTTTAAAAATACATTAAAAATGCAAAAAAAAAAATCATCGCAAATCCCTATTTCTAATTTCATATAAAAATGAAATCTTTAATTTACAATGCAAGTCCTCTTTTCTAATTACATATAGAATGTAATTTTCTTGATTTACATTGCAAATCCTCATTTCTAATTACATAAAAATGTAACTTTCAATTTACGATGCAAATCCTCTTATCTAATTACATAAAGATGTAATTTTTAATTTATTTGTGAATCATACTTCTTTATTACATCATAAAAAATGTAATTTTTATTTTACCTTATAAATTCATATCCCAATTACATAAAGAAATGTAATTTTCATAATACAATACAAATTCATATCTTAATTATATTAAAAAAAATGTAATTTTAATCATACCGTTATAACTCATATATAAATTACAAAAAATGTTATTTTTATTTTACCGTTCTAATTCACATCTAAATTACATAGAAAAATGTAATTTTTATTATGCGAGGGAAATTCATATTTTAATTACATAGAAAAGTGTAATTTCTATCATACGACATAAATTCATATTTGAATCACATTTAAAAATGCAATTTTTGTCATACAGTGTAAATTCACATTTTAATTACATGTAAAAATGTAATTTTCATTCTACCGTTATTATTCATATCTAAATTACACAGAAAAATGTAATTTTTAGCATACATTGTAAATTAACATTTTAATTACATGTAAAAATGTAATTTTCATTCTACCGTCATCATTCATTTCTAATTACATTGAAAAATGTAATCTTTAGCATACAGTGTAAATTAACATTTTAATTACATGTAAAAATGTAATTTTCATTCTACCGTTATTATTCATATCTAAATTACATAGAAAAATGTAATTTTTAGCATACAGTGTGTAATAACCCGGAAAATCTGGGCCAGTTTAAAATTTTTAATTTGGCAATTTTAGCGAATTTTGAATATTTAAAATGAATTATTTTAAATAATATCGACGAAAAATTTATTTTGAATAGAATTCGATCGTATATATTATATACGCGTCGTCGTTAGAATATAAATATTTATATATAATTATAAATAGAATTGAAAATGGCGCGGTAGTTCGATAATTCGATTTCAAACTTCAATTGAATGTACCGGGTGCAAAACAATCCGGATTTTAGTGAAACCAAAAACATTAGGATCTAATTGGTAATATCTTTCCAACGAATCCGACCAATCAAGATTTCATATCGGGAATCAAAAGATATGTCCAGTTGAAAATTCTGAATAGTCGCTATGGAATTCAGGCCCTTGAAAATGGACATTTTGCAAATGACCTCGGATTTCGACGAAACCACTTATGTTGGATCCGCACTGTAAAGTTATTGCTAGATTCCAAATTTCATAATTTTTCGAATCAATATGTGAGCGTGGCAAAGGAAAACGCGTTTGACCAGTTTCAGTTGATTTTAATCGACTGGGAAATGGCCATTTTTCCAACAGTCTCAGAATTCGACGAAACTAGTTTTGTTAGGACCGTATCGTCAATACGAAGCTAGAATATATTTTTATGGAATTTATAGAGTTAGTATGTGGCCCCGGTAATTTGAAATGTACGTTTAAAATTCAATATAGTGATTTAAATGAAAATTCAAAAGGAAACTGATTGTAACAATCGAATCAGCTTGCGATACATATCCCATTGTGTTCGGAATGGGGGTAAAACGCTATGGACGACGGGCGGTGGGCCTCGTATAGAGGTCGTATGTGAAAGTCAACTTTTTGAAAAATAAAATAATTAAATTAATAAAAAAAATATCTTTCTCCTTTAACCCGCTGCCCCCCCCCCTCTTCAAAAATCAGATCTTCAGAAAAAAGAAAAAACGATGGATCCATCGTTGAACCGCCGGAAGCCCTCCATCGCCACCCACGTCCAGACCCCCACCGCGCCTCCAGGTGGCGCGCCCAACTACCGATCCGCCGCAATCCCCTTCTGCTTCACCTCCTTCTCGACTGCGAAACCGAACCCGACAACCCAGCCTTCACCACGCGTCGCTCGAAGAACCCCCGCCCGCCACCTCTTGAACCGTGCCACCCACCACCATCGTGACGAGCGCGAGCTCCCCTCCCCCACTTCCAAGTCCGACGTCGAACACCCCCCCCCCTCTTCGCTGAAGAAACCAATAACAGTAAGTTTTTGTTTTTGTTTAATTAATTAGTTTATTAGTTTATTTAGGTTAAGTTATTTAAAATTTAGGTTTTTTTTATTTATAAAAAAAAAATTTAATTTATAAAAATTCAGATCTTTTAAATATAAAAACATGGTTTTTGTTTAGTTTGTTTTTATATAAAACCATGATTTATTTTCAGTTTTGAAGTAATAAAAAAATGAAGAAAGAAACAATTTTTATGTGAAGAAAGTAGAAAAGATTTTAAAGGGTAAAGTTTTGGTTTTTATTATCATGAAGGCGGTATAAAAATATGATTTTTATCTATTGAACTTCGAATTAAAAATAGAATTTTTATATTTTGAACTTCGAAAAGAAAATAGAATTTTTATATTTTGAACTTCAAAAAGAAAATAGGATTTTTATATTTTGAACTTCGAAAAGAAAATAGGATTTTTATATTTTGAACTTCGAAAAGAAAAATAGAATTTTTATATTTTGAACTTCGATAGAAAAATAGAATTTTTATATATTGAACATCGAAGTAAAAATTCGATTTTTATATATTGAATAGCGAAGTAAAAATGTGATTTTTACGTATGTAGTGAAAGCAGCAACGAAGGTGACAAAAAGGCGAAACGACGAAGACTTCTGCAAAAGAAGAGCCGTGGAGCTAGGATAGCTTTATGTGAGAATTTCTCACCTTTCCATTTCATTTCTATTTATATATATATACTAGGATGCAGACGATGCTTAGTAGCACCCGACACAATCGTCCACAGACCATGGACTTGTTTGTTTGGTTGCATAGATTAGTTATATGATTTGTTTTGAATTGAGTTGTTTGGTGATTTTGATTGATGTGTGAATGGCATGGGCCTTCACTAGACCGGGGATAAGGCTAGGCCTTGTCCCGTTTCTAGTATCGTGCCGTTATGCCGCCGAAATTTTCTAAAATATGTTAGAAAAATAAAAATATCATTTTATTGAATAAATGAATTGAATAGGAATTCATAGGTTGAAATAAAATGTTTTATCGTTAAAAATATAATTTTTAACGTGAATATGAAAATAGTGAAGTGAATAAATAAATATTCATTTACAAACCAGATGGTTTGTTTATGTACACTTATCTGAATGACATTGATTGGGACGATAAATTTTACACATCGCCCAACTGCACAAATAAAATCTGTGTTTGATTGTCTGAAACCCCACACGGGTGTTAGGATGAAATTTGAAGTTCACTCATCCTGATTGATTAAATATGTCGATCGATTGATTGACAGGCTGTTATAAGCGTTAGATATTTATATTTGATGCTTATACAGTGTAGTGCACTTTGGTTGATGGTTGATTATTTTTCAATGCTATTATATACATGTGTTGTAGAAAATCCATATAATTAACATTATAGGGTAATTGATTGGGCCTCATTCCAGTTTTGAAAAGGAAATATTTGAAAAAGAAATATTTGAAATAGAATATTTGAGAATAGGAATATATGAAGCCGTATTGATTAGATTGACGCCATTTTGACGTGAATGATATTTATATCGATTTTATTCATTTTAAAATGAATATTGAAAAGTAATTTCGAAATCGAATATTTTGAAATGAATTGAATTGAAAACGATTTCGAAATGAATTGAATTGAAAACGATTTCGAAATGAATTGAATTGAAAACGATTTCGAAATGAATTGAATTGAAAACGATTTCGAAATGAATTGAATTGAAAACGAATTCAAATTGAATTGAAAGCGAAGTGAAATGAATTCAAATTGAAATTTGAATTGAATAAAAATGGATTTTAAAACGAATTTATAAAGAAGAATTCAATTTTGATTTGAATTGAAATGGAAGTTGAAAATGTTTTTGAAACGAATTCAAAACTATTTATATAATTCGTTTTAAATAGAAATCGACGATATATATATTATATATATTATATATATAATATAATGGCCTGAATAGAACGCGCCGCGCCGCGGCAGTTCGCGAATTTCGACCATTTATTTCAAATGGGCATTACGGGAGATCCAACCGTCGGATTCTCCTAAAACCGGAACCGTTGGGTTCGCATCGAAAAGAGCTTTCTAACGGATATTAGAAATTAGAAATCTAACGGTTGGATTTGGAGATACGTCCAAATCAAATTCGAAAAAGGTCGTTGTAAGTGCAGTTCGATGGCCATTGTTGGAAATCGACTGTACGGGCCTTGATAAAATTATTAAAAATAGTAATAATTTGTGTAAAATCATATGAAATGATTTAGAAAGAATTGGGATGAAAAACTCCCTATTTGAAAAGATAAAAATAGATTTTTATCGAAATGAACTAGTTTTGAACTAGAAATATAATTCTATTTATTTTCAAATAAATAAATTGAATTCGAAAAGGGTTTTAAAAATAACCAAAATTTCCAATGATTGCATTGGAGTCGATTTGAATCGAAATTGTCTTCGGAATATTTCGATGTTGGAATTCGTGATTATACAGGTGTTGTTATGGAAATTTGAAAGATATATATTTATATCGTTATTTCCAATACGACATTTGTTAGTCGTAGAATTCGATATTGAATATAAGCCGATATATTTTCTATTCAGGGCCTTGTATTGAATATCGAATGTGATTTGGGTTTGTCGTGAATGGTGTCTTCACTAACACTGTTCTTGAACCCAGTTGAGAAAAGATTAAATCTTTTTACTTAGATTTAATGAAGTTTACCAATTAAATAATATTTAATTGGAATAGAATCGATATTGATTTTTGGGTTTATCGTGAACAGTATTTTAAATAACACTTGTTCTTTAACTCGATAATTAATGGAATGTGATTTTGGGTTTATCGTGAACCGTGTTTTAAATGACACTGATTCTTTAACCCAGTCGAAGATTAAAACTAAGTGGAGTTTTAATGAATCTTTAATTAGATTGAAAAGATCGAAAATGGAGTATCACCAGTTTTGCTCCAGGCGATAGTCAAATCTTTAATTAGATTTGAACGTGAAATGGTAATTGAATTTACCGATAACACCGTGGTGTTAGATATGAAGTATTACCAGTTTTACTTCATGGGATGAATAGGTTGGGATTGGGAAATTAAAACAAATGATTACTTCGGTAAGGTTCGCTAATCCCGACTAGTTTGAATTGATATTCAAAAATAGATTAAAGAATAAATTCAAGAATTTATCTTTGATAAAATTAATGGGAACCTTTCCCTATGAATGTGAATTTCAGAAACTAACTGTCGGTTAGCTAAGCAGAATGGTTTTCTGGATATTGATCTGATGTTGGTTTCGGCCTTCGGGGTTAATATTTGGGGAATTATTCTCTTGATTAATTTACGGTTAGTGACTGATGAATTGGAATGAGGCGTATGTTGTGTTTGTGTAACACTTATTTAAAATATACGCGAGTTATTCGGGAAGACCGGGTTTATCCCATTCTGAATAACTGATACGACGATAAGTCGAAGATGAAGACGATGGTCGAAGACCGGAGGTCTTCACGTCGTTTGGGTGATAACTGATGATCTTGATTGGGCTGTACACCCAAGAAGATGGAAACAGTTGGTGATCGTCCAGACGTACTTGGAGATCGATGGATATGCGGGGTACTAGGTGCCTCCGGTTTCGTTCAGACCCAGAACGGACTTGTAAATGGACTGTGTGTCTGACATTAGATTTTAGTCTGTGTGATTGATCTCTATTAAATATATATCTGTTTGGCGGCGGAGAATTTATTCTCTTGCTTAACACCCTTCTCTGAGACGTACGAGCTCAGGGGTTATATATTGATGGATATCAATCGCATGGAGTGAATTGCCTGTGTGGCATGCCTAAGTGGCAAATGATCAAGGCTTCTGTTGAAAAGCAATGTCTTGTGGTTGATGATCGAAGCACGGCCCTTGTGGCGTAGCTTTGTGTAACGTTGATTCGCGAGTATCACACCCGGTATGAATCAAAAACGGGAGACGGACCTCAGGGAGGGCATGCGTTTCTTTCTAGTTATGAGTGGCGTCAGTGCTTGAACTGGCTGACGAGTTTGACTCATGTGGAGGTTACTTATTATTACTTGCTGAAAAGCGAGGCGCCTCGTGATATCGGTTTCGGCCGATGCTTCTGGTCGGCTGACGGGCCAGGCTTACGCCCCAAAGGGCGGGGAAACGCAGTGTTCAGGAATTTTAATCCACATCAGTGGACCGGCCCTGTCGCTCCGAGGGTCACTCGAGCTCTGATCCTGAGACACGGGCTAGAGCGTCTCGAATCGGTGAGGATCTTGCCCCTAGCCTCGGTTCATACCATAAATGATAACCCAACTTCCAATACGTCGATCTTGCGGTTTTAGTTGTAATCCTATATATGGCGACATAGTGGGATGGGGCGCTCATGCCGCCTATGATTGATACTTATGATTTGAAGTTGTTTTATACACTATGCACTTATAATAGTATCAAATAATCTGTTTTAAACGTATCAAGCATTCTTTGGCTGTTATAAGGGAAAACCCTATCCCCCGGCTTGCGTTGCATTGTGTGATAGGACCTGGGTCTTATAACAGCTTCATTTTTCTTTATTTAGCATTGCGCTGTTGTTTTATGCACTGGTATTCTTGGGAGGAAACCCGTTCCGTGTTATACGGCGTGGTCCCTTGATTTACCTAACTTTAAAATAAAGATTTATAACTGTTTTAGTTCTCACACCAGTCCCATGACTGACCTGGAGTTTATTGTTTTAACCTGAACTCTGGGTGCCCTTATTTTGACACGGGCAGCTAGTAGTTTTGGTTTTTGCAGATTTATATTCACAGGATCCTGGTTTACAGCTGGAATGATATCCGGAAAGCTTTGTATCCGTATATCTCTTCTAGTTGTGTATTGTATTATTTTCCGCTGCGTTGTATTTAAATGTAATTTAAATCTTTGATATCTCTGTGTAATATTTATTCTTTTATACTCTGTATATTCTTGTAATCTGATGCATTGTCGTAATATACAATGAAATGTTCTTCTGTATGCGTTCTGCTGTGGTTTGTTCTCGAACTATCCGACGCTTTCCTTTACGGGGAAGTTACGGGTTTTTACACAGTGTAAATTAACATTTTAATTACATGTAAAAATGTAATTTTCATTCTACCGTCATCATTCATTTCTAATTACATAGAAAAATGTAATCTTTAGCATACAGTGTAAATTAACATTTTAATTACATGTAAAAATGTAATTTTTATTCTACCATTATCATTCATTTCTAATTACATAGAAAAATGTAATTTTTAGCATACAGTGTAAATTAACATTTTAATTACATGTAAAAATGTAATTTTCATTCTACCGTCATCATTCATTTCTAAATTTATATATATAAACTACATAGAAAAAGGTAATTTTCATCATGCAATGTAAATTTACATTTTAATTACATAGAAAAATGTAATTTTGGTCATACGGTGCAAATTCCTATAAAATTTCATATAAAAGTGTAACTTTTGTCATGCAATGTCAATTCACATTTTTAATTACATATAAAAATGTAATTTTATTCATACGGTGTACATTCATTCATAAATAACATATAAAAATGTAATTTATTTCATACGGTGTGAATTCATTTATAACTACATATAAAAATGTAATTTATTTCATACGATGAAAATTCATTCATAAATAACATATTAAAAATGTAATTTATTTCATACGATGAAAATTCATTCATAAATAACATATAAAAATGTTATTTATTTCATACGATGAAAATTTATTCATAGATAACATATAAAAATGTAATTTATTTCATACGATGTGAATTCATTCATAACTACATATAAAAATGTAATTTATTTCATACGATGAAAATTCATTCATAAATAACATATAAAAATGTAATTTATTTCATACGATGGAAAATCATTCATAAGTTACGTATAAAGATGTTAAAAATGTCAAATTTTCTAATTTACAATGTAAAAATGTCATCTTTTCTATTTTACAATGTAAAAAATATTATCTTTTCTATTTTACAATGTAAAAATATTATCTTTTCTATTTTACAATGAAAAATATTATCTTTTCTATTTTACAATGTAAAAATAATAACTTCTTTACATTCATCACAAAAAAAAACTCATTCTTTTATTTTACTTTCAAAAATATAATCTTTTTATTGACAGCGTAAAATTCTCATCTTTTCATTTTCAATAAAAATATTGCCTTTTTATTTTAAATATAAAAAGATCGTCTTTTTTTAATTTTCAACATTAAAATATTGTCATTTTTATTTTCATAAAAAGATTATCATTTTTCTTTCAACATAAAAATGTGGTCTTTCTAATCTAAATATAAAAAGATCGTCTTTATAATCTAAATATAAAAGGCTGTCTTTTTAATCTAAATACAAAAAGATCGCCTTTATAATCTAAATATAAAAAGTTCGTCTTTTTAATTTTCATATCCAACGTTTTCATATCCAATTCCACCACAAACGATAAAATATCACATCATCAATTCAAATCTAGCGCTTCAACTTAGATCTAATATCACATCATCTAAATACAAATCGAATTCACAACATAGAATAAAATTCATCGCATAACGATTCATTTTCACCATTCAACGTTAAACAACAAAAGAATAATAATTAAATTAAATAAAAATAAATTAAAAATAAATTCTCACCTTGCTTGATTCTGAAATGAAAGTGGTTTAAATTAGATCTCGTGTTAGGAGTCACGGCGGTTACGGATCTGAAAGATTTCAATTTGAAATTTATGTAAAAATTTGAATTCTGGCTTTTAACAACTGGCACAGTAACGGAAATAAGCGTGGCTATTTCTGAAATATTTATACCTTAATTTTCAGAATTGTTCAAATCTTCAAATGCGGATTTCGGGAGCTGTAGTCGACCGTTTTACGAACGGTTTACGGGAGTTTGGAGAGCTACGAGAGGGCTATCTTCACCGGGAGTTGGAGGAGGTGCGGCTCAATGTGGAGGGGGTGGCGGGGGTCCCTTCAGTGCGGGTTTGGGGAGGTGGTGACGGAGATTCGGGGCACGGTTTGATGTGAGACTTGTCGGAGAAGAAAGAGGAAGAGAAGAGCTTCAAAAAGTTGTACTACTGCATGATCTAATTCTTTGTGGATTGGGAGAATTTGGGGCATCAAATTTCGGCCATGATGGGTTGTTTTTGCGGCTGAAATAACGATGGGAGAGGCAGAAACCCGATGGCCATTTTATATTATTATATTAAGGTTATTTAATTATCATTTAATTAGCCCGTTTAAGCCCGTTTTGGCCCGAACTCCGATTTAGGCCCAACGACTGTCGTTCCTACCATTTAGCCCCCATTCCGAACTCATCTGGATATGTCTCATCAGCCCAAATTGTCATCTTGGCCTCCATTTTTCAGTTTTAAAATTTAAGTCCTTTATTTGTAATTTTTCCGTACAAATAATTTTACCGGGACTACAAATTAACTCAGAAAAATCCAGAAAAATTATTTTTGGCTTTCTTATGACGATACGATCCTAGCAAAATTTATTTCGTCAAATTCTGAGACTTTTTGAAAAATGGCTATTTTTCAGTCAATTAATTTTTGATCGAAATTGACAAAACACAGTTTCTTTTGCCACGCTCACATATTAACTCGAAAAATTCTAAAAATTGAAACCTAGCAATAATTTGATATTCCGGTTACAACAAAAGTGGTTTCGTCGAAAACGGACACTTTTTGAAAAATAACTATTTTCAAGGGCTATGTATTTAATATTAAAAATACATTTTTAAACAAATAATTTCTGAAACTCGAAATATATAAGTGTTTACTGTTTTTCAATGCAGAAACGTCATTCTGAACTCAATGGAGGTGGTTTCGAGTCCAAATTCATTTATATGTGAATTGTAGCCTTTTGGGCCATATATATTATATATAATTATATTCTACATCGACCTTTCAGAAAATTGAATTGGCCATAACTTTTTATTTTTAAAACGAAATTTCAATTTTTCAGATTCGTTAGAAAGATATGATTAAGCAGATTTAAATATTTCTTATTTCGCTCAATTCTGATTTATTTTGAATCCTGTGCATTTTGTCAAAGTCTAAAATTAAATTTTCAAACTACCGCGCCATTTCAAGCTCGTTTTATAATTAAATTAAATTATATTCGTTTTAACTTCGATTAAAATAAATTTTGACCATTATTATTTAAATAACTCATTTTATATACTCAAAATTCATTAAAATTTTCTAAAATAAATTTTTTAAATTGGCCCCAAAATTCCGGGTTGTTACACCACCTAGTTACGGTGCCTGCCCGATTTTTGTCATTTTCCGGTTAATGAGGCTTGAGGCTACGGGTACCTAGCTTTTTAGATCAGCCCATCACTTTGAATGCCACATCGTCAAATCAGTAATTGATGTCCTCAATAACAAATGGGCACGTTTAAAGAAATCAATGTACGTGACCATCTGGAAATATTCTGTCAGACACTCGTCCATACCATCCATCCAGGAGAAGGATGAACCGAAGGCACCATCCTACCACATCCAAAAGATCAGTAGCAAGTAGTCCTTGCAATCCACAAAATCTCAACCACGAGCGAATCACGTTGGAAAACGTCTGTAACAACCCGTATTTTTGAATAACATGTTATAACATAAATGGAGGCAGAATTAAACTGTAAAATCTGAATCAAGGGAAACGGGCTATGCCATTGCGTTCGTCTCGGAAAAATATGCGAAATAGAGTCCGAGTTTTCGAAAATCGGAGTCCGTATGACCAACATATGGCCTCGCGAAGTTTCACGAAAAATTCCCAAATTAAAGTATACTTAATTAAGTGAAATGGGTTGCGCAGAGAAATATATATATATATTGATATATATATATATAATTGAAAATTAAATAAATAAATATGCAAAAATGTTCAAAACAGCGAATTGAGAGAGGGGAATAACCGAACCGGCCGATTTTTGAGGTCGACCCGAGCTCGCTGGGTCGACTAGGGGTTAATCCAGGGTGTTTGGCTGTCAACCCGTGGGCCGATTCGCTCAAATGCAGATTTTGCATTTGAATGGTTCTCATGGTTCATCTTTAATCTAAAGGCCATAGATGGTTCCTACACTTGACTTCTTCCCCAAGACATGCTTTGATGGCTTGGATTGAATCTAGGTTTAATCCTATGGCCTAAAACACTTGCCTAATCTATAAATAAGACCCTAACCTACCCTAAATCATCATTATTCATTCATACAACTAAACTATGGCAAAATCAATCCTCTCATGGCCTCCATTCTCTTCATAAAATTCCTAAATAAATTCCTAAGTGATTTTCCAAGCATACAAGTGTTTTCAAACTTGTATGAGCATCATTAGCTTGCATTCAAGTCAAGTTTAGATATTTGCATCATAAAGAAAGAGTCTCGATCATTTTGGCTCAAGGGTTTTGCTTGCATTTTGGGTTTAATTGATTTCATAAGGGCTTTGTCATATTTTTGTGACTTCTTAAGCATTGTAAGCCCTATTCTACTTTCATACTTAAACTCTAAAGTTAAATGTATGATATGCAAGTTTATATGCAAGTTTATCATGTTGTGATATGCAAGTTTATATGCAAGTATGCCAAGTTATGTTATGCAAGTTTGGGTTGAACATTTTGTTCATGCTATCATGTTATGCAAGCTTATTTTGGGTTTATGAACATAAAGCTTTAAGCTTTATTCCAAAGGTTGCATTTTAGCAACATGTAAGTTATCATATCTCTTATGATAACTTGCATGTGAGGCTAAATGCGAACTTGTGGCCATCACTACATGTCATTTAGCACTATGTATCACCAATATGCTAAGTTTGGTTTTATGCATGCTTTTGAGGCCTAAAAATGTAATATGCAAGTGTATGAACATATGAACATTTCATATGCCACCATGTTAAGCTTGTGGCTTCAATACCTTTATGTCATGATTATGCCAAGTTCCCTCTTTCTATCCTTTATGCGCTATTGCGATATGTAAGCGATGGGATTGCGTTTGGGGTTGGGTAAACTTAAAAGACATAAAACATAAGCTTGGGAATTTACCTATTAAGTTAGGTCTACCCATTGGGAATTTACCTATTAAGTTAGGTCTACCCAATTGCTTGAAAACTTGTAACATGTTTTGGAAACATGATGGACATGACACTTAGAAAAGATAAGTGTGGCCAACTCGAGGTTGGGTTGAGTTTGTAGCGTAAACCTACCCGGAACCGACCGGCTTAACTAGTTGCTACAAACAATAGGACCCAATGTGAGAAGTTGGTCATGTTGTACCTTGAACCCGAGGTTAGACCAAGTTGTGGTGTAAAGCTACCCAGACCAGCCCGGCTTAACTAGTAACCACAACAAGGTCTAATGTGAGAGGTTAAGGCGCATTAAATTAATTAATGCCTCGTGATTAGGGTTAAGTCATGGTCCACTTAATACTTAACCAATTTGGGCTTGGTAGATTAATCGGGGTTAAGTCGTGAACTCATCGTTACACTTAACCAAGTTAATCCAGGATTAGCAAGAGGGTTAAACCGTACTTAACCCACTAGAAAAATCCTAGCAATGGGGGCCCACTCCAGCAGTAATCCCAAGTTAGTATCATCATGACCCTAGGGACTAGGCTAGGGTGGGGGCACGATTACTGGACTGGAGGTAAGTGACCAAAAGCGACGGCAGAGGGTACGCCGGTGTAGTTCCGGGCGGACTCTGGTCGTGCACATAGTCCGTAGCCGGAGAAAACATGCACGGGTACCAGTAGATCGGGACTGTGCACTCATGTTCATGGTGTCCAGGGGTTGACACCCTAGGGCTTGATACACCCGAAGGGTGGACCCGGCACAGTTCGACTACAATTATGATTGGGCCGTATTGACACCAACATGTGACGAGTTAGGCTTAGGGAGCCGATCGACTAGACCGTTTGGTTGGACCTTGTATTAGGGTCATTTCATGTTATTGGGCCAAAGCTTGGGCCAAGGGATCAATACTTGTTTATTCAAGTCATGTTAGTTTGCTAGTACACCTGTGGTGCAAAACCTTAATCCAGATTATGCGATGACACCTTTATCTACCTTGTTAGTTAATCATCATGCTAGTATATTGTTATCCTTGTGTTCATCCCTGCTGCTCATGCCAGTTAACTTTATCAGTTTACATTGATTGTAGTAGGGCTTACTCAGTCTTTTTGACTGACCTGTTTTCTTTCGCCTCTTTTCTTCCGTCCCCCCCCCCCCCCCCCAGGTTCTCAGGGAGGGAATACTGGAGCTTAGCTTGGATTTCAGACTGCTTGCTTGTGGGATTTAGCTCATGTGCGGTTTGACATGGAGCTAGCTATGGCTATCACTTCTTTTGGGGATTAGTACTTATGTATTTTAGTTTTTCAGTCGATGTTGTTTTATCTAGACTTGTGTATTTGGGAAGCTATGTTGTACCAGACTTGTTTTGAAATGTTTTGAAATCTTCCGCTGTTTTATCTATGATATTTACTCTGTTTACATATATACATATGTTCTTGTTCTGCCTTGATATATCATTATGCATGTTTACCTGATTCAAACGCCCCTCCAAAGTCAGAGTGCTTGCAAGAGACACCCTGGCGGAGGCGGGGTGTTACATTTGGTATCAGAGCCAGGTTATGAGAAGGAACAAAAAGGCTTTTAGTAAACTTTTGGAAAACTATTTTCAAAACCAAGTATAAAGTATTTTCCAAAGAAAAGTCTAGTTTATTTTAAAGGCTATTCCCCAAAAAGCCATTAGCAAAATTCCTTTGTTTTTCTCCATTCTGAATCTGTCTTTTTCTTCGTTTTCAGTATGGCCGATAACTTTGTTATTCCGGAGGGAGTACACGTACCTGTTTGGTATAGGAGACTTTTGGAGGCTAGGGCGACCGAAGCCGGCCCCGTAGATGTTCCTCCTCCTCCTCCTCCGGTAGTTAATGTTCCTCCTCCTCCTCCTCCGGTGGTTAATGTTCCTCCTCCTCCTGTCGCTGAGGTTCCTCTTCCTCCTCCCCCTCAGCATCCTCAAGTGGACTTCGCAAAGACTTGCAAAGATTTCACAGCAATGGGTGGCAAGAACTTTCAAGGCACTGAGACTTTTGTAGAGGCCAGAAATTGGTTGAAAGAGGCCGAGGATTTGTTTGCTATCTTTGGGTTAGAAGATCAGAGGAAGCTCTTGTTGGCGGTTTGGATTATGAAGGATGAAGCCGCTTATTGGTGGGTAGTCACCAATGGTACTAGGCCTGTTGAGACTTGGGCCGATTTCAGGGCAAGGTTCATGCTTAAGTTTCTATCTTCTGCTGAGGAGAATCTGCAAATGGAGAGGTTCATAACTTTGAAACAAGGAGATATGTCTGTCAAAGAATATGTGAACAAGTTCAATCAGTTAGCTCGTTTTGGCTTGGATATGGTGAATACTCCTTAGAAGAAGGCTCTTCGTTTTGCTAGAGGATTGAATGAGCCATTGCAGGGATTGGCTATGTCACATATTCCCCATGGGGCCACGTTTGAGAGTTTGGTTGATATGGCGTTACTTTAGGGAGATGTCAAGAAAGAAATCAAGATGAATGATACTCAAGCCAAGAAGACTGATTCCCAGGGAAAAGGAAATCAGGGTAATCCAAGTGGTCAGAGCAGTCAAGGCAATCAGAACAAGAACAAGAGTCAAGGCAACAAGGGGAACAACAACAAGGGCAATAACAACAAGGGCAAGAACAACAAGCGGAAGTGCCATTATTGCGGTTCAGTTGGGCATCTTATTAAGGATTGTAAGAAGAGGAGAAGGAAGAATGGTGAATGCTTTTTCTGCGGTGAGACTGGACATTTCAGTAAGGATTGCCCGAGGAAGCAAGGGCAAGGCCAGGGTCAGACTCAGCGTGCTGGACCTTCAGGAGGGCAAGTTCATGCTCTCAATGTCGCTCCAGTTCCCGATCGAGGTAGTATTTCTGTTGAGAGCCTTGTATATATTTCTGATTTTCCAGTTCGTACCTTGTTTGATTATGGTGCATCGCATAGCTTTATCTCATCTGATCTTGTTGATAGTTTGCACCTTAGTACTAGCTTGGTAGATAATCCCGTCTGTGTCTCAAATCCTATTGGGGGTTCCGCCCATTTGTCTATGATATGTGGGGATTTGAGGATCTCTATACTGAGTGTAGAGTTCTTGTGCAGTGCTTATGTTCTTGGTTTTAGGGGATACGGATTGATATTGGGCGTGGATTGGCTGTCCAGATATGGAGCCATTCTTGATTGTGAGCATAGGGTTGTGAGGCTCGTGACTCGCCTCGGAAACACCCTAGAGATTTCTTGTGATCCGAGAGGTCCCGTCATGTTGTGCTATCTGGAATCACTCGACTCGTCAATGGAAACTCTTCAGTCTGTGAGAGTGGTTCGAGAGTATCCGGATGTTTTCTATGAAGTTAGGGGGTTGCCCCCTAAGCGAGAGATTGATTTCCGCATTTATCTGGTGGATAATGCAAAGCCTGTTTCTTTGCCCGTTCGGCACATGGCTCCACGTGAAAGGCGGGAGCTAAGTAAGCAAGTGAAAGAGTTGCTTGAGAAGAACTTCATTAGACGAAGTATATCTGAATGGGGAGCGCCTGTGGTATTTGCTACCAAGGCGGATGGTTCTCTCCGACTTTGTGTTGACTATCGAGAGTTGAATAAGCTGACTAAGAAGAACAGACACCCGTTACCGAGGATTGATGATCTCTTTGACCAGCTTGTCGGTGCTTCTATTTTCTCTCAGCTTGATCTTACTACGGGGTTCCATCAGCTCAGGGTAGCTGAAGATAGTATAGACAAGACTGCGTTCAGAACTCCAGATGGATTTTTCGAATGACTTGTCATGCCGTTCGGCTTGACTAATGCACCCGCATATTTCGTGGACTTGATGAGTAGGGTGTTCAGGGAGTTCTTGAACAAGTTTGTCGTGGTCTTCGTAGATGATATTCTGATCTTCTCTAAGGATGAGGAAGAGCACGCAAGGCATCTCATGGAGGTGATGGATACGCTTAGAGCGCATCAGTTGAAGGCCAAGTTCTCCAAGTGTCACTTTTGGAGAAGGGAAGTTAGATTCCTTGGGCATATAGTATCTAAGCAAGGATTAACGGTGGATCCCGCTAAGGTAGTGGCAGTTCAGGATTGGAAGACTCCAAGGAATGCAACCGAAGTGAGAAGTTTTCTAGGTCTTGCAGGTTTTTACCGGAAGTTCATCAAGGACTTCGCGAAGATATCCACTCCTCTCACTAAATTGACGAAAAAGAATTTAGTTTTTTCTTGGAGCATAGAATGCAAGCTTGCTTTTCAGAAGCTTAAGAGAGCCCTTACATCAGCACCTGTTCTAGCTTTGCCCGAGGGAGGGAAGTTATTTACAGTATACACCGATGCATGTGGCACAGGGTTAGGAGCTGTTCTTATGCAAGAAGGAAGGGTGATATGCTTTGGCGGTAGACAACTCAAAGTGCATGAGAAGAATTATCCCACTCATGACTTAGAGTTGGCAGCAATAGTATATGCACTCAAGGCTTGGCGCCATTATCTTCTAGGAGAAAGATTTGAGCTTTATACCGATCACAAGTCATTGAAGTATCTCTTTTCTCAGAAGGATCTGAATCTAAGGCAGCAAAGATGGATGGAATTCTTGGCATCCTATGATTTTGAGATAGCTTATACCCCTGGCAAGGGGAATGTGGTAGCTGATGCATTGAGTAAAAGAAGGTTGACCCTAAGTCCTCTATTCGCTGAGATGAAGAATTTAGAGTATGTGGCAACCTTTGATTTCTCTTTGGCGATTGAGTCGATGACCGGTTCTTTAGCATCTCTGGAACTCAGACCTACCCTTCTTGATCAAGTTGGGGCTTCGCAGAGAGAAGACCCTCAGATAGTTGAGATTATGGATAAGCTGATTCGAGGAGAGACGTCTAGTCGTCTCGCTCGATATTCTATTGATGACAAGGGTTGGCTGAGGAGAGACGGAAGGTTATGTGTTCCTATGGTAGAAGAGCTAGTAAGAAGAGTTCTGGAGGAAGCGCATCGCTCTAAGTTGACTATACATCCGGGCGGAGATAAGATGTATAAAGATATGAAGCGCATTTTCTTTTGGCCTGGGATGAAGAAGGATGTGGCAGAATTTGTCTCTAGATTTATCATTTGCCAGCAAGTTAAGGCCGAGTCGAAGAAGCCCGGTGGGCTATTGTATCCTCTAGACGTTCCACTATGGAAGTGGGAGAGTATTTCCATGGATTTTATCGATGGGCTACCAAGGTCAAGGAAAGGGAATACGAGCATTTGGGTTATTGTGGATAGACTTACGAAGAGTGCTCATTTCATTCCGGTGAAGAGCAAGAGGACTGCATCTTGGCTAGCGTCTGTATATCTTCGTGAGATTGTGAGACTACATGGAGTTCCTTCTAGTATAGTCAGTGACCGTGACCCAATCTTTACAAGTCAATTCTGGAATAGCTTGCAAGAAGCTATGGGCACAAGGTTGAATCTAAGTACGGCTTATCACCCACAGACGGACGGTCAAACCGAAAGGGTGAATAGGGTACTCGAGGATCTGTTGAGGCTTTGTATTCTGGATTTTGGTGGTACTTGGGAAGACCATCTTCCTCTTGTTGAGTTTGCATATAATAACAGTTATCAGACAAGCATAGGGATGGCACCATTTGAAGCTTTATATGGGAGGCCGTGCAAGTCGCCTACATGTTGGTGGGAGACTACAGATGAGCTTATACTTGGGCCTGATATGATCAGAGATACATCCGAGAAGATCGAGTTGATTCGGAGACGGATGAAAGCGGCCCAAGAACGACAGAAATCCTATGCTGATAAGCGAAGAACGGATTTGGAGTTTGATGTTGGGGATATGGTTTTCGTGAAGGTTTCTCCTTTGCGGAATGTGGTCCGATTTGGAGCTGTTGGGAAGTTGGCACCGAGGTTTGTTGGACCATTCCCTATTATAGAGAGGATCGGGCAGATGGCTTATAGAGTGAAGTTGCCCGAGAAGCTTGCTGGAGTACACGATGTTTTTCATGTCTCGCATCTCCGGAAGTGTTTACATGAATCAGCTGAGGTTGTTGAGCCAAGTGTTCTAAAAGATGTAGAAGTGGAGAAAGAGGCTACCTTGAGGAGAGCTCCGATTCGTATCTTGGGGACGGAGACCAAGAAGCTAAGGAATCGAGAGGTCAAATTGGTGAAGGTTCAATGGGGTGAAGCCGAAGAAGACGCAACTTGGGAAACCGAGGAGAAGATGCGTGGGCTTTATCCATTCCTTTTTGAGGGTACACTCTCAATCTCTTTTCTTTGTTAGCATATCTTTCTCTTTGCTATCCATGTTTATCTAGTTTATCGTGTTAATCTTGTCATGAGAACCTTAGGTAGAAACCCTTTGGATGAAACATGTGTTTGAAACATGTTATGCTTGATGGTGGCAAGTGGTTGCAAGTGTTTGCAAGTGGATACTCGTGGATGCATAATACACGTTAGGCACTAAGATCGGCTCACACACTTTCATACCGCATATGCATGAGTATTTATGCTTATTCATGGATGAAAACTTGTTATGCTATCACGTGGATGTTGCATATGGATGAATGTTATGTGCACTCATGTAGAGATTATAAATTATGTTAGGAATTTGCATACATATGGACTCATTTCACTAACATATTTTGCATTAAGGGGGTTTACAGAATCAGTAACCTCCTGATTTTCGCATTAGATAAGTACATATACACACACCTTTGCATATGATCATACAACATTTAGAACCTTTTAAGGACAATGATTGCTCGTGGATGATGTTTTGAGTAGATGGATGATGGATGGTAGGATACGTTCTTCCTAACTTGGAGATTTCGGGGACGAAATCCTTTAAGGAGGGAAGAATGTAACAACCCGTATTTTTGAATAACATGTTATAACATAAATGGAGGCAGAATTAAACTGTAATATCTGAATCAAGGGAAACGGGCTATGCCATTGCGTTCGTCTCGGAAAAATACGCGAAATAGAGTCCGAGTTTTCGAAAATCGGAGTCCGTATGACCAAGATATGGCCTCGCGAAGTTTCACGAAAAATTCCCAAATTAAAGTATACTTAATTAAGTGAAATGGGTTGTGTAGAGAAATATATATATTGATATATATATATATATATATATATATATAATTGAAAATTAAATAAATAAATATGCAAAAATGTTCAAAACAGCGAATTGGGAGAGGGGAATAACCGAACCGGCCGATTTTTAAGGTCGACCCGAGCTCGCTGGGTCGACTAGGGGTTAATCCAGGGTGTTTGGCTGTCAACCCGTGGGCCGATTCGCTCAAATGCAGATTTTGCATTTGAATGGTTCTCATGGTTCATCTTTAATCTAAAGGCCCTAGATGGTTCCTACACTTGACTTCTTCCCCAAGACATGCTTTGATGGCTTGGATTGAATCTAGGTTTAATCCTATGGCCTAAAACACTTGCCTAATCTATAAATAAGACCCTAACCTACCCTAAATCATCATTATTCATTCATACAACTAAACTATGGCAAAATCAATCCTCTCATGGCCTCCACTCTCTTCATAAAATTCCTAAATAAATTCCTAAGTGATTTTCCATGCATACAAGTGTTTTCAAACTTGTATGAGCATCATTAACTTGCATTCAAGTCAAGTTTATATATTTGCATCATAAAGAAAGAGTCTCGATCATTTTGGCTTAAGGGTTTTGCTTGCATTTTGGGTTTAATTGATTTCATAAGGGCTTTGTCATATTTTTGTGACTTCTTAAGCATTGTAAGCCCTATTCTACTTTCATACTTAAACTCTAAAGTTAAATGTATGATATGCAAGTTTATATGCAAGTTTACCATGTTGTGATATGCAAGTTTATATGCAAGTATGCCAAGTTATGTTATGCAAGTTTGGGTTGAACATTTTATTCATGCTATCATGTTATGCAAGCTTATTTTGGGTTTATGAACATAAAGCTTTAAGCTTTATGCCAAAGGTTGCATTTTAGCAACATGTAAGTTATCATATCTCTTATGATAACTTGCATGTGAGGCTAAATGCGAACTTATGGCCATCTCTACATGTCATTTAGCACCATGTATCACCAATATGCTAAGTTTTGTTTTATGCATGCTTTTGAGGCCTAAAAATGTAATATGCAAGTGTATGAACATATGAACATTTCATATGCCACCATGTTAAGCTTGTGGCTTCAATACCTTTATGTCATGATTATGCCAAGTTCCCTCTTTCTATCCTTTATGCGCTATTGCGATATGTAAGCGATGGGATTGCGTTTGGGGTTGGGTAAACTTAAAAGACATAAAACATAAGCTTGGGAATTTACCTATTAAGTTAGGTCTACCCATTGGGAATTTACCTATTAAGTTAGGTCTACCCAATTGCTAGAAAACTTGTAACATGTTTTGGAAACATGATGGACATGACACTTAGAAAAGATAAGTGTGGCCAACTCGAGGTTGGGTTGAGTTTGTAGCGTAAACCTACCCGGAACCGACCGGCTTAACTAGTTGCTACAAACAATAGGACCCAATGTGAGAAGTTGGTCATGTTGTACCTTGAACCCGAGGTTAGACCAAGTTGTGGTGTAAAGCTACCCGGACCCGCCCGGCTTAACTAGTAACCACAACAAGGTCTAATGTGAGAGGTTAAGGCGCATTAAATTAATTAATGCCTCGTGATTAGGGTTAAGTCATGGTCCACTTAATATTAACCAATTTGGGCTTGGTAGATTAATCGGGGTTAAGTCGTGAACTCATCGTTACACTTAACCAAGTTAATCCAGGATTAGCAAGAGGGTTAAACCGTACTTAACCCACTAGAAAAATCCTAGAATTGGGGGCCCACTCCAGCAGTAATCCCAAGTTAGTATCATCATGACCCTAGGGACTAGGCTAGGGTGGGGGCACGATTACTGGACTGGAGGTAAGTGACCAAAAGCGACGGCAGAGGGTACGCCGGTGTAGTTCCGGGCGGACTCTGGTCGTGCACATAGTCCATAGCCGGAGAAAACATGCACGGGTACCAGTAGATCGGGACTGTGCACTCATGTTCATGGTGTCCAGGGGTTGACACCCTAGGGCTTGATACACCCGAAGGGTGGACCCGGCACAGTTCGACTACAATTATGATTGGGCCGTATTGACACCAACACGTGACGAGTTAGGCTTAGGGAGCTGATCGACTAGACCGTTTGGTTGGACCTTGTATTAGGGTCATTTCATGTTATTGGGCCAAAGCTTAGGCCAAGGGATCAAAACTTGTTTATTCAAGTCATGTTAGTTTGCTAGTACACCTGTGGTGCAAAACCTTAATCCTGATTATGCGATGACACATTTATCTACCTTGTTAGTTAATCATCATGCTAGTATATTGTTATCCTTATGTTCATCCCTGCTGCTCATGCCAGTTAACTTTATCAGTTTACATTGATTGTAGTAGGGCTTACTCAGTCTTTTTGACTGACCTGTTTTCTTTTGCCTCTTTTCTTCCGTTCCCCCCCCCCCCCCCCCAAGGTTCTCAGGGAGGGAATACTGGAGCTTAGCTTGGATTTCAGACTGCTTGCTTGTGGGATTTAGCTCATGTGCGGTTTGACATGGAGCTAGCTATGGCTATCACTTCTTTTGGGGATTAGTACTTATGTATTTCAGTTTTTCAGTCGATGTTGTTTTATCTAGACTTGTGTATTTGGGAAGCTATGTTGTACCAGACTTGTTTTGAAATGTTTTGAAATCTTCCGCTGTTTTATCTATGATATTTACTCTGTTTACATATATACATATGTTCTTGTTCTGCCTTGATATATCATTATGCATGTTTACCTGATTCAAACGCCCCTCCAAAGTCAGAGTGCTTGCAAGAGACTCCCTGGCAGAGGCGGGGTGTTACAACGTCTAGTTGCAAGTCAGAGAAATTCAACGGCAATCCTTCTGCTGATGAAAATCCACGGTCTTTAATAGCTCCATCTCGATCAGCTTCTGAACATCTTCAACGTTTACGTATTTGCTGGTCGAAATGGTTTTTGAATATAAATTCGATCTCGGTCTTTTCATACTAATAATCGATTTGGCAAGATTTTGATAGTCGAGTATTTAACTACCAAAAAAAACAACCATCATCCATGGATTCATGGATTTAGTACAAAACATCCTTTGACCTCTTAAATTAAAATCAGTTATTGAATGCTCAATTAAAACATCTAAATCCTTTAAGATTTGAGAAACATTATTTCATTTCTTATTTTAATATAAAAGTATTCTCAAACCCTTTCATCTCCAATACCTTGGAAAATATCTTGTATATTACCTCAAATACGATATATCCATTTAAATCTCATAACCGTATCAAATATTTCACTTAAAAATATCATTTGCAAAATAATTGCTCGATCCATCATTCGTTGTCCAAAAACTGGAACAAGGTCCCTTTTTATAAATATATAAGTTTTTTAACCCAAACAGTTTAATTTAACGTTCGAAAAAAATAATGTTATGGAATCCATACCAAAATCATTAATCCCTCCTTAAAATATTCATTATATTCAACTAAACCTTTTCCTCAATACACTCACTAACAATTACTTAACTTATATTTAACCATCTCTTTTATTATAGGAAAGTTCAAATATAACCCTTTCTTATGCATACCTTTCCATTATTCTTTACTTTTGGGAAAATACCATACAATTTTCAATATCTTCTACCATTACAAACTAATACCACCTCTTGATAAGAGTGAAGTCATTCAGGTTGGAGTATCAATTTACTTCTCTGACCTTAATCAACAACGTTCTTATCTCAAGATAAATATGAGTTTGTGATTCTAAACCTGATATTAGTTCTAATATCAATAAAATTCACATTTATTTATTATTAACTAAAATAATAATTAGCTTTAGCCTTTACAAAAATAAAGGTAATTTACCTCATCATTAACTAAATATAAATTAGTTAATTATAAATAATAACTAGTTGACCATTATCCTTAAATTCAGTTAATTAAAGATTCATCAACTTTATGATTGATTGTTAATTATTTGTAAAAAACCAATTTTAATCTACCCTTCCAATTGGACAGTCGACTAAGTCAGCTTGAAACCACTATTAACTGATTTCCTTTAATAAACTTTTGTTTAAAAATAATCTATATAAAATATACATCAAAATCTATTTATAACTTTTTTCTATTTATTTACCTGATGGTATATCAATCTTTATAAAAATAATTCATTCTTAGGCCATCTGCCGATGATTTTTCAACCAATATAATCCATTGGTTAATACCAAACAAAGGTTGAATTTGGATTCAACAATCAACAATTAATCAAATTAATTAAATAGTTCATATAGTATGAAATTAAACAACATATTTGAGGAATCCGGTTGGATCCCTCCAACCTGTCCTTCCCTGCATCAAAATTAGTTATCTCAATTTCAATACAACAATATATTTATTTGATTCATCACGGTAAACAGAAATAAAAAATTTAACTAATAACAATCAACAAACAATTTCTAACATCCATTCACACATCCAGTTATTTATTTAATACGTTTATATTATTACAAACATAACCAACAAGGTAAGTTACCTCATTTGGAATCTAATCGTTAACATAACGATTTAATTCGATTAAAATAAACAAACATTTAACTTAATCAATGAATATTAAAAATATTCAACATATACACAAACAATCTTCTAATCATAAACCATTAGCAAATATTATACACAAAATAAGAATCCTACTTATATGAAACATAAGTGGGATAAAATAAGTGAGTTAAACTCACCTTGGATAGATTCATGGAAAAAATAGTTCGATTTAGTCAAATTAAACAGGCATTTAATTTTGACTAATAATTCCAGCTGTCTCTATCACCAACCAAATCAGTTTCACAATGTCGTGTCCACCGATACGTTTCCGACGCCTTTTGTTTTATTGAATCATGTGGGTATGAGTTATACATTAAATAAATTATATAGTTTGAATTGAACTAAATTAAAAACTTCATTTAAACTAAATGACTAATACTTGATATAATTGGCAACGTAATCAACCAATTCTCACTTGCTAGTGGTACATGCTCCCTGCTGCAAATTATGCCCAACAACTTAGATAGCCCACCTTTATTTTCTTTGTTTGTGTTTTTTCCTCTAAAAGAAAGCCTACAGGCCCATCGTTTTTACCTATCCCACGTCCCCTCAATAATAAACATCTTCTTCCTGTTTTTTTGTTCCGACCTTATTCTTACTGTTCCTCTATTTCTACTCCTTCGTCCCTTTTATTTCTTTAAAAAAATTCTTCCGACCTCATGTTACTCTCACCGTCGATCCTCCTTGACTACTGCTCAACTCTTCCACGCACCTCAATCGATGAATGCGCCCCCACCTGGTCGGCCTCTGCCCGCGTCTCCACTTCCTTGCTTCGTTCAACACAACCGTCCATCCCACTAGTTATCGCCACGTCAACCGCTTCCACCTCTTATTCTTTCTTCTTCCCCGATGTTCAAAGAGAATAAAAACCACTTCCACTATTCTCTTCCACGTTTTACCCTCTCTTTTTATCTATATACTGTTGTTCGCTGAACATGATGCCCCCAGTACCCCAACGCCACGTCCAACGCCTAATGTTGGAGGACTTTCCCGACCTCCAGCTCACACTCTTTCCCCTTCCGACCATCTTCTCAACCTAGGCTCTCATCCAGTTGTTTCCTCTCCACTGTCCCCCACTCCACATGCTATGCTCCGACGGACCTCCTTCCATGCTTGACTTATCATGTTCGTTGCTCCGCCATGTCGATTCCAAACTCATGTTGTTCGTTTTCTCCAATGAACAAAAACGTATGAAACCCATCAAAACCATACGAGGTGAAAGAGGAAGGATCCATGATCCCATATATATATATATATATATATATATGTGTGTGTGTGTGTGTGTGTGTGTGTGTGCATTTTGTAATTTATACTATTTCATATGAACTTACATGATTTTTATAAGGAGTCGAGTATTTCACTTCACGGTATTTCGTTCGTTCTGTTCTTGCTGAAATGGAATGGAGTATAACGTATATATAGCAGGAGATGAGAGGATAGGATTGATGTTGCATCAAGTAGCTAGGCTTTAGGTCGGCTGTGTAGGCTTGTGGCACTCGTATGTGTAGACTGTGCATGTATTAATATAAGGGAGCATGCCTCAGGGTTTAGCAGAAGTCATTTCATGTGTGAGATAGGGTAGAAAATCTCAACATTGACATGCCATTGAGTTTTCTTTTCAGGTCTGTATGTTCTCGTTGAATTGGGCAGTCCTAGAAAACGTTATTAGGATAGTTTGGCTGTATTGAACTAAAATTATCATGTGCTTAGGTCGGCATGATGTAAATTTAGAATAGGATCGAGTACTATGAGGAGAAACAGTGCATGAGTTGTCTACAGAGGGTACATGTAAGGTATACATTTATTTAGCGTAGGCTACACATTTTCCAGAATACAATAGGTATGCAATTTAGTTTAGCGTGAGCGTGTGTACCATTTATTTAACTTAGGCATGAAGTTATACTATTTTTATTTTATTTTATATGGTATTTATTTCTACCACTTAAAACCATTAACTGTTAATATGCAGACCGTCAAACACTGACTCCGAACTTAACAAAAATAAATACACTCTTACGTCTTAACATTCCTGTAACAACTTCAAAACCAATTTAAAATTTTAATTTAAGCTATTTTAATGAATATGGAAATAAAAATTGGTTATTTTTTTAAATAAAATTCGAGAATAATTTTAAAATTAGTTTTATATTTTATTTTACTTTAAACAAACTCAGTAATCGCTACATGTATTTTAATAATAGCAGTAATTATAACAATAGTAATTGCTACATGTATTTTTAACAAGTTTACATGTCAATAGGTGAACATTTCAGCACATTAAACATTTTATCATATCAATTTCTAACATATTAATATTTCATCATATTAATATCTCAACATGTCATAATAGTATTTCAACACTTTTAATCATTATATTAGATTTACATGACATGTTAATGGGGAATGTTAAACGATAGTATATCATTATCAAAGATGATATAACTTAAATCCACTCACTTAATTTACTTTCCAATTCCCGGATCTGGTCCAGATCTAGCGTTCCATGGTTTCCCTTGACTGGATTTAGAACCTAACAACCATGGATTCACAATTTTTACGAAAAGAAAAAAGGAAGAAAGAGGAAGAAAATTGAATTGACCAGATCTAAGAATTTACCTGACTTCGCATATGATTCTGAACACCTTATTATTAAGATTCATTCTTTTCCTCCATATCCTGATCCAAAATTGTCCAAAATTAATTATCTTATTTTTCTGAAGAGATTTGAGGAGGAAGAATGGCAGAGCTTAGACGTTGTCTCAGAGAATGTGAGATTTAGGCTAGGCTCTGCTAGCCTATTTATAGGTGTTCAGAATATTATCTTACACGTAGCTCTGAGTCAGCATTGAACCTAGTTAAGAAAATAGTCCAGATTCATCGATGAATCTGGCTGGATCTGGGGGTGTCGACCCCCCAATGGGTCCCACGAGTTGTTTTGGCGTAGAAATTTGAATTTCGAATGTTTGTTTTTTTTGGAGTTTATTTAACTGTTATATTCACATGTATTTTTCTTATACACATACAAATCTTCTAATGACCATTTTACATGTATATATATGCACAACTTTCGTTTCATTTTCAAAATTCAAATGGTGTTGCACCGTTATTTGATTCTTGCCATATTTCATTGATTGTAGCCTTATCTTGAATTTATCTCTTGTATAATATATTTCTGCAAATATATATGCATATATTCTCTCTCTCTCACACACACACATATATATATATATACATATGTTTTTCTATATTTCCTTATATGTGCATTTATACATTTTTTTCTTTAGAACATGTGTTATTTCAGTTGTTCCCTTAAAACAAAAACATGACGGCGGCAGGGATCGAACTCTGTACCTCTTGTATGCAAGTCACATGCTCTAACCAACTAGACTAATAAGGCTATTGTTAACAAGGCTTAGAACAATAGTAGTTATTGTTCTCTTCTTATTCCTCTTTTTCATGTATGTTACAATGTCTCATTTAAACCATTGCACGAATCTTTTACTTTTATTTCTCTTTTATTAATAATGTATAATCAGCGCATTTACACTGCATGCAACAAATCCTTTCTTTCTTTTAATGCATGCATTACATTTTTATTTGCATTAATCTTTATTTTATTCTTCATATATACATTTATGTCTATGCATATATATATGTACACATATGCATTATTTAACTAATAAATTGTCACAAAATGCGGGGTGTTACAACTATCATTACTAAGATACAATTTTAATCAATTAAATCCACATGAGTTCCCCCGGTGTCAAGTCCAATGTTATCAAACTATTGAGTCCCAACAAAGATATATGGCTCAACCCTAACCTAAGGTGCCTCGACTAGCACTTAACCTAGCTTTCGAAACTATGGGAGTTACTACATCGAAAACTACTGTGTCGGCGCTCGAGTGACATTACCAACTCCAGAGCCAGAGACCTGATTAACTAAAACTTCAGTCGAACTTTAAACAAGAATGGGGGTGCTGCCCCTGAGTCTAGCCGATCTGGTACTAGTCTAGGAATTGGCGTCGACACAGGGTTGTTCTTCGAGAATAGCACCAAGTCTCAAGCCAATCCTTGAGGAACACTAGCACTTGTTCCTACCATATTAACTTGGCCCGATAGCCTTCTGAAACCATCAATTCTAGCAAGAAGAGTATTCATTGTAGCTCACAGTCTTCGAAAATTCCTGTTTTGCTATTTCAAACGAGATAAACTAACATGTTTCCTTTTAACCATAGCGAAATCCAAGAGAACATATTTCATTAACAATCCAAAATCCAAAGGCAATCCAGCGCACCCTTCTTGACGTGCTGTAAAGGCCCTTAAATTCGTACACTTTGAGTTGACTAATTTTACACACGTCTAACCCAAAATGCATGAAAATACAAATCTTTAATAGAAAAAAAATTAGAGGACGAGAAAAGAAAGAAAGAAAAAATTGAATAGAAGAATAAGAAGAACCAATTCCACACAGAATCTCACATTGCAGCAAAACAAAATATAATATTGGAATAATCTTCATTGAGAGCTTGAAAAAAATACTTACATTCATCAGAGTACAACAGTACATCCAACACATCTGGATAGTTATAATAACGTTTCCTTACACACAACACACTGCGGAATAAATACTAGATAATACCATATGTCTGGACTCCTCCAACTCATCTCTGGACTTCACAACATACGATAACCTAAACCTGTAAAACTCGGTCAGACCCGAGAATTACAAACGCCACAGATCAGCCTAGTGAACCAGCATGAAAAAACTCACTAAGTTTAAATAACATCCATATTGATTTAAAGTCCAAAAATCCTTTCGAAAGAAAAGGATAATAGTAAGACCAGTCCATATATAAACACAGACGGTTTTTTACCTTACTATAACCCAAAACATTTTTGATATAGAAAATCCAATGATATTATAATAGTGCCTAACAAATAAATAATCATCTAGCAAAACGCTTACATCTCACGCTCCACATACATAGTATATAATAAAAAAACCATAGGTCACTTATTGGAGATTGGATTCCGACTATGACATGTTATGGAACCACCTTTCGATCAGTGTACTTTAGAGGGGATGCACTGAGGTTCAACAAGAACATCGTGCAATCCGGCCACGGTGGTAGCTAGCCAACCATTTTGGAAGCTGCAGCAGCGAAAGATTAAGAAGACAAAAAGGAATTTCTCTAGATGGTGATAATACACCCTGCTTGGGAATGACCCACCTAGCCCCGTTGCCTGCCCGATTTTTGTCATTTTTCGGTTGATGAGGCATGAGGCTGCGGTTACCTAGATTTTTAGATCAGCCCATCACTTTGAATGCCACATCGTCAAATCAGTAATTGACGTCCTCAAAAACAAGTGGGCATATTTGAAAAAATCAATGTACGTGACCATCTGGAAATACTCTGTTAGACACTCGTCCATACCATCCATCCAGGAACAGGACGAACCAAAGGCAACCTCCTACCGCATCCAAAGGATCATTAGCGAGTAGTCGTTGCAATCTGCAAAATCTCAACCACAGCCGAATCACGCCAGAAAACCTCTAGTTGAAAGTCAGAGAAATTCAACAGCAATCCTTCCGCTGATGAAGATCCACGTTCTTTAATTGCTCCATCTCGATCAGCTTCTGAACATCTTCAACATTTATGTATTTGCTAGTCAGGATGGTTTTTGAATATAAATTCGATCTCGGTCTTTTCATACCAACAATCGATTTGGCCAAATTTTGATAGTCGAGTATTTAACTATCAAATAAACTACCATCATCCATGGATTCACGCGTTTAGTACAAAAATCCTTTGATCTGTTTAATTAAAATCAGTTATCGGATGGTCAATTAAAACATCTAAATCCTTTAATATTTGAGAAACAGTACTTTATTTCTTATTTTATTGTAAAAGTATTCTCAAACCCTTTCATCTGCAATACTTAGGAAAATATCTTGTATATTACCTCAAATACGATATATCCATTTAAATATCATAACCATATCAAACATTTCACTTAAAAACAAATCATTTGCAAAACAATTGCTCGATCCATCATCCGTTGTCCAAAAACGGGAACAAAGTACCTTTTTATAAATATATAAGTTTTTTAACCCAAATGGTTTGATTTAACGTTCGTAAAATAACGTTATGGAATCCATCCCAAAATCATTAACCCTTCCTTAAAATATTCGTTGTATTCAACTAAACCTTTTCCTCAATACACTCATTAACAATTACTTAACTTATATTTAACCATCTCTTTTATTATAGGAAAGTTCAAATATAACCCTTTCTAATATATGTCTTTCCATTATTCTTTACTTTTGGGAAAATACTGTACTATTTTCAACATCTTCTACCATTACAACCTAATACCACCTCTTGATAAGAGTGAAGTCAATCAGGTTGGGGTATTCTATTTATCTCTGAGACCTTGATCTACAACGTTCTTATCTCAAGATAAATATGAGTTTGTAATTCTAAACCTGATATTAGTTCTAATATCAATAAAATTCACATTTAGTTATTATTAACTGAAATAATAATTAGATTTAGCCTTACTAAAATAAAGGTAATTTACTTCATCATTAACTGAATATAAATTAGTTAATTACCTTTAATAGGTCATTAAAGTAATAATTAACTTTATAAATAATAACTAGTTGACCATTATCCGTAAATTCAGTTAATAAAAGATTCATCAACTTTATGATTGATTGTTAATTATTTGTAACAAAACAATTTTAATCTACACTTCCAATTGGACAGTCGACCAAGTCAGCTTGAAACCACTATTAACCGATTTCCTTTAATAAACTTCTGTTTAAAAATAATCTATATAAAATATATTTCAAAATCTATTTATAAATTCTTTTCTATTTATTTACCTGATGGTATATCAATCTTTATAAAAAAAATCATTCTTAGGCCATCTGCCGATGATTATTCAACCAATATCATCCATTGGTTAATATCAAACAAAGGTTGAATTTGGGTTCAACAATCAATATTCAATCAGATTAATTAAACAGTTCATATAATATGAAAGTAAACAAAATATTTGAGGAATCAGGTTGGATCCCACCAACCCGTCCTTCCCTACATCAAAATTAGTTACCTCAATTTAAATACAACAATATATTTATTTGATTCATCACGGTAAACAGAAATAAACAATTTAACTAATAACAATCAACAAACAATATCTAACATCCATTCACACATCCAGTTATTTATCTAGTACGTTTATATTATTACAAACATAACCAACAAGGTAAGTTACCTCATTTGGAAACTAATCGTTAACCTAATAATTTAATTCGATTAAATCAAACAAACATTTAAATCAATCAATGAATATTAAAAATATTCAACATATATACAAACAATCATCTAATCATCAACCATTAGCAAATATTGTACACACAATAAAAATCCTACTTTTATAAAATATAAGTGGAATAAACTGAGTGAGTTAAACTCACCTTGGATAGATTCATGGAAAAAATAGTTCGATTTAGTCAAATTAAACAGGCGTTTAATTTTGACTAATAATTCCAGCTGTCTCTATCGCCAACCAAATCAGTTTCACAATGTCGTGTCCATCGATACGTTTCCGATGCCTTTTGATTTATTGAATTCTGTATGTATGAGTTATACGTTAAATAAATTATAAGGTTTGAGTTGAACTAAATTAACAACTTTATTTAAACTAATAAACTAATACTTGATATAATTGGCTACGTAATCATCCAATTCTCACTTGCTAGTGTTACTTACTCCCTGCTGCAAATCGTCCCCAACAACTTAGATAGCCCACTTTTCTTTGTTTGTGTTTTTTTCCTTTAAAAGAAAGCCCATAGGCCCATCATTTTTACCTATCCCACGTCCCTTCAATAATAAATATCTTCTTCCTATTTGTTTGTTCCCACCTTATTCTTATTGTTCCGCTGTTTCTACTCATTCGTCCTTTTTATTTCTTCTTTAAATAGTTTCTTACGATCTCACGCTACTCTCACCGCCGATCCTCCTTGACCACTGCTCAACTCTGCCACCTACCTCAACTGATGAACGCGCCCCCACCTGCTCGGCCTCCGCCCCACGTCTCCACTGCCTTGCTTCATTCAACACAACCATCTACCCCACTAGTTATCGCCACGTCAGACCGCATTGCCCCTCTTATTCTTTCTTCTTCCCGACGTTCAAGGAGAATAATAATCGCTTCCACTATTCTCTTCTATGTTTTACCCTCTCTTTTTCTCTATATACTGCTAACGCTGAACGTGATGCCCCCAGTACCCCAACTCCATGTTCAACGCCTAATGTTGGAGGACCATCCTAACCTCCATCTCACGCTCTTCCCCCCTCGGACCATCTGCTCAACCTGGGATCTCATCTAGTTGCTTCCTCTCTAATGTCCCCCACTCCACGTGCTATGCCTCGACCGACCTCCTTCCAACCTTGACTTACCATGATTGCTGTTCCGCTATGTCGATCCCAAACTCACGCTGTTTGTTTTCTCCAGCGAACAAAAACATATGAAACCCATCAAAACTACACGAGATGAAAGAGGAAGGATCCACGAACCTATATATATACATTTCGTAATTTATACTATTTCATATGAACTTACATGATTTTTATAAGGGGTCGAATATTTCACTTCACTTTATTTCATCCGTTCTGTTCTTACTGAAATGGAATGGGGTATAACGTATATATAGCAGGAGATAAAAGGATAGGATCGATGTTGCATTATGTAGCTAGGCTTTAGGTCTGCAGTGTAGGCATGTGGCACTCGTATGTGTAGACTGCTAATTGACACTGAAAAGTGTTTATTTTATTACTCTTATGCTTTATCTTTTGTAAATAAATAAATGATACTTTGGTTACTTTTGTATGTTTTTACAGGATGTCAAGAAATGCCTCCTTCAATTCAAATCAAAGGCCAACTACAAGAAAGAGCTACTTCCTCACATCAAATTCATTTCAATTGCAAAAGAAGTAGTAGCTCACTGGTAAAGGCATAGGAATTGGCGCCGTTGCCGGGGAGGTAACGATTAAATTTTATTATTTATTTAATTTCTGATTCGTGTTATTTGATTGACACTGAAAAGTGTTTATTTTATTACTCTTATGCTTTATCTTTTGTAAATAAATAAATGATACTTTGGTTACTTTTGTATGTTTTTACAGGATGTCAAGAAATGCCTCCTTCAATTCAAATCAAAGGCCAACTACAAGAAAGAGCTACTTCCTCACATCAAATTCATTTCAATTGCAAAAGAAGTAGTAGCTCACTGGTAAAGGCATAGGAATTGGTGCTGAGAGACCTGAGTTCGAACCCCGTCAAGCTCACTTTTTGCCAAAGAAACGGAGCGCGTTCACACTGGCCCCTTTGCTTTGAGAAATATCTGAATTAGTGTTATGTTATATATATACATACACATATTCATGTGTATATATTTATGATGTGCACCAATTAACATCTCAGCAATAGCCATATTCTCATCATGGAAGTAAATTCAAATCATTCAACTTCAGTTAGAAGAATTTCTGATTAAATTGTTGCCAAAAAGAAAAACCAATTTTGAAGATTTTATCTTATATTGCCTTTGGAGTCTGATAAGCGTCCTTATTTGGAAGAATTAATTAGATGCAATCTTCTATCAATCAAGCCACATGGGAAAATTGAAAGATATGGAAAATATTTACCATGATATGCCCAGATTTTCTCCAATCAGGTGGTCAAGGAAGGCAAGAAATATTCATGAATAAGGAGGGCCATTTATTCATAGACCTAGTTAGGGTTTTCTCATTCGCATCTATAAATATGTGATTGTAACCATTGTAAAAAATCATTCATTCTTCTGTACTCTCTTATTTTTAATAAAACTTTCGTTCTTTAGCTTCTGCATTTTATTTTCATGGAAAATTGTGTTGTCTAGTCAATTAGATTTGCTAGAACACAATTTGTTTTTGCTTTTATTTTTCTTACTAGTGATTGACCGTCTGATTAGATTCAGCGGTAATCCTAGTTTTTATTCTCAGTTGTTGATTTCCTTTCTGCAATTTTATTTCTAGTGTTCTATTTTATTTTAATCATTGAATTTACTACAGATCCGATTAGATTCGAATCTGTAGTGAATTTAATTGCATCTGTTATTCGTAGTTTCACTTTTTATTTTGTTTTGAAAAAACCAACATCCAGCTTCGCCTAACACGCCCACGAAACATATAAATAATAAAATTTAACTTTCCTCCCAGTGTTCGACCTGTATGCTACTCGCCTGTATGCTTGCAGAATTTATTACAAATGTCGCGCTTTTCTAATTCATAGATTAGCGTCGATCAACTGCGCATGTATTAATATATGGGAGCATGCCTCAGGGTTAAGCAGAAGTTGTTTCATGTGTGAGATAGGGTAGAAAATCTCAAGGTTGACATGCCATTGAGTTTTCTCTTCAGGTCTGTATGTTCTCATTGAATTGGGCGGTCCTAGAAAACTAAAATAGGATAATTTGGTTGTACTGAACTTAAATTATCATGTGCTTAAGTCGGCATGATGTAAATTCAGTATGGGATCAAGTACTGCGAGGAGAAACAGTGCATGAGTTGTCTACAGAGGGTACACGTAAGGTAGACATTTATCTAGCGTAGGCTACACATTTTCCAGAACAGTTGGTGTGCAATTTAGTTTAGGGTGAGTGTGTGTACCATTTATTTAACTTAGGCATGAAGTTATATTATATTTATTTTATTTTAGTTATATGGTATTTATTTCATTTTATATGGTATTTGTTTCTACCACTTAAAACCATTAACCGTTAATATACGGACCATCAAACACTGACTCCAAACTTAATGAAAATAAATACACTGCCATTTCTCGACGTTCCTATACAACCCATATTTTCAAAACCAATTTAAAATTTTAATTTAAGCTATTTTAATGAATATGGAAATAGAATTTGGTTATTTTTGCTAAATAAAATTTGAGAATAATTTTAAAATTAGTATTATATTTTATTTAACTTAAAAAAAACTCAGTAAAATTATTAAATTTGTTTATAAGCTTTCTATTTGAAAATTTTGAAAATTTGATTTTTAAAATCATCGCATAGCCCTTAAATGTGAAATTTTGCTAGTGAGCTCAGAATTTAACGAGACCAATTTTTTTGGATTCAAATATCATGCGAAACAGGGCTAGTATGTGGCCATGAGAGGCAAACCGTTTAGGGCAAAAACTGACAGTCAGTTTACAAAGGAACATTATTGTGATGATCTCAGAATTCGATTTCACTATTTTTTTCGAATTTGTATCGTCAAATAATGGTAGAATCCAAAATTTCATAATTTTTGGAGTTAGCGTTTCGGCATACAAGAAGACAAGGTACGCTAAAATCGCATTTTTGAATTTTATTGAGCATCTTTGAGAAATTAAATGGAAGGTCAAACAAACTCGGAACTCGACTAAACTTGTGTCATTAGATTCATCTTGACATATATTATCTTGTGTTCGAATTTCATGGCAGATGGAGTTCGTTTGCAGTCGGGCTATTAAGAGAGAAAGTAGCATATAATCTCCTTTCTTTCTTTTCTCTCATCAATTTTCTTCTTTTCTTCTTCCTCCCTCAAAAATGGCCCCTCCCTCCCCAAGCTTGCTGACTGTGACGACCGCCCACAACCCCTGCACTAAACAAGAGGAATAATGCGCTGAAAGGTGTGCACGACAGCTGTGGACGATCATCATGGGTAAACAACATCATCAGAACCTATCGTAAAACTCATAACGTAAGGATTAAATATAATAGAACATGTACAATAGGTAATAGTAGTGAAGCATCATATACCAAACTTTTCAAACTTTCACAATATCCTGAAAGATTATCCCAATGTGACACTTCACGTCCGTTATTGTCACTCACTAAGGGAATGCATTAAGTTTCGTGAAGCGCTATAGGTAAGAAGACACATAATAATTACAAGACAGGTATAAATAAGGCAGCAGCGGAAAATTTAAATTTTTATTTCAACCATAAAGCATAATACCGTGGTCTATAATTTCATAAGTCACAAAAACCATTACAATAAAATAACCTCTTCCTTCCATCATCACAGTACATAAGAATATGAAAAACATAATTTTCCCCAATTAAAAGACTTAAGCTATGGTAGAGACAAGAGCTTGAGCCATACTTCAGAAGTAGCTCCTAGCAAGATGATATCTGAGTCCTGATTAAGTCTGAGTGTTTCCTCCCTGAGAATCTGGGGGAAAACGGAAGAAAGAAGGAGAAACAACAGAGCAGACATAAAGTCTAGCGAGTCTAGTTACTTTTAGCCAGTAGATAAATAAAAGCAACATGATAGGCATTTAAAGTGGAAAAGAGATAGATTACTTCATAAATGGCAGGTGTGAAAAGGTAAGCAAGATAAATGATATCTCTGCACTATTACTAGTATAACTGAAATGAGATGATCCCTTCCACTAAGAATTGGCAGGCTTAGGTCATACATCAAAGTATACCCTAACCACTACCCTAATCGATCGGCTCTCTACTCCGTAGATATCATGTGCTGGCCCGACAGTAGGAGGTTTCACTGCTTAAAGTGGCAACCCAAGTTGTGCACAACCATATCTACCGGTGTCACGGTCGTCTTAACCCCCTCTGCCAGGCCCATGCACGCACATGTCCCCGGTCGGTTTGCGCTGCCCGCACCATCCATCTCGTTTGGATCTCTTAAAATCAATCAGTAAGCGTGCCCCTTCTCCGCCAAGTACGGAGTTCTTCATTTGATACCAACTCCCGATTTGTAACGACCCGCACTCTACTCATCGGAGGATCATAGAATATTTATTTAATTATCATATGAAGTTGTATAGTCATGTAACTTTGGGTAACGACTATTGGGGTCATTTCCCATACTCACGATTTTTTCTGATTTTTAAATGACCGTTTTACCCTTAGCTGATCTTGTTTTGGACATAACTTTAGACTGGTAAGGAGTTTTGACCTGAAACCACTTCCATTAGATCAAGATTATGGTTTATCTTTCCGTAGAGTGGTCGCATTAGCCAAACAGACACACCGCTTGGGAGATACGGCTGAAACAAGGTTTAGAAGGTGAAAAACTGCTTAAGTGGGCTGATTAGGTTAATTAGCAAATGGGCCCATAACCCATTTCGGGATTAGGGTTATAGGGAGGCTGAAATGAGTTAGGTTTTCATCCTATTTCAATTTTCTAGCCGCCATTTACCTCTTAGAAACCCTAACAATGGCCTCCACCTTCAAATTGCATCCCAAATCGCTCTCTAATCAAGGATTAAGCTAATTAGCATCAAATCAAGGCAAATCAATATCAAATTAGAGGCAAAGGCTGCTGTTTGCATTGGAATTTGTGCCATCTAAAGAATTATTTCATATTTGAGTTTATATTTTGGCTAAGGTAAGTGATTTGCATTGTTTTTCACTAATTAGGGGTGATTAGTGCTAATTAACGAAATTATACATTATTAAATTCTGGAAAAATGTTTATAAATTCTAAAATATTATTTAAGCCTCTGCTAGGAATTTGGGTTAATTTGGATATGTTTTTCTAATCCTATCATTAGTTATGCTTAAACATGATTAAGGTGAAAACATGAGTTTTTGGGTATGTTTGATCTTTATATACATGTTAAATTATGGTTTTGGTGTTTGTGGATGATTTTACATGTTGCTATGACTTTTTAGCTTGTTTTATGGTTGTTTAGAATAGTTAGAATGGTTGAAAACGTCGTCGTGTAGCGTCAAAACAGTCGCTGGAAGTCGTAGGAAAGTTGTGCAGGAACCAGATCGGATCGCACCCCTCCCATACGAACTGACCCCGATCGTGATACCCCTCACGAACTGACCTGCTCACTTGGAGTGTGCCATGAACCGCCTGAGGAAGCTAATCATGATCCGATTCTTGAAGAGGATCACTCATGAACCAGAGAGCACGACCCGAACCGATGGGATCATCACGACCCGACCTAGAGGAGCATCGCGATCGAACTAAACCCAGTGAGGCACCACGACCCAAACTGATATGGAGAGGGTGCTACGGACCGAACTGCTTGATGGACATGAACCGGAGCTGCTCATGAGCAGATGGAGGACCTGAGCCTAGGTGATGATCATGAACCGGAGGAGACCAAACCCGGGATGCAAAGGTAGTCCAAATTGGAAGTAGAACTCAGGATCTAGTTGGGAACCAACGAGTTAACTTCATGAGTTGGGCTTTGCTGTGGTACATGTTCTAAGGAGTTATCGACGTCCATAGCTTTGATTCACCACCGAGAGATGAATGTTAGGCTATGGATCAGTGCAGTGGGGTAGTCATTACTCCATGGGGCAGAGTGATCATAGCATGGCTATGAGCCAGTGCAGTGAAGTCGTCATGACTTCATGGGGCAAAGTGGACATAGCAAGGACTAGTGGCAATGGATCAGTGTAGTGGAGTCACCTGACTCCATGGGGCAGAGTGATCATAGCAAAGGATTTGGGTGGTCAAAGCAGTGGATATCGTATGCTTCACAAACTGAGTGAGAGATGTGAGGATGGTTGGTATGCTTGATTGTTTGACATCACAATGACATGCACACCCCATCCCCCGTATCTTTACACCATATATTAGTGTCACCTTAGAGTATTGTACATCTTGTTGTGCTAACTCTTTGGTTGCTGGTCCAGGTTTAGCTATGGTTATGTATACCTGTTTTGTTCTGTTTTGCTGCTTATCGCTCATGCTAGACTTTTGTCTGACCCCAAGTTTTATGTCTCTTCTTACTACTCTGGGTGCTCTTAAACGGGCAGACTAGAGACAGGTTAGGTGGTATGCACGAGTAGCTATACCGGAGACGAGAAGGAGGCTTCCACGTATGATATATATATTCTCCCTGTGTTGTTGTTGGTCACTATTTTGGGCATTAGTAGTGCACCTCTTTCTTTGCTTTAGAGACAATACGTTGGAATTGTAATAAGCTGTATTTTGGATTTCCGTTGCTATGATGATTATGGTTTAGTTTTCAGCTTATGCACTGTCTCGCCTGTTTCATGTCAAGTATGTTATTATTACATTTTATTCCATGCGTTGTAAGACATTCTACAGGTTCCTTGTTAGTCCAAATTCCCTTCTTTTCCTTTCTTTGGCGACCGTCGCGTGCTAGTCGGCCATCGGCACAGCGCACTTTCATTGGAAATGTCAGCTGGTGAGGGGCGGGTCGTCACACTTGGTATCAGAGCTCTAGGTTGCGTAGTTAACCTAAGGGAAAAACACCAGGAAGAGATTGTATGTATATGAGAGCACGTATTTGTGATATTTTGGTTTTTGAAAGCTATATATATACTATTAGTATATCTAAGGATGGAGTCACACTGCACTGGCACCACTGAGGAGATGGTTAATCGTTTTCTCCTTACAGATTGAACGATGAGCCAACATACGAGGGGTACTGGTAGAGGAGCTAATAATGGGAATGCTCATGATATGAGGACGATGTTCACTGACTTCATGAGAGAGATGCTTAGGGATGTTCAGAGGGCAGTTCCTAATGCCGCAAGTGGTGGTGGTGCAGCGGTGCAGATGCCTAGGGCCGATTTCGCCAACCTCTGTAAAGACTACACAAGTCTTGGTGGGAAGCCATTCCACGGAACGGAATCGACTACAGAAGTTCAGGATTGGTTGGATAGCTGTGAGCGTATCTTCGAAGACTTGGGTATCGAGGATGTCATGAAGAGGAAGCTAGCATCCTGTCAGCTGCAAGGACGGGCAATGAATTGGTGGAATACTATTAACACAGCTAACCCTAAGGATCAAGTTACTTGGGATTAGTTCAAGGCCCGATTCTGCGATAAGTTTATCCCAGCTTCTTAGAAATCAGAATTGTTTAGGAAGTTCTTGGAGCTTAAACAGAATGGTAGGGCAGTCTCGGAATATATTGCTGAGTTCGATACTCTATCGAAGTATGGATTATCCCTCATTGACACTCCCGAGAAGAAGAATGAGAAGTTCAGAACTGGTTTAGGTTAGTATTTGATAGAAAAGATTATAAATCATATTGATGAGACTTTTGAATCGATTATTTGTAGAGCATTGAGGTCAGAGTGCCTTTATCCTTAACCCAAGACTGAAGTCACTGCTGTATCTGAGAGTGGCCAAAGCCGCAAGCAAGCGGTGGAGGCAAGAATAATTCTAAGAACAAAAGGAAACAGAATCAGACTAAAGATGGTCAGAAGAAGAGTAAGAAATATGTTGAGTGCTTTAGTTGTGGAAACAAGGGCCACTATGCTAAAGAATGTTGAGCAAAGCTAGCGGGCAGGAAGTGCTTCAACCGCGGCCAAGTGGGACATCAAAAGGATAAATGTTTGCAACCCCCCGAAGAGAAGCAGATTGTGAAAGCATGTGCTATTAATGTTGTTCCTTCTTCGTCGAATGCCCCAACTACGGCAGAGAAAGGAAAGAATGTCGTCATTCAAGGTATGCTTTCTGTTTATGATGTTCCTGTTCGAGTATTGTTTGACACCGGGGCTTCCCGTTCCTTCATATCTAGTGACCTGGTAGATAGGTTGGGATTGGAACCCAAGATAGTCAATAGACCTTTAGTTATGACGAACCCGATTGGTCGTTCTACTATCCTTAGTATGATTTGTCGAAATTTGGCCTTATCAAGTCATGGATGTATGTTAGTTTGTGATTGCTTTGTTTTGGGCTTTACTGGGTATGGCATTATTTTGGGAGTCGATTGGCTCCAAAGGTACAGGGTGGTGGTAGACTGTGAGGGCTTTTTGGTGAAAGTTAGAGCGGATGATGGGCGAAGGGTAGTGTTTGGTGGTCTACTTAGTGATGGGGTTCTAAATTCCCTGGACATCCTGCATGATGAGTTGTCAGATGGGCTCATGGCTCGCCAGTATCCGGACGTCTTCGAGGAAGTGACCGGACTTCCACCATACCGAGAGATTGAGTTTCGTATTGATTTAGTGAAAGATGCCAGACCTATAGTGATGCCACTTCGTCATATGGCACCAAGGGAGCAGCGAGAGCTCGGGGTGCAAGTAAGTGATCTTTTGAAGAAGGGATTTATCAGATGAAGTGTTTCTGAGTGGGGAGCACCAGTTGTGTTTGCTACCAAGGCAGATTGTTCCCTTAGATTGTGTGTGGACTATCGCAAGTTGAATAATGTGACGAGGAAGAATAAGTATCCTCTACCGCGGATAGATGATTTGTTTGATCAGTTGAGTGGCGCGAGAGTGATCTCTTAATTAGATCTCGCGACAGGTTTTCATCAGCTTAGGGTGGAAACTGAGAGTATAGTTAAAACAGCATTTCGGACGCCGTTAGGATTCTATGAGTGGTTGGTCGTGCCATTCGGGTTGACCAATGCACCAGCATATTTTTTGGATCTTATGAAGAGAGTATTCAGGGATCAATTGAATAAGTTTGTTCTTGTGTTCGTAGATGATATCTTGGTTTACTCAAGAACAAAGGAAGAACACAAGGAACATTTGAGGATAGTGATGGAGGTGTTGAGAAAACACCAACTGAAAGCGAAATTCTCTAAATGTCACTTCTGGAGGAGGGAAGTAAGATTCTTGGGCCATGTTGTTTCTAAAAATGGTATTGCCATGGACCCTGTGAAGGTGGCTACGGTACAAGATTGGTATACACCCAAGAATGCAACAGACGTAAGAAGTTTCTTGCGATTAGCCGGATATTATCGTAAGTTTATCCAAGATTCTCCAAGATAGCGGCACCGTTAACTCAGTTGACGAAGAAGAATCAAGCTTTCGTTTGGTACGAAAGTATGAAAATGTATTCAAGAGCCTAAAGGAAAATTTGACATGTGCACTAGTGTTAGTCATTCCTATAGGGAATGAAGAGATGATAATATACATGGATGCATGTGGTACCGGACTTGGTGCCGTATTGGTACAAGGAGGTAGAGTTGTAGCTTGTGCTAGTCAGCTACTGAAACTGCATGAGAAAAGATACCCTACCCATGATTTGGAATTAGCAGCGATCGTGTTCGCGTTGAAGACGTGGAGACATTATCTCTTGGGAGAAAGATTCGAGTTGTTTACCGATCATAAGTCATTAAAGTACCTTTTCTCCCAGAAGGATCTAAATCTTCGACAGCAGAGATGGTTAGAATTATTAGCTTCCTATGATTTCGATATCGCATATACACTAGAAAAAGGCAATGTGGTAGCTGATGCATTGAGTAGAAGATATGCCGGTTTAGGGGATATGTTTCTTGAATGGAAGCAACTAGAGTATATCGCAGGGTATGATTTCAGACTAAGTGCGAATTAGATCCAGCAATGCTAGCAAGTTTGATGATCATACCCACTTTGATTGAGCGGATTGGTTCCAGTCAGAGGGATGATCCTAATCCATTGGAAATCATCTCCATGTTAGAGATGGGTATCGACGAGGAGATGAACAAGTTTGGGCTTGATCGGGATGGATGGCTCAGAAAGAATGGGAGACTAGTTGTGCCAATGTCAATGGATTGAGAGATGAAGTACTTAGAGAATGTCATCACTCAAAACTGACTATACATCCCGGTGATAACAAATGTATTGAAATATGAAGCAGTCCTACTACTAGGAAGGGATGAAAAGAGACGTTGGGAAGTTTATATCCAAGTGCATGAACTGCCAGCTAGTTAAAGCTGAGCAAAAGAAGCCTGGTGGTTTGTTGCAACCATTAGAAATTCCAGAATGGAAATGGGAACAAGTCTCGATGGATTTCATTGATGGGTTACCAAGAACTAGATCAGGCCATGATAACATTTGGGTGATTTTGGACTGATTGACCAAGAGTTCAAGGTTTATACCTATCAAGTCAAATAGTGCTACAGCTAAGTTAGTGGAACTGTATATGAAGTGGTAGTGAGATTTCATGGAGTACCCAAAGGCATTGTGAGTGACAGAGATCCGTTATTTACTAGTGGATTTTGGGAGAGCTTACAAGAGGCAATAGGATCAGAACTATATCTCAGTACCGCGTACCATCCTCAAACCGACGGTCAGATGGAGAGGGTGAACCATATATTAGAAGATCTCTTAAGAGTTTTTGTATTGGATTTTGGTGGATCATGGGATAACATTTGCATCTAGTAGAGTTCACATATAATAATAGTTATCTATCCAGCATTGGTATGGCTCCATTTGAAGCTTTGTACGGGAGACCATGCAACTCACCATCATGTTGGTTAGAGACCGGTGAGAAAGTTGTGCTTGGGCCTGATGTAATAAGGGAAACGCCAGACAAGATCAGGGTTATACGACAACAAATAAAGGCTGCCCAAGAAAGGAAGAAGAGTTATGTTGATAAGAGACAAAGAGACTTGATATTCTCCATTGGTGACTTCGTGTTTGTCAAGATTTCTCCATTAAAGAGCGTGATTCGATTTGGTACGAGAGGGAAGCTAACACCAAGATTTGTTGGTCCATTCCCAGTTCTCGAGCAAGTTGGGAATTTGGCATATAAAGTTGAGTTGTCGTACAAGATGGTGGGAGTTCATAACGTATTTCATGTTTCCCAGTTAGGGAAATTCGTGCACGACCCCGATGTGGCTATTTCACCTGATATGTTGGACAATATCGAAGTAGAACCCGAGGCGGTTTGGAACTGCAAGCCGATCCGTATTGTCAATCATGATACGAAGAAACTTCAATGGAAAGCGGTGAATCTAGTCAAGTCTCAGTGGGGCGGCGATGAGAATGACTATACTTGGGAGACAGAGGCAAGCATTAAGGAAACGATCCAGAACTCTTTGCCTGGTAAGGTTTTCATTTCGATTTAGTTATTCCGCATGCTAGGATAGACTTGATGTGCTTGTTTTGTGTGTTTGATTGTTTGTGAATGACTGATAGGCGTGTGGAACACCTTTGCATGTTTTTGGCTAAGGAATTTCGGGGGCAAAATTTCTTAAGGGTGAAGAGTGTAACGACCCGCACTCTACGTATCGGAGGATCGTAGAATATTTATTTCATTATCATATGAAGCCGTATAGTCATGTAACTTTGGCGAACGACTATTAGGGTCATTTCCCGTATTCACGATTTTTGCCGATTTTCAAATGACCATTTTACCCTAGCTGATCTTGTTTTGGCCATAACTTTTGACTGGTAAGGAGTTTTGACTTGAAACCACTTACATTAGATCCGGATGATGGTTTACCTTTACGTAGAGTGGTCACATTAGCCAAGCGGACTCACCGTTTGTGGGATATGGCTGAAACAAGGTTTAGAAGGTGAAAAACTGCTTAAGTGTGCTGATTAGGGTAATTAGCAAATGGGCCCATAACCCATTTCGGGATTAGGGTTATGAGGAGGCTGAAATGAGTTAGGTTTTCATTCTATTCAGTTTTCTAGCCGCCATTTACCTCTTAGAAACCCTAACAATGGCCTCCACCTTTTAATTTCATCCCAATTTGCTCTCTAATCAAGGATTAAGCTAATTAGCATCAAAACAAGGCAAATCAACATCAAATTAGAGGTAAAGGCTGCTGTTTGCATTGGGATTCATGCCATTTAAAGAATCATTTCAGATCTGAGTTTATATTTCGGTTAAGGTGAATGATTTGCATTGTTTTTCACTAATTACGACTAATCAGGGATGATTAGTGCTAATTAATGAAATTATGCATTATTAAATTCTGGAAAAATGTTTATAAATTCTAAAATATTATTTTAGGCCTCTATTAGGAATTTGGGTTAATTTGGATATGTTTAGCTAATCCTATCATTAGTTATGCTTAAACATGATAAAGGGAAAAACATGGGATTGAGGGTATGTTTGATCTTTATATACATGTTAAATTATGGGTTTGGTGTTTGTGGATGATTTTACATGTTTCTATGACTGTTTGGCATGTTTTATGGTTGTTTAGAACAGTTAGAATGGTCGAAAATATCACCATGTGGCATAAAAACATTCGCTGGAAGTCGCAGGAAAGTTGTGCAGGAACCGGATCGGATCGCACCCCCTCCCCTACGAACCGACCCCGATCGTGACACCCCTCATAAACCGACCCGCTCACCTGGAGTGTGCCACGAACCGCCTGAGGAAGATAATCAGGATCCGATGCTTGAAGAGGATCGCTCACGACAGAGAGCACGACCCTTACCGATGGGATCATCTTTACCCGACCCAGAGGAGCATTGCGAAAGAACCAAACCCAGTGAGGCACCACGACCCAAACCGATGTGGAGGGTGCTACGAACCGAACCGCTGGATGTCCATGAACTGGAGCTTCTCACGAGCCGATGAAGGACCTGAGCCTAGATGATGATCACAAACCGGAGGAGACCAAAACTCGAGATGCAAAGGTAGTCCAAATAGGAAGTAGAACTCAGGATCTAGTTGGGAACCGACGAGTTTAACTTCATGAGTTGGGCTTTGCTACAGGACGTGTGCTAAGGAGTTGTTGACTTCCATAGCTTTGATTCACCACCGAGAGATGAATGTTAGGCTACAGATCGGTGCAGTGGAGTTGTTATTACTCCATGGGGCAGAGTGATCATAGCATGGCTATGAGCCAGTGCAGTGAAGTCGTCATGACTTCATGGGGCAAAGTGGACATAGCAAGGACTAGTGGCAATGGATCAGTGTAGTGGAGTCACCTGACTCCATGGGGCAGAGTGATCATAGCAAAGGATTTGGGTGGTCAAAGCAGTGGATATCATTTGCTTTATGCATTGAGTGAGAGATGTGAGGATGGTTGCTGTGCTTGATTGTTTGACATCACTATGACATGCACACACCCTTCCCCCATATCTTTACACTATATGTTAGTGTCACTTTAGAGTATTGTACATCTTGTTGTGCTAACTCTTTGGTTGCAGGTCCAGGTTCAGGTATGGTTATGTATACCTGTTATTGTTCTATTTTGCTGCTTATCGCTCATACCAGACTTTTGTCTGAACCAGAGTTTTATGTCTCTTTCTATTATTCTGGGCGCTCTTAAACAGGAAGACTAGAGACAGGTTAAGTGTTATGCACGAGTAGCTATACCGGAGACGAGCAGGAGGCTTCCAATATGATATACATATTTTCCCTATGTTGTTGCTGGTCACTACATTTGGCATTATTAGTGCACCTCTTTCTTTGCTTTAGAGACAGTACGTTGGAATTGTAATAAGCTGTATTTTGGATTTTCGTTGCTATGATGATTATGGTTTAGTGTTCATCTTATGCACTATCTCGCCTGTTTCATGTCAAGTATGTTATTATTATATTTTATTCCATGCGCTATGAGACATTCTACATGTTCCTTGTTAGTCCAAATTCCCTTCTTTTCCTTTCTTTAGCGACCGTCCCGTGCTAGTCAGGCATCGGCACAACGCATTTTCATTGGAAATGTCGGCTGTGCAGGGCGGGCCGCCGCAGGGTTACTGACTGAAACGGGTCCCACACAATATGATACAAGCTCTCCCCCTTGTCTTGTATCCCCACTAGGTTTTCCACTGACTATGTATACCCTTTGGTGTCTTTAATTACATAGCCCTATACCAGTTATGCTTACCATAAAGGGTGTCTTTAATTACATAACTTCATTACATTATCTACCGGTTATGTATACCACTAGATGTCTTTAGTTACATAAACTTATTGGGTTAAGTTCGTGGGCTTATATATAAATATTACCCACTCCCTCTTGTTAACTTAACCCACCCACTACCCATTCAATTTTACTTAACCCTAACTTAAGTTCATAATCATTTAATCTTTAATTAGGTTAAGTAGTCCATTTCAATACCGTGTCCAATTATGGTTATAATGGGCTAGACCACCTACATTAGGCCTACAACGTGTGGATGCTGGATATGCCGGTCGGATCCGGGCAGTCTTATTCCACAGTTGGGCCTAACCTCATGTCTTATCCCGATTCGTATTTACGCACTTTGACCTCCCACATTAGGTTCAGCATTAGTGGCTGCTGGATATGCCGGTCGGGTCCGGGCAGACTTTCGCCACTAATGCAACCTAACCTAGTGTCATAAGTACAATTACAATTCCTAATTGTAATTACTAAACATTCCATTTTTTTTATTAATTAATCAATTAATTAATCCTTTCTTTTTATAGGTGTAAATACCTATTTTACCCAATAATTTGAATTACATGTCCATAAATGTTCATATTCAAATTATGCTATTTTTACCCCTTTTTTCCCCGTTCCTTAACTAGCGCCCTCACAAAATGGCAACTGCTTAGGCTAGACAATAGCCTAGTCATAAACGATAATAGGGAATATAATGGGAATATAACTAAAACGATTATCTTGGCATCAACATAAACTTGTATGATAATAAGGTGAACATACATACTGGCATGGACATGAAATTGTCATCGTAACAAGGTGATAATTTAGATCACATAAAATAGATCTAACACGATAACATAAGGTGACAATTTAGATCACATAAAATAAATCTAACATGATAGCATAAGGTGATAATCTAGATCTGTCTAACAGTTTCAATGTCTACATAAATTAGATCTACTATTTTAGAAACAGATCTACACACATACACATAATATCATGTCATAAAAGTTACAATTAATATAAAGGTTTAGATCTAATTCTAACCAATTCAAAGTGACATATGTTCATGATTTACATAAATGATTAGATCTATCTAATGATAATGTCCAAATTAATACATCTATATTAACCATAATATAGTTACAAACCAAGATCCACAACAGAACTATCACAATTAAATTGGATCTAGAGAAATAGATCTATCATAATATAGCATAAGATCTAACAATAACATAGATTCAAGGTTTACAATGTATCCAAATCACAGTCTTTCATAATTCACATTTTTTTTTCTAAACCTAAAAGAAACTAAAACTCACAGCGTTAGATTTAGAGAATTGAGAAAGAACGGATCTAGAATTCTGAATTTGATTTGCAAAGTATGTTGTTGTAGAAAACGGTTCAGTTCACACTCCAGTAGCATATGGCCTCCATGACTTCCAATGAAGAAAATATGAGAAATAGCCACATATTTATAGCTGCAGAGCCCTCTAAAACCGACAACTCCTTAGCCCTAGGGTTGTCAACACCACTGTGGGTGGGTCGACCCCTAGGTCGACACCCCTCTAAGGGGATCGACCCCCTAGAGCGGGAATTTTGCCGCTCTGACGAATTTTTCAAATTCGAACTGTTCTGGATAGTATCCTGACTTAGCTTTGACTCATCTCTGACTCATACGTATGTATATAATTTTTCTACATGTATACAAACTTAAAACCCTCATAACTTCCTCATACGGTGTCCGTTTTACGCAAACTAAGTGTCTATCTTGACTAGAATTTCGAGATGGACGCAATGGTGCTGTCCGTTTCCTCTAATTATGAATATTAAATTAATTATTATTATTTAATTTATCCTCTTTTAGTGTCGGTACAAATTCGGGTGTTACATTCACTCTTACTCAAAGGATTTCGTCCCGAAATCTCTAAGTTGAGAAGAATGCATATCCTATCATCCATCATCCATCTACTCATCCACCAATCACTGGCATCCATTGTCCTTAAAGATTTCTAATGCTTATATGAATATATGCGAAGGTGTGTGTATATGTCCCAACACTAATGCGAAGATCAGGCGGTCTACTGATTCAGTAGACCTCCTTAATGCAATGTATATTAGTGCCATGAATCTAATATGTATGCAAATAAACCTATCATATCATATAAGTTCTATATGTGTGCACATTCATTCGTCCAAATGTAACATCCATATGCTAACTCATCCATTTCCATTCGTAATAGAAAAGAAAATGCACACACATCCATATGCAGTATGAAAGTGATTGAGCCGATCTTAGTGCCTAATGTGTGTGTATATGCGTCCACAGGAAACCACTAGGAAACACTTGCATCCATCAAGCATAACATGTTTCAAACACATGTTTACATCCATAGGATTCCTATCTAAAGGTCGAAAATACGATGGATAAGATATATTCAATTGACAGAAACAAGCACTGATAAAACTTAGGAAAAGGAGTTAAAAACATACCCTCGAAAAGAAAAGGGTACGAAGCACGAATCTTGTCTCCGGTCTCCCATGTCGCATCTCCTGGGTTATCTCCCCATAGAACCTCTAGCAACTTGATCTCCTTATTGCGCAGCTTCTTAACTTCTGACCCAAGAATATGGGTAGGGACTCGTCTGACTGTCGCTTCCCATTCCACTTCGACTTCTTCCAACATACTTGGCTCAACAAATTCTGCGGTGTCATGTAGGCACTTCCGCGGATGAGAGATGTGGAAAACATCATGAATGCCGAATAGATTTTTTGGGAGCTTTACTCGGTATCCATTTGGCCAATCCTCTCGGTTATGGGAAATAGCCCCACAAACCTAGGTGCTAACTTCCCCAGTGATCCAAAGCAAACCACATTCCTTAAAGGTGATACTTTGATAAAAACCAGGTCTCCCACTTTGAATTCAATGCCAGTCCTTCTCTTGTCCACATAGGACTTCTGCCTATCTTGAGTCGTCTTCATTCGTCGTTGAATAAGGTCAATCTTTTCAGACGTTTCCCTAACCATATCTGGTCCAAGTAATAATCTTTCTGTAGATTCCGACCAACAAGTTGGCGATCTACATGGTCGTCCATACAATTCTTCAAAGGGTGTCATGCCGATGCTGGCCTGATAGCTGTTATTATAGGCAAACTCTACTAAAGGAAGATGCGCTTCCCAAGTCCCTTCGATGTCTAGATACACAGCCTTAAAAGATCTTCAAGAATCCTGTTCACCCTCTCCGTCTGTCCATCGGTCTGAGTATGATAATCGGTGATCAAACACAACTGTGTACCTAATGCTTCTTGCAAGCTCCTCCAAAATTTGCTGGTAAAGATGGGGTCATGATCGCTCACGATGCTGGAAGGTACTCCATGAAGACGAATATCTCATGAACATAAATTGCAGCCAACCATGATGCCATCCTCTTACTCTTAACTAGAATAAAGTGAGCGCTCTTAGTGAGTCTATCCACTATCACCTAAATACTGGTGTTACCTTTCTTCGATCTAGGCCACCCATCTGTTAAATCCATAGAGACGCTCTCCCATTTCCACTGCGGAACCTCCAACGGATGAAGTAATCCACTGGGCTTCTTTTTCTCAGCTTTGACTTGCTAGCAAACTAAACATTGAGAAACAAATTCGACCACATCTTTCTTCATCCCAGCCCAAAAGAAAACCATCTTCATGTCTCTATACATCTTGTCACCACCTGGATGAGTAGTCATCTCGGAATGGTGGGCTTCTTCTAGAACTGCCTTTATCAAGCTTACAGTTTGAGTAACACAAAGCCTTCCATCTCGTCACAACCACCCATTTTCATCTATGGCTTATCTACTGAGGTGACTAGAAGTCTCCCCTCTTCTGAACTTATCCATGATGTCTAGAATTTGTGAGTCACCTTGTTGCGAAGCTCCTATCTGGTCCATAAGGGTCGGTCGTAACTCCAAAGATGCAAACAAATATGGCAAAACCTCGATGGAGGGTTAAAATCAAAATCTGATATGAACTCCAAGTTCTTTCTCTCCATAAACAGAGGACTCAGGGCCACCCTTTACCTACTTAGTGTGTCTGCCACCACATTACCCTTGCCCATGGGTATAAGCAATCTCAAAATCATATGAAGCTAAGAACTCCTTCCACCGCTGTTGCCTTAAGTTTAGATCCTTCTGTGAGAATAGATACTTGAGAGATTTATGATTGGTGTATAACTCGAACTTCTCTCCAAGTAAATAATGACGCCACATCTTTAACGCGAATACTATGGCAGCTAGCTCTAGATAATGGGTAGGGTAATTCTTCTCATGAACTCTTAACTGTCTACACCCCATAACATATTACTTTCCCTTCTTGCATCAGAACTGCACCAAGCCCTGTACCGCACACATCAGTGTAATGAGTAAACACTTTACTTCCATCAGGCAAGGTCAAGACTGGGGCTGTTGTCAGAGCCCTCTTCAGTCGTTGGAAAGCAACATCACTGTCTATGTCCGATGAAAATGCAAAATTCTTCTTTGTTAGTCTGGTGAGAGGGGCTGATATCTTCGGGAAGTCCTTAATGAACTTCCTATAATAACCTGCCAACCCAAGAAAGCTTCTCACCTTGGTTGCATTTTTAGGAATCTGCCAATCTTGCACTGCAATCACCTTGGCGGGATCTACAGATATCCCTTATTTAGAGACTACATTCCTGAAAATCTCACCTCTTTTCTCCAAAAATGGCATTTGGAGAACTTTGCCTTAAGCTGATGGTCACGGAGAGTTTTCAAAACTTCTCTCAAGTGTTGGGCATGCTCTTCTTCATTCTGGGAGAAGATCAAAATATCATCAACAAAGACAACGACAAATTTGTTAAGGAACCCCTGAAACACCCTACTCATCAAATAAACAAAATAGGCGGGTGCATTTGTCAACCCAAAAGGCATAACTAGCTATTCAAAGAAACCATCCGGAGTTCTGAAAGCAGTCTTATCTATGTTGTCCTCAGCCACCCTCAACTGATGGAACCCCGTAGCCAAGTCCAACTGAGAAAATACCGAGGCATCAACAAGCTAATCAAATAAATCATTAATCCTCAGAAGTGGGTGGTTGTTCTTCTTGGTGAGCTTATTCAATTCTCTATAGTCAACACATAGACGAAGTGAACCATCCGCTTTAGTTCCAAATACTACTAGAGCACCCCCATTCAGATATGCTTCGTCTGATAAACCCTTTCTCAAGTAGCTCCCTTACTTGCTTACTCAGCTCCCTCCTCTCCCTTGGAGCCATGTGGCGCACTGGTAAAGCAAATGGCTTTGCATTGTCCAGCAGATATATGTGGATGTCAATCTCGCACCTTGGAGGTAAGCCCCGTACCACATCAAAAACATCGGAATAATCTCGAACCACTGGAACAGATTGCAAATCATCTATGGATACGTCTAGAGACTCTAGGAAGCTAAGCATAAAAAACCCTTGGGGTCATAAGAAACTTAGAGGGTCTTCCCATGACAAGTCAGGAGTCTAACAACCCTCCTCTCACAATCCAGAATGGCCCCATACGTGGTAAGCCAGTCCATTATTAGAGTCAACCCATAGCCCATAAACCCGAGCACATACACGTCGCATTCAAACTCGATGCCTAACACAGATATTTTCAAACCTCGACAAATCATCAATAAATGAGCCGAACCACCAACGGGGTTTGAAACAACTACGAGATCTACTACATACTAGCAATTAAGTGCAGAGATTCAACTATAGAACTTGATATAAACGAGTGTGAAGCACCAGAATCAAAAAGTGTTCTAACTGGATGGTTTGAAAGAGAAACTAAACTTTCTACGGAAATTTTTCTACCTCTTTCAGGAGCACTGATCGCGAGAGCATGCACTTGCCCTCCAGAAGTCCCTGCTCTTTGACCTTGTCCCTGCGACCCCTGTTTCTTCAGGCACTCTTTAGAGAAGTGTCTGACCTCTCTGTAGTTAAAGCAATTGGCCTTCCTTCTCTTACAATCTTTGATGAGGTGACCCTCCTTCCCACAATTATGACACTTCCTCTTATCCTTGCCTTTATCATCTTTCCCTCCTTTCTTCTGCTTTTGTTGCTGCTGTTGCTGTTGTTACTGCCCCTTCTTAGGCCACACCTTCTTATTCTGCGATGTCCCCTCAGTTTTATTTCCTTCTTTTCTCCCTTGTCCTCCTCATGCATTAGTGCCATATCAACAAGATTTTCAAGGGTGGCTCCCATTGGAATATGGGACATAGCTAAACCGTGCAGAGGCTCATTCAGTCTTTTAGCAAATCACAAAGCCTTTTTGCGTGGCGTATCCACCAACTCTAGCCCAAACCTTGCCAGCTGGCTGGACTTGTTCACATAGTCCTTTACCGTCAAATTTCCTTGTTTGAGTGTTAAAAACCTCTCCATCTGTATGCTTCTCTCAGCTTGGGAAAGAAATTTCATTTCGAACCTCTGTCTAAAATCTTCCCAAGTTTCCATCGGACATCCAGCTTGGGTGATTTCCCACCAAAATGAGACTTCTTCCTTTAACAGCCAAGCAACTAATTGGATCTTTCTTCGGTCCTCTACTTCAAAGATTACGAATAAGTCCTTGGTCTCCTTAAGCCAACTCCGAGCTTCTACGAATGTCTCGTTCCCATGGAATGGTCCTCCTCCCATAGCCCGGAAGTCTTTGTAGATCTTGGCAAAGTTGTCAGCTCTTTGAGGGGGAGGAGGAGGAATGACTGGTGTAGCTGGGGGAGGAGCGTCTCTTTGTCCTTCGGCCGACGACGTGGCCTCCAAATACCTACGGAGCCATCCGGGTATTGTGACGTCCTTTGGGATATTAGGGATGTTTTGTTCCCCAAACATGCTGAAAAAGGGAAAAGGGCGAAATTTAGATAAAGTACCAAAGGATACTACATATGGCTTTTTGGGGAATGTTTTTCAGAAAAGACTTTTCTTTTGAAAATGCTTTTCTTTTAAAACCTTTTTGAAAATAATTTCCAAAAACTTTTATCTAATCTGGTAACCTTCAGCTTTGATACCAAGTGTGACACTCCACATCCGTTAATGTCACTCACTAAGGGAATGCGTTAAGTTTCGTGAAGCGCTATAGGTAAATAGACACAGAATAATTACAAGACAGGTACAAATATGGCAGTAGCGGAAAATTTAAATTTTTATGTCAACCATAAAGCATAATACCGTGGTCCACAATTTCATAAGTCACAAAAACCATTACAATAAAATAACTTCTATCTTGCATCATCAGAGTACACAAGAATATGAAAAACATAATTTTCCCCAATTAAAAGAGTTAAGCCATAGTAGAGTCAAAAGCTTGAGCCATACTTCAGAAGTAACTCCTAGAAAGATGATATCTGAGTCCTGATTAAGTCTGAGTGTTTCCTCCCTGAGAACCGTGGGGGAAACGAAAGAAAAAAGGAGAAACAACAGGGTCAGACATAAAGTCTGGCGAGTCTAGTTACTTTTAGCCAGTAGATAAATAAAAGCAACATGATAGGCATTTAAAGTGGATAAGAGAGAGATTACTATATAAATGGCAGGTGTGAAAAGGTAAGCAAGATAAATGATTAATCTGCACTATTACTAGTATAACTGAAATGAGATGATCCCTTCCACTACGAATTGGTAGGCTCAGGTCATACATCCAAGTATACCTTAACCACTACCCTAATCGATCGGCTCCCTACTCCGTAGATATCCTGTGATGGCCCGACAGTAGGAGGTACCACTTCCTAAAGTGGCAACCCAAGTTGTGCACAACCATATCTACTGGTGTCACGATCGTCTTAGCCTCATCTTCGTGGCCCATGCACGCACATGTCCCCGGTCGGTTTGCGCCGCCCACACCATATGTCTCGTTTGGATCTCTTACAATAAGTAAGCGTGCCGCTTCTCCGCCTAGTACAGAGTTCTTTAGGTTATTGACCGAAACGGGTCCCACACAGTATGATACAAGCTCTCCCCCTTGTCTTGTATCCCCACTAGGTTTTCCACTGACTATGTATACCTTTAGGTGTCTTTAAATACATAGCCCTATACAAGTTATGCGTACCCTAAAGGGTGTCTTTAATTACATAACTTCATTACATTATCTACCGGTTATGTATACCATTAGGTGTCTTTAATTACATAACCTTATTGGGTTAAATTCGTGGGCCTATATATAAATATTACCCACCCCCTTTAGTTTACTTAACCCACCCACTATCCATCCAATTTTACTTAACCCTAACTTAAGTTCATAATCATACAATCTTTAAATTATGTTAAGTAGTCCATTTCAATACCATGTCCAATTATGGTTGTAATGTGCTAGACCTCCCACATTAGGCCTACAACGTGTGGATGCTGGATATGTCAATCGGGTTTGGGCAGTCTTATTCCACAGTTGGGCCTAACCTCATGTCTTAACCCGATTTGTATTTACGTACTTAGACCTCCCACATTAGGTTCAGCATTAGTGGCTGCTGGATATGCCGGTCGGGTCCGGGCAGACTTCCGCCACTAATGCAACCTAACCTCATGTCATAAGTACAATTACAGATCCTAATTGTAATTACTAAACATTCCATTTTTAATTAATTAATTAATCCTTTCCTTTTATAGGTGTCAATACCTATTTTACCCAATAACATGAATTACGTGTCCGTTTTACGCAAACCAAGTGTCTATCTTGACCAGAATTTCGAGATGGACGCAATGGTGTAGTTTGTTTCCTCTAATTCTGAATATTAAATTAATTATTATTTGATTTATCCTTTTTTAGTGTCGGTACAAATTCGGGGTGTTACGCCCAACATCATAGGAAATATCAATTATGTACATAAGGCCTCACTACAACACTCATAGAGCAACTCAAACAGCAGAAACAAAAATACTAGATGGTAGTAAAAGTAATACACCAGCCTCCTGCTCGCCTTCGCACACCAGCATCGTCCTCACTAATCACCTGTCACCTGCTACTTAGTCTGCCCATCCACAACCGGATGAACAACCCAAGGTAATAAGTGGAAACATAAAACCTTGAGTCAGACAACAGTCTAAGTTAGCGATAAAACATCTAACAAACTTCAACAATAAAGTATATGAGGATGGATAGATAAACATACTAGTCTACCCACAACACCATAGAAGAACTCAACCCTATCTTCCCAACATCTAACAGCGATAGCCTTTACCATAAACAATTCATCCATTCATCCATGGAAACCAAAAGACCCATTCAATCATGGTAGAGCACTCATAACATCCACATTATGTGTATCTCATGTAAACCATCCTAATCAAATTCAACATCCCCTAAGCACAAGCCCCAGAGGCCTAAAACAATATCAGACAAGCACTCAAGGAACATCTCCTTCGACGTTGGACAACCTACATGTGACGGTACAAACAGAACAACCAATCATCCATGACTGACTCTGGCTATCACTGCCAATCCTGCTTTAGAACCATCATTAATCGTATGATGACCAACCTTGCCATATGTCAAGGGCTAATGGTAACCCCAGTTCTAGCATAAACTCCATACACCTTTCAATGATACGTATGCATGTCCAACCGTGACAACTAGGCCTTTCAACGATACCCAGGGTACTCGACCTACAACCGGTCTTTTAAATGTCTCTAGTGTACCCTTGCTTTGAGCCTGCTAGAACTTATGACAACGATAATCTCTCGGCCTTCGCATCTCTAGTCATCCAACCCAATGACTCTTCCTAGCTCAAGCAACCTTCTCGAGCAACCCATTATCCACCAACCCACAACCTTTGAGTAGTCACCTCATTTGTTGTTCTACACCAATCAATGAACACTTTTCAACGCTTTGAACCTTCCTACGTGAATACATTTCGAAGTTACACCACCACTGCGCTGCGACACTTTTTGTTCAAATTTAGGTCGTACCCAAAAATATAATTTTTCAGAAATAACCCTGGATGACCAACCCACCATTTTAGAGCCGACCAATCCATCTCTTTCAGCCCGACCAACCCATTTCATAAAATATGAGCTGACCCGTATTCTCATGGAACCAGACCGACCAGAAACCAATAGCCGACCCTCTTCTCCATTGCTTCAAACAGTACCAACCAACCTAGACATTCTAGACCGGCCAACCCGCCTGCTTCCTCGCTAAAACCAAAACTCCAAACTGGCCGACCAATAACAACCGATCCGACCCAAACTAAGACCTACCCCAATGCTCCGACCAGATCTGCTAGTTATCCCTGGCCTGTCCGACCCTGGCATGCTCGACCCTGGCATTGTTCGACCGACCAACTCATGAGATCAACCGCAGGCTCGCTCGACTGACCGTCACTCTCCTAGGCTCGCTCGACCGACCCTTCTCCTGTATTGTTCCCTAAGAAAACCCCACCATGGTGCGACCAACCTACCACATGCGACCCAAAATCTGCAATTTCCAATTCGAGCCCAATCTTGACCAAAACCTCTCTAATTGACCAAATCGACAAAACATGCTCAACCAATTCACCAAATACAACCATAAACATGTCATAAGATTGCTAATAATATGAATATGAAGATTATCACTAAATGTTGTAAATTTCACCACAACCATTAAAATGAACATAAGATCAAAATGACGGATCTAATAGACATCAGCATATGAAATGTCACAGAAATAACCGTTTAAACTTGCTAAATTAGATCATAAGGTGATTCATATGAAAATGGACTTACGAGGGTATAGATCTATGGTAAAACACTTGAAGTTGATGAAAAACATGGTCAAACATTCATATTCTTCATTGCGTTCATGTGAGAGATGTAAATCACTCACTGATTCTTCCAAACAAGCTAAAATCAATGCAATAAGATTCTGGACAGCAAGCAATTCGAACCAAACCCCTTGATCTGGTGAACTCCTTAAATTGATGTAGATCTAGCCTCCAATGGTGTAGGCCTTCAATTTCCATCCTTTAGAGGTTGATTTTAATGGTGGAAAGGTGTTAGAGGAAGGAGGAACATAGGCCACCTAATGAGAGAATAGAGAAACTAAAACATTTCTCATACCTCCCACCCCCTATTTATACCCTTTCACTAGCCCACCAATGTGCCTTCCCAAATCATCACATTATGGCCCTCCAAACATGAACAGTCAACTGAAAAACCTTAACACAGTGATTCCTTCCAAACCGCTGAGCCAAATTTTTAATGTAACCACTCTACGGAAATGCAATCATCATTTCCTTTCCAATGGCACAGATCTCACTACCTGATTCGACTTGAGTCAAAAGCTATGCCATGTACAAGACTGATAGAGGTAAAATGGTCACAAACAAAATTGGTAAAAATTATGGACATGTCTCACATCCCTATAAGCAACTTATTAAAATATGAGAGTGATACAACCCTACGGGGATAAAATAAAAATATTTTACGCTCTTCCAATAAGTAAAATGCAGGTTGTTACACTGCCGCGGCCCCCCCATTGGCCAGCGCTGGCCATCCACCACCCACTCCTCTCCTCCTCCTATCCTCTCTCTCCTCCTCTTTCTCTCTTTTCTTGCAAAACCCTAGAAGCTCTCCCCCAAAACCTAGCTCCCCAGCGCCCACCACCACCTACAGCCACCCTACCGGCAGTCAGGCCCCTCCCCTCTGGTCGTAGGCCCCACCTCCTCCAAAATCACCTCTTTCTCCAAAAATACATTTTGCAAATAACCCCTCTAATTCTTCCCTCCGTAACTTTTGATCCGTGCATTTCTGGTCTAGGCCCCATAAACGAAAGTCGTAGAGCTTGTTTTCCTCTACGAATTTGACATATCAAAATTGAATTTTGGAGTTCGGAGCTGCTCAGAAAACGCGATCAAAATCCACAGACCTAGATTAAAGATTCGCGATTTATGGTGAATTAGAGCGCTTTGGGAAGAAAGTCCATTAGACAAAAGTTGTCCAGAATGATGTTTTTTTGCTAGTGACCAAGTTTCATGAAGATTAGAGATCGTATACAAATTCTAGAGCCAGTATAGTGAATTCAAGTGCAGAGAGTGACAAACGGCGAGTGCGCGACAAGAAAATCTACATTAGAAGTGTCGTGACGATTGGTTTGGCTTGGGTGAGAGCTTTAACTAAATTATTATTTTGTGAGGTTGTTATGTTATAAAGAAATGTGTGAATTTATATCTTAAATATTTAATATGAGAAATCTAAGCTCATTAGAAACTAAGTTGCATGAAAAGTAATTAATTACGCATTTTAAGTTGCAAGTTAGAAATTGCATCATGTTGTTATATTACCCTTTGAATGTAATACCCCTTTTTGAGTTCAACACTTGAGCTACTCACAAATCTTTTGCATTAGAAGTGTTGTATGAACATGTGACACTCGCATGACATACGATGTGGATGGACACTTGTGGCACCTTAAATGACATTGGATGTTGAGTATTTATTTATTTATGACTACTGTGTGTGCATTAGATGGAAAATATACATTTACAAGTTGAACGGCTTGTTTATGTTCACCTATTTAAATAAAATCAATGTGATGAAATAAGTGATCCATTAAATAATTGTTATTGGTTGAAAACCCCACATGGGTCTTGGGATGATATCTGGCTCACACTTCTCCCTTGAGTGAAATTGCAGTTAATCGGTTGATTGACGGATTTATATAAGCGTCAATTACTTGATTGAAGCGTATATACAAATAAAATGCACATTAGATGTCATTTTAGATGTTGATAATTGTTTGCAACTATCGTTGGATGTTTATGATGAATGTAATCCATATAAATGTATTTATATAGATATTGGTTGAGATTTTATTCCAATCCGGGATGAACATGAATATTTTTATAATGTAATATTCAAGGAAAATTGGAAGTTGATTTTGATGTCCGACTTTGGGTGGATACGAAAATATAAAAATATATGAAGCCGAGTTAAGTACATAAACGCTATTTTAACTCGAACGGATTTCTATATCGATTTTATTCATATTTAAAATGAATATGGAGAAGATTGAATTTCAAAATATTAAATTTTGAAAATATTATCAATTTGAGATCATAATAAAATGCAATGTTCAAGTTTAATTTAAATTGGTAATGGAAGTTGAAATTGTTTTTAAAGGAATGCATAAACATTTTATAAAATACTTTTTTAAATAGAAATTGACGAAATATATCTAAATGGTTTGAATAGAGTGTATTGCGTGGCGACCTTCGCGAATTTCAACTATTAACTTAAAATGGACGTAATGAGAGATCCGACCGTCGGATTCCCATTGGGATCATATCGAAAACATCTTTCCAATGAATATATGATATTTAAATTTGAATGGTTAGATTTAAAAATATGTCCAATCAGTTCTGAAAAAGGTCGCTATGGATGCAATTCGATGGCCGATATTGGAAACCAACTGTAAGAGCCTTGATAAAATTATTAAACATATGAATAAATTATGTAAAATAATAATAAATGATTTCGAAGGATTTTGGATGAAATATTCCACATTTGAAAAGATAAAAGGTACTTTTATCTGAATGAACTAGTAATAACTAGAATAACAATCCAATGATTTTTAGAAATAATAAATTGGATATGCAAATGGTTTTGTCATAACTAGAAGTTTCCAACGTATAAATTGGAATTAAATGGAGAATGAGATTTTTGGGTTTGTCGTGAATGGTATTTTCATTAATACTATTCTTGAACCCATATGTGAATGGAATGAACCTTTTGATTAAGATTTAGAGAAGTTTTCCAATTTATTTAATTAAATTGGAATTGAATGGAATTCGATTCATAATAATCGAAATGAGCTTCTGTGAAAAAAGACATTTACTATTTACGGAATTTAAAAAGTCTTCTCCGCTATTCCACTTATAGTATTAGTCTGATACGGAAATTTATATCAATTACAAATGGCTTAGATTTCCATGAAGATTTCATATAAAATGAAAAGTAATTTTGGGTTTACCGTGAACGGTGTTTTACATGACATTTGTTCTTTAACCCAAGTGAAGACAAGATTAATTTCCAAAGGTTGAATAATCATTAAGTATTGAGTTTTAAAGATTAAAACTAAGTTGGAGTTTAATAAATCTTTAATTAGATTGAAAATTAAATGGTAATTAAATTTACCAAACGCGAGAAGTGTTTGAGATGGAGTTCCACCAGTTTTATTCCATGCGATAGCTAAATTTTTAATTAGATTTGAACGTGGAATGGTAAATAAATTTACCGATAATGATGGGTGTTAGACATGGAGTACCACCAGTTTTGCTTCATGGGATGAATAGGTCGGGATTGGATAATAAAATGAATTATTACTCCGGTAAGGCTCGATAATCCCAACTAGTTATATAAACCTTAATTTGGTTTAAGTTGTGAAAAGATATAATAAAATCTTTTGCAATGGTTTTCAAAGAAAGATTTAAACAAGAGGTTTAAATGAATTAAATCTTTGATAAGATTAATGGGAATAATTCACAGTATAAAGAATATTTGAATGGATTGGAATGAGGCATATGATGTGTTTATATATCTCTTGATTATAAGATGCGCAAGTTATTCGGAAAGACCGGGTTTAACCCATTCTGAATAACTATTACGACGACTAAAAGTCAAAGATATATTTGAAGATGGCGCAATACTGACAACCTTCACATCGAATGGATTACTACCGATGCACTCTATGGAGTTGCATCCTTGAAGGAGTTTTAGTGGTAGTTGTCCAGACGTACTTGTTGACTGTTCGAATATGCGAGGGCCTCTCTCCAGTATTGGACATATGGGACGAGGAATAAGGTGACTCCGGTTTCATTCAGACCCAGAACATACTTGTGAATAGATTGTGTCTGACATTGTATTGTGTGCTATATTCGTTGATCTCTGCTAAATATGTATCTGTTTGGTGGAGGAGAATATATTCTCTTGCTTAACACCCTTCTCTGAGACGTACGAGCTTAGAGATTATATATTGGCAGAAATCAATGGTATGTATTGATTGACAATGTGGCATGCTAAGATGCAAATGATCAAGGCTTTTGTTGAAAAGCAGGGCCTTGTGGATGATGATCAAAGCATGGCTTTAAGTAGCATAGCTTTGTGTATAGCATTAATTCATGAGCCTTGCACCCCAGTATGAGTGAAAAACGGGATAGTGACTGCAGGGAGTGCGTGTGTTTCTTTCTAGCTAGAAGTGTTGTCATGGTATGGAGCCTAGACATTTTTACTTATGTGGTTGATGCATAGCTAGGCGCTTCGGATATAGAGCCGAATTAAAGGCTCAAATGATAGGTCCTATAGGATCGGGAAACGTATTGTTCAGGGAATAACTAATCCTCAAAAGTAAGATAGGACCAGCACTGAAGATCCAAGGGTTGCTTATAGGTGTGATCTTGAGGCATTTGCTAAAGTGTCTCAAAATCGGTAAGAAGACATCCCTTGCCTTGATTCATAGATGGAATCCAATTTCCAATACGTGACTTTTCGGTTTTAGTTGTAAACCTATGTATGGTGACATAATATATGGTACCTATGCCATCTATGATTGATACATTTATATTTGAAGTTGTTTTATACACTATGCACTTATAATAGTATCAAAGATATTTGTTTTTAAAACGTACTAAGCATGTTTGGCTATTATAAGGTAAAACTCTATCCTTTGGCGTGTGTTGCATCGTGTGATGTGACCTAAGTCTTATAAAAGCCCCATTTTTTGAAAAGCATTGCATTGTTTATAAATTGTTTTATTTTAGAGTATTCATGGGAGTGAACCCATTCCGTGATATACGGCATAGTCCTGTGATTTACCCTATTTTAAAGTAACGTTTTGTTAACTGTTTTAAGTTCTCACACCAGTCCCATGACTGACCTGGAGTTTATTGCTTACGCCTAAACTCTGGGTGCCCATATTTTCTGCATGAGCAGTCAGTAGTTCCAGATTTCTATTTAATAGAATCCTAGTTTACAACTGGAGCTATATTCAGAAAGCTTTATATCCGTATATTTCTTTCAGTTGTGTTAGTTGATGTATTTCCACTGTGCATTGTATTTATACATTTTTATTTCCTGTGCTATGTAATTTATTCTCTGATACTGTATTTCCGTTGTGTATATTATTTATTCCTACTCTAATATTCTTGTACACTGATGTAAATGTTTGTAAAAGTAATGAAAAGTTCTGTCGTTCCTCATTCCGATGCGTCGTGTTCTCACATAATCCGAGTTTTCCGTCTCTTTGAAGATTGGGGGAATTCGGGTCGTGACAGTTCTTGTCCCAATGAAATTAATTTCGTTGAACATCGACTACGTTTGCACAATGGCGTTATTTTAATTTATCAGTTCATATTTAAATTTCATCCACCGACAAAACAACTCCAATTGACTCCAAACAGGAAGTCAAGCAACAACTAGCTATACGTATTCCAATAAAACTTGTTTCATCAAAAACAGAGGTCGTTTGAAAAGAAAACTATTTCTAAGGCCTATAAAATATCTATAAAATAATATTAAATCCAAATCATTTCAAATTAAATAATAATAAATTATATTATTATCGTATATTTCCAAATGAAATTTTATACAGCTTCACAATAAACCAATGTACATTTTAAACTCAATATTAAAGATCCCGGGTTAAACGGTATTCAAATTATATAGAAATACCTTATATTTATTTAATAAATTATTGTAATTTATAAACGATTTCCACAGTGACTATCTGAATGGGACATAACTTGCAATCTATAATATGAAATCTCCATTTTCCTCTATCATTAGAAAAACATAATCAAATAGATTCAAATGTTTATGGTTACACAGAATTCAGACTTGTATCCGATCTTATATATTCAATTAAAGTTCAAAACACAATATTACAAACTACCATGCCTTTTCGAGCTCATTTTAAATTGTATAATAAATTTAAAAGTTCAAACTCCATTTTATTATATAAATTCGATAAAAAAATCCAATAATATCACCAAATTAATATTTAAAACAGATTAAGTATTCATAATTAACATTCAAAAATTTGGGATGTTGCATTCTTCCCCCCTTAAAAGAATTTTTGTCCCCAAAATTGAAGGTAAGAAGGATGCTCTGATCCTAATTATTTTAAAATAATTATTTTTGAATTATCATCATAACAAATTCAGACTCTTTAATATTTTCGAAATTTTTTCCAGCACCTCCTCTGTATGCTTCGATCGATACAACTACGACTGCCACTCTGGGCTTCAATTTCTCCAAAAGAAAATCAAGAGCCAAATGGCAACCCGACCCAGGGGAAAAAATAAATCACCCACCAACCATATTAAGGTTTACCTATTTGTTTGTAAACTTAATTCCAATTTCAAAGAAAATTAACTGATAGGTCTTCATCTTCCAATCTTTATTTCGATCTCTGTAATCAATCCAATTCCCATAGCCTTTAGTATTTTTACTTAACTCAATTTACAATGCAAATAACAAATGCAGGGTTAAATAATTCAGTTCATTTCATAACCGAATTTATTTTCAATTCATTATATCGGAATTTAGTCTCGATTCACTCAACTTCTCTATTGACCTATTTGATGAATTTTATTCAACCAATCCAACATTCAAATAACAAAAAACCAAATCATTTTAAATATATTCAACACTGATACTTATTGGTCTGCATTTACTTTTGTTTAACATGCGTTAATATTAATCATTAATATACAACCGATTCCCATTATTATCCATCTAATTTCCTAATTCCAAATTTATTTTATTTTCTTCCATTCCTTAAATTGGTTTAAACTTCAAACAAATCAATCAAACAACCAATATTATAGAAAATTATTCCCCCTTCCTTATAAAAAAATAATTTGGGCAAAACTATTTCATTCACCCCTTTTTATAAAACAATATTGTGTCAATTTCCAGTTCAATATAGTTTCCCAATACTTGAACCGATCAATCAACACAATACAAAACATTTATATATAAAATCTACAAATACGTTTGAAACGACCCGAACATGCCCTTAGAGGAAAGCCCAGATTGTAACAACCCGTATTTCAATAACATGTTAAAACGAGAATCAAGGAAGAATTTAATTTTAAATTCTGAATCAAGTAAAACGGGCTATGCCATTGCGTTCGTCTCGGAAAAATACGCGAAATACAGTCCGAGTTTTCGAAAATCGGAGTCCGTATGACCCGGTTAAGGCCCAAAGAAGTTTTCGGGAAATTTGAATTTCGAAACATGCAGAAATGGGGTCAGGCGGGAAAATTCCCGCCCAGACAAGTCGACAGGCATGTCGACAGGGCTGTCGACTTGCCCTGTCGGCTGATTCTGATCTGGTGCACCTATTTTCTATCTTGGCTAGGTTTTTGGGCCTGGTTTGAAATCTGACGATTCAGGTTGGTCCTAGGGTTAATCTAAGGGCCTAAAACTATCCTAATCTCTATAAAAAGACCCTAAACCTACCCCTAAACCCTCATTATTCACTCATGTAACTAAACTATGGCCAAATTTCTACTCTCATGGCCTCCATCTCAAATCCCTAGAGCCTATGCATTCAAATCGGGTTCAAATCAAAAGATGCAAGCTTGCTACACCAAAGAGAGGCAAAATCAACGTTGCTATGCGAGTTTCATGACGGATTCTTCAACAAAGGAGGCACCTTTCTTAGCCAAGATGATACATGCTTCTTTCCCTAGGCCTAACTATGTAAGTTCTAGCTACTTTTAGATGGAAACGGTAGTTTTGATAATGACATGGGATAAAATGAGGCTAAACATGATTATGTGTACCTATATGAACCTTACCTTGCCTCTTGTGTTCATGATTATGATTTTAGGCCATGTGAGTGAGTTAATCATGCCTCTCATGCTATGCATAACCTAGTTTAACTTGCAAGTTTGGATCTTTATGCATGAAATGCTAGCATGAACCTTTAGGAACCACTTTATGTGTGAAACATTGGCTAAGACAAGATTTTGGGGCTTATGCATGTTTATGAACCCAAACCCCTTATGGTAACATGCAAGTTTGTGGCCAAATCCTTTATGACATTATGCATGCTCGTGGCCAATCCCCTCTTTTAAGTTATGCATGTTTATGGCTAAACCCTTTTTGATAATATGCATGTTTGTGGCCAAATTACCTTATGACACTATGCATGTTTATGGCCAATCCCTTTATGATGTTATGCATGTGGAAGCCAAGCCCTTTTTAGCATCATGCATGTTTTGAGACCAATATGTGACATAGTATCCTTACTATGTTGACTCGCTTTGATTGCGTTGGGAAAACATGATTTTGGGTAGTTAGATAAACATGAACATGTCGCGAAATCTTAACTTGATTATGACATGTGTTTATACTTGAAAATATGACTTGGAAGATAACATGGAAGTTGGCATGTAAGTATGCATAAAAACATGAGCTTGGGAATTTACCTATTAAGTTAGGTCTACCCTTTGGGAATTTACCTATTAAGTTAGGTCTACCCAAATGCTTGAAAACTTGTAACATGTTTTGGAAACATGATGAACTTAGATAATATAAGTGTGGCCAACTCGAGGTTGGGTTGAGTTTGCAACGTAAAACTACCCGGAACCGACCGGCCTAACTAGTAGTTGCAAACAATAGGACCCAATGTGAGAAGTTGGTCATGTCGCGCTTAAGACCCGAGGTTAGACTAGGTTGTGGTGTAAATCTACCCGGACCCGCCCGGCTTAACTAGTAACCACAACAAGGTCTAATGTGAGAGGTTAAGAGTGCATTAATTGAATTAATGACACATGATAAGGTTAAGTAAATTTGACTAATGACACTTAACCGATATGACACGAATGGGTAGGTTAAGTGGGACCGGACTTGATTCCTTAATGACACTTAACCATGCAAGATGATTAGGAGATGGGGTTAAGTAATTTACACTTAACTAATCCGACTGGGTAATTAGATGAGGTTAAGTAATTAAGACTTAACTAACCTAACCACGGTAATTAGATGGGGTTAAGTAATCCACACTTAACTAATCTAAACACGGTAATTCGATGGGGTTAAGTTAAACACTTAACCAATTTAAACTTGGTAATTCAATGAGGTTAAGTAACCCATACTTAACCAACTTAACGTGATAATTTAATGGGGTTAAACAACTTATACCTAACCAACTATACATGAAGATTTGATGGGGTTAAGTGACCTAAACTTAACCAATCTAACTCGTTAATTTGATGGGGTTAAGTGAACTATACTTAGCCAATCTAACTCGTGAATTTATGGGGGTTAAGTTAACCCATACTTAACCAATATAACGTGAAAACATGATAAGGCTAAGTTATGAATCGCTTGAATACACTTGACCGGTTTGACTAAGTAATTTGATAGGGTCAAGTTAATATATACTTAACCAACTTGTAGAGCTAAGTCTTGTACTTAAATACTTAGCCAATCTTGACGTGATTCGTGGGCGGGTTAAGGCATGGACTTGAATGATAACACTTAACCCAATAAGACAAACCCTAGTTAGAAGAACTAGGTAGAAAACCGTGGTTAATCAAGGATAACGGGAAGGTAAGGCTAAGTGGTAAACCTTAGTTAAGGGAAACTAAGTAATAATTCTTAGTCAAGGAAATTTGGACCAATTCTTAGATAGATTAGTAACCCGATACGTTAGGTCAACGTTTAAATATGCGTGTAGGAGCAGGCTATCTGATTTAGATAAAGGCTCCAACGAACTGGGTAACGAAGCAGCGGCTTCGGGGAACGTGAGGATATTCTTGGGATCCCTCTGTGAGGTCGCAGATGATCATCCTGGGCTCACAAGAGGTTAAGGTCTGCGTTAGAAGAACCAAGAGTATGCCTTGGTTGCTATACGAGCTACCTAAAGACTGGGATGGATAGCAGTGAGTCAACGAATACATGATAATGCCCTAGATAGCAAGTTCGTCGATCATCTACCATCTTGAGTCAAGCGTGTACGTACGGAAAGGCAGGGAACACCCAACAGACCATAATTGCTATCTAATTATGGGTGAGGTAGGCCGTAGGATGTGGGCTGGCCGGAGTGTAGTTCTCATGCAAGATTTTCTCTTGTGTTGCCTTTCACTAGTTGAGGGAGGGGTCTCGTGGGACCATAGCCACGTGTAGAAAAGCAGACCTTAGTATCTGCATCGGCAGATAAATCTAAAGCTCCCGACCGAGTCCTGTATTTCTTGTTTTGCCCTGTGACAGGACTCGGATGGCACGATGTGATACATGTGCATACAGTTATAGAAAAACGATTCACGATGAATGCGTGGGAAAAAGGGCGCGGTTAAGGGTTAGCGTAATCCCTAGTGGCCTAGGTGGTTTAACCCAAACCGAAATATGAAAGCGTGCAATAGGTAAGCGTAATCCCTAGTGGTGCTAGGTGGCGTAAGTCCTAGTAGTTCAAACGATGATTCATATGGAAGAGCCTAGCTAGAACAAGGGTGACAGTCCAAACGATTTCAAGGATAATACGACATGAGGAAGCCCGTACGAGGTACGACAAAGGACTGAACTTATATACATGGAAAGAAACATATGATTTGAGTAACCTATATATGCGATATTAGGTTGACATGGACCATTACACGACTTTGAGCACGAGACATTCATGGTTAACACATGACGCGGGTAGGGATACTAGTACGAGAGGTGCAGAGCAAATATACATGTTAGAACTAGGAAGAATATACATAATAGATACCGTGGGATGTTAAACGGGGTAGATACCTTGGGATAATGTACTCGATAGAAATCTGACGATGTGATACCTTGACTTATCATAACACCGTAGTTTATCATGATACCTTAGTTTACCTTGCCGCAGTAGTTCAACCGGCTATCCTGGTTTATCTATCTTGTAGTTATCCTTATGTTTACTTTCAGTTTATGCATGTCATGTTACCTTTACTTGTTTTTATACTGGAAGTAGATAGGACTTACTCAGTCTTTTTGACTGACCCGTTTTGTTTCGCCTCTTTTCTTCCGTCCCCCCCCCCCCCCCCAGGTTTCAGGGAGGAAACAATGCTGTTTAGTTCGGACTTCTTCTGCTTGAAGGTCATCATGGATGGCTTGGACTTCTCTTGGCTATGGCTACTTTACTATTTTTACTTGGGGAATAATTTATTAAAAAGTCTTTATGCTTCTTTATTTCGGCAAGACAGGTTTTGATGTACTCTGATGTAAAAAGGCTTTTGACCTCATTTATTAATGTTATGAAAGTTTGTTTTTACTTCCGCTATTTTATATGTTCTGTCTTGTGATATTTCTGTGCATGTTTACCAATAATGCCCCTCTAAAGCTAGTGCATTCCTTTGCGAGTCACCCTAGCGGAGGCGGGGTGTTACATTTGGTATCAGAGCGAGGTTTACTAGACTGGGCAAAAGTTTTTAAAGACCTTCTGAAAATTATTTGAAAAACCATTTACAAAGAAGCATTTTTTCAAGAAAATTTTCTTTTAAAAAATAGAAAAAGGCTATTCCCCAAAGGCCATTAGCATCATCCTTGTTTCCTTGATTTAATCTCTTTTCCTTTCTTTCCTCCATCTGTAGTCACAGTGGTTTTGACTGCGACTGGTCTTTCTAGCTGCGTAAGTGTTTCCCGTACGATGGAGGTGGTTCTCGAGAGACCGTTGCAGAGTTATGCATGAAAGGATAGTAAGAACAAGGATAAAGGATACGAGTTCAGGGATAAGCAACATGTTGGTATGGCTGAGTCCTAAAAGGAGGGAGAAAGATGAACAATGAAACCCATGACGAGAGGGTACCTTTGGCATAGTGAAACGGGATAGATAGTTAAGTATCATGGGACAAGGACAAGATCATCGGGAGGGCAATAGTATGCTCTCATTTCTAGGGTACCTCAGAAGGAGGGTAACGATCTCGTTAAAGGTTTAGCTTTTCTTCTCTATCATCCTGTCGGGACTTTGTTTTGATCACCGCATCTTTTAAGTCCGCTTCGATAGTTGAGTCTCTGCACCTTAGTACTAGCGTAGTAGGGGATCCCGTTTTTGTCTCAAGTCCTATTGGAAGATCGGTCCATTTATTCATGACTTGTTTGGATTTGAGAATGTCTATGCCAAGTATTGAGCTTGGAAATAATGCTTATGTTTATAAGCTATGGATGGATTCTAAGGATGAAGTGGTTATCCAGTAAGGGGTGCCACTCTCGGTTTTAGAAGGAGGGTAGTTAGACTCTTGGCTTGTTTTGGTAATACCCTTGAAGTATCGCGTAACCTTTTGGGTTCTGTCATGATTAGTTACTTAGAATCCCTAGATGCCTTTGTTGGGAATTAGAAACCCGATCGAGTGGTGTTCGCTAATAAAACGGATGGTTTACTTCGCTTATGTATGGGTTATGGGAATTACCCTAGTAAGTGCGCATGGTAACCTGTTTACTTGCAAGGGAAAGTTTTTCTACGTGGAATACCTTGTGGTACGAGGTCCAGGATTCACTAATGAAATTTTGGAAAGCTTGCGTGGAATCATGAGTACGCAGTCCTGTTTGCGCCAAGTATTCTAGAAGGAGAATAAGTGCAAGTGGAACGAGGGGCGACGAGGAAATGAGTTCCAACTCATGTTATGAAAACAGGAAATAAGAAGCTGCGAAATCGTGAAGTAAAAGGGGCGGTCAAGGCACGAAGGAACTAAGCTCAAGGTAATGCGACTCAGGAGACTGAAGACTAAATACGTGCATGATATCTCTTTTAGGAATATATCCTCGATCCCTGTTTTTCTGTTGAGCTTGCTTGTAGGCTATCTTTTATGGATATCCTCTCGGTCCTGTCTCTGTTACAAACCCCGTACGGAGTTTGTTTTGTTTATCTTCTCGACCCTGTTTCAGGGAATCTTAGGTAGAACCCTATGGATGTAAACATGTATTTGAAACATGTTATGGTTGATATGGGTGCAAATGGTTGCAAGTGGTTGCTCGTGGATGCGCGAATTTACATTAGATATTAGCTCGACTCGGTCACATTTCATATTGCATATGCACGAGTATTTATACTTGTTTATAGATGAAATTGAATGTTTTATCATGCGGATGTTGCATATGGATGAATGATTGTGCACACATATAGTATCCATATGACTAGGACTATTTGCATACATGTTGGATTCATGGCACTATACATATTTTTGCATTAGAAAGATTATCCAGGCCTGATCATTAGCATTAGCTAAGGAACATGTACACACACATTTTGCATATATTCATACAGCATTAGAAATCATCTAAGGACAATGGTTGCTTGTGGATGATGTTTTGAGTAGATGGATGATGGATGGTAGGATATGTTCTTCCTAACTTAGAGATTTCGGGGACGAAATCCTAAAAGGTGGGGAGAATGTAACAACCCGTATTTCAATAACATGTTAAAACGAGAATCAAGGCAGAATTTAATTTTAAATTCTGAATCAAGTAAAACGGGCTATGCCATTGCGTTCGTCTCGGAAAAATACGCGAAATAGAGTCCGAGTTTTCGAAAATCGGAGTCCGTATGACCCGGTTAAGGCCCAAAGAAGTTTTCGGGAAATTTGAATTTCGAAACATGCAGAAATGGGGTCAGGCGGGAAAATTCCCGCCCAGACAAGTCGACAGGCATGTCGACAGGGCTGTCGACTTGCCCTGTCGGCTGATTCTGATCTGGTGCACCTATTTTCTATCTTGGCTAGGTTTTTGGGCCTGGTTTGAAATCTGACGGTTCAGGTTGGTCCTAGGGTTAATCTAAGGGCCTAAAACTATCCTAATCTCTATAAAAAGACCATAAACCTACCCCTAAACCCTCATTATTCACTCATGTAACTAAACTATGGCCAAATTTCTACTCTCATGGCCTCCATCTCAAATCCCTAGAGCCTATGCATTCAAATCGGGTTCAAATCAAAAGATGCAAGCTTGCTACACCAAAGAGAGGCAAAATCAACGTTGCTATGCGAGTTTCATGACGGATTCTTCAACAAAGGAGGCACCTTTCTTAGCCAAGATGATTCATGCTTCTTTCCCTAGGCCTAACTATGTAAGTTCTAGCTACTTTTAGATGGAAACGGTAGTTTTGATAATGACATGGGATAAAATGAGGCTAAACATGATTATGCGAACCTATATGAACCTTACCTTGCCTCTTGTGTTCATGATTATGATTTTAGGCCATGTGAGTGACTTAATCATGCCTCTCATGCTATGCATAACCTAGTTTAACTTGCAAGTTTGGATCTTTATGCATGAAATGCTAGCATGAACCTTTAGGAACCACTTTATGTGTGAAACATTGGCAAAGACAAGATTTTGGGGCTTATGCATGTTTATGAACCCAAACCCCTTATGGTAACATGCAAGTTTGTGGCCAAATCCTTTATGAGATTATGCATGCTCGTGGCCAATCCCCTCTTTTAAGTTATGCATGTTTATGGCTAAACCCTTTTTGATAATATGCATGTTTGTTGCTAAATTACCTTATGACACTATGCATGTTTATGGCCAATCCCTTTATGATGTTATGCATGTGGAAGCCAAGCCCTTTTTAGCATCATGCATGTTTGGAGACCAATATGTGACATAGTATCCTAACTATGTTGACTCGCTTTGCTTGCATTGGGAAAACACGATTTTTGGTAGTTAGATAAACATGAACATGTCGCGAAATCTTAACTTGATTATGACATGTGTTTATACTTGAAAATATGACTTGGAAGATAACATGGAAGTTGGCATGTAAGTATGCATAAAAACATGAGCTTGAGAATTTACCTATTAAGTTAGGTCTACCCTTTGGGAATTTACCTATTAAGTTAGGTCTACCCTTTGGGAATTTACCTATTAAGTTAGGTCTACCCAAATGCTTGAAAACTTGTAACATGTTTTGGAAACATGATGAACATAGATAATATAAGTGTGGCCAACTCGAGGTTGGGTTGAGTTTGAAACGTAAAACTACCCGGAACCGACCGGCCTAACTAGCAGTTGCAAACAATAGGACCCAATGTGAGAAGTTGGTCATGTCGCGCTTAAGACCCGAGGTTAGACTAGGTTGTGGTGTAAATCTACCCGGACCCGCCTGGCTTAACTAGTAACCACAACAAGGTCTAATGTGAGAGGTTAAGAGTGCAATAATTGAATTAATGCCACATGATAAGGTTAAGTAAATTTGACTAATGACACTTAACCGATATGACACGAATGGGTAGGTTAAGTGGGACCGGACTTGATTCCTTAATGACACTTAACCATGCAAGATGATTAGGAGATGGGGTTAAGTAATTTACACTTAACTAATCCGACTGTGTAATTAGATGAGGTTAAGTAATTAAGACTTAACTAACCTAACCACGGTAATTAGGTGGGGTTAAGTAATCCACACTTAACTAATCTAAACACGGTAATTCGATGGGGTTAAGTTAAACACTTAACCAATTTAAACTTGGTAATTCAATGAGGTTAAGTAACCCATACTTAACCAACTTAACGTGATAATTTAATGGGGTTAAACAACTTATACCTAACCAATTATACATGAAGATTTGATGGGGTTAAGTGACCTAAACTTAACCAATCTAACTCGTTAATTTGATGGGGTTAAGTGAACTATACTTAGCCAATCTAACTCGTGAATTTATGGGGGTTAAGTTAACCCATACTTAACCAATATAACGTGAAAACATGATAAGGCTAAGTTATGAATCGCTTGAATACACTTGACCGGTTTGACTAAGTAATTTGATAGGGTCAAGTTAATATATACTTAACCAACTTGTAGGGCTAAGTCTTGAACTTAAATACTTAGCCAATCTTGACGTGATTCGTGGGCGGGTTAAGGCATGGACTTGAATGATAACACTTAACCCAATAAGACAAACCCTAGTTAGAAGAACTAGGTAGAAAACCGTGGTTAATCAAGGATAACGGGAAGGTAAGGCTAAGTGGTAAATCTTAGTTAAGGGAAACTAAGTAATAATTCTTAGTCAAGGAAATTTGGACCAATTCTTAGATAGATTAGTAACCCGATACGTTAGGTCAACGTTTAAATATGCGTGTAGGAGCAGGCTATCTGATTTAGATAAAGGCTCCAACGAACTGGGTAACGAAGCAGCGGCTTCGGGGAACGTGAGGATATTCTTGGGATCCCTCTGTGAGGTCGCAGATGATCATCCGGGGCTCACAAGAGGTTAAGGTCTGCGTTAGAAGAACCAAGAGTATGCCTTGGTTGCTATACGAGCGACCTAAAGACTGGGATGGATAGCAGTGAGTCAACGAATACATGATAGTGCCCTAGATAGCAAGTTCGTCGATCATCTACCATCTTGAGTCAAGCGTGTACGTACGGAAAGGCAGGGAACACCCAACAGACCATAATTGCTATCTAATTATGGGTGAGGTAGGCCGTAGGATGTGGGCTGGCCGGAGTGTAGTTCTCATGCAACATTTTCTCTTGTGTTGCCTTTCACTAGTTGAGGGAGGGGTCTCATGGGACCATAGCCACGTGTAGAAAAGCAGACCTTAGTATCTGCATCGGCAGATAAATCTAAAGCTCCCGACCGAGTCCTGTATTTCTTGTTTTTCCCTGTGACAGGACTCGGATGGCACGATGTGATACATGTGCATACAGTTATAGAAAAATGATTCACGATGAATGCGTGGGAAAAAGGGCGCGGTTGAGGGTTAGCGTAATCCCTAGTGGCCTAGGTGGTTTAACCCAAACCGAAATACGAAAGCGTGCAATAGGTAAGCGTAATCCCTAGTGGTGCTAGGTGGCGTAAGTCCTAGTAGTTCAAACGATGATTCATATGGAAGAGCCTAGCTAGAACAAGGGTGACAGTCCAAACGATTTCAAGGATAATACGACATGAGGAAGCCCGTACGAGGTACGACAAAGGACTGAACTTATATACATGGAAAGAAACATATGATTTGAGTAACCTATATATGCGATATTAGGTTGACATGGACCATTACACGACTTTGAGCACGGGACATTCATGGTTAACACATGACGCGGGTAGGGATACTAGTACGAGAGGTGCAGAGCAAATATACATGTTAGAACTAGGAAGAATATACATAATAGATACCGTGGGATGTTAAACGGGGTAGATACCTTGGGATAATGTACTCGATAGAAATCTGACGATGTGATACCTTGACTTATCATAACACCGTAGTTTATCATGATACCTTAGTTTACCTTGCCGCAGTAGTTCAACCGGCTATCCTGGTTTATCTATCTTGTAGTTATCCTTATGTTTACTTTCAGTTTATGCATGTCATGTTACCTTTACCTGTTTTTATACTGGAAGTAGATAGGACTTACTCAGTCTTTTTGACTGACCCGTTTTGTTTTGCCTCTTTTCTTCCGTTCCCCCCCCAGGTTTCAGGGAGGAAACAATGCTGTTTAGTTCGGACTTCTTCTGCTTGAAGGTCATCATGGATGGCTTGGACTTCTCTTGGCTATGGCTACTTTACTATTTTTACTTGGGGAATAATTTATTAAAAAGTCTTTATGCTTCTTTATTTCGGTAAGACAGGTTTTGATGTACTCTGATGTAAAAAGGCTTTTGACCTCATTTATTAATGTTATGAAAGTTTGTTTTTACTTCCACTATTTTATATGTTCTATCTTGTGATATTTCTGTGCATGTTTACCAATAATGCCCCTCTAAAGCTAGTGCATTCCTTTGCGAGTGACCCTAGCGGAGGCGGGGTGTTACACAGATTGAGTTGAAAACACAACAAATCAGAATTCAAACAGAAGAACATTTTATTGCTTATTACAACAATTTCATCAGAATACAAGAATATTTCAGAGTATACATGAATAATATACAGAATAAAAATATCAGAGATTTAAATTACATTACATCGCACTGGAAAATAATACATAACAAAACTTGAAGGCATACACGGATACAGAGCTTTCCGAGTATAGTTCCAGTTGTAAACCAGGATCCTGTGAATATAAATCTGTAAAACCAAAACTACTGGTTGCCCATGTGGAAAATTGGGGCACCCAGAGTTTAAGTTAAAACAATAAACTCCAGGTTACTCATGTGACTGGTGTGAGAACTCAAACGGTTACTAAATCTTTACTTTAAAAATAAAATAAATCAAGGGACCACGCCATATAACACGGAACGGGTTTCCAGCCAAGAATACCAGTGCATAAAACAAATAGCGCAATGCTTTTTGAAAAAATGAAGCTATTATAAACTCAGGTCCCATCACACAATGCAACGCAAGCTGGAGGATAGAGTTTTACCTTATAATAGCTAAAAATGCTTGGTACATTTAAAACAAATCATTTTGATACTATTATAGTGTATAGTGTTTGAAAACAACTTCAAATGCATCAATCACCCATCCCACTATGTCGCCATACTAGGATCTACAAATAAAACCGAAATGTCACGTATTGGAAGTTGGATTTCCGTCTATGGACCAAGGCAGGGGATGGTCCTTACCGCTTCGAGACGCTCTAGCCCGTGTCTTAGGATCAGAGCTCGAGTGACCCTTGGATTGTCAGGGTTGATCCACTTGATGTGGATTAAAATGCCTGAACACAATTTTTCCCTGCCCTATGGGGCGTCAATCTGGTCTATATAAAGACCATACCATCCATCGGCCTCGCAGTGCCGATATAATCGAGGCGCTTCGCTATCCATCATCCACATAAGTAAAACATCTGGGCGTACAAAACCCAGACACCACTCATAGCTAGAAGGAAACGAATGTCCTCCTTGAGGTCCTCTGTAGCGACCCGAACTTCCCCGTGAGGGCAAGCCCGGATTGACATGAGAACAACACAAATCAGAACACAAACAGAAGAACATTTCATTGCTTATTACAACAATTTCATCAAAATACAAGAATATACAGAGTATGAATAAATATTATACATCAGAAAAATATCAAAGATTTACAAATTACAATGCAGCGGAAAATAATACAAAACACAACTGAAAGGAATATATGGATACAGAGCTTCCCGAATATCGTTCCAGCTGTAAATTAGGATCCTGTGAATATAAATCTGCAAAACATTAACAACTAGCTGCCCGTGTGGAAAATTGGGGCACCCGGAGTTTAGGTTAAAACAATAAACTCTAGCTCAGTCATGTGACTGGTGTGAGAACTAAAACAATTATTTAATACTTTACTTTAAATCAGATATATCAAGGGACCACGCCGTATAACACAGAACGTGTTTCCTCCCAATAATACTAGGCATATAACAAAAAAAAGGCAATGCTTTTTAGAAAAATGAAGCTATTATAAGACCTAGGTCCCATCACACAATGCAACGCATGCTGGAGGATAGGGTTTTCCCTTATAATAGCCAAACATGCTTGGTACGTTTAAAAAAATCATTTGATACTATTATAAGTGCATAGTGTATAAAACAACTTCAAATATAAATGTATCAATCCTAGACGGCATGGGTACCATATATCATGTCGCCAATACTAGGCTCTACAATCAAAACCCCAATTGTCATGTATTGGAAGTTGGATTTCCATCTGTGAACCAAGGCAAGGGATCGTCCTTACTGCTTCGAGACGCTTTAGCCCGTGTCTCAGGAACAGTCGCGACTGCACCTTGGATCGTCAGGGTCGGTCCACACGGAGTGGATTAAAATGCCTGAACACTGCGTTTCCCCGCCCTACGGGGTGTTAATCTGGTCTGTATAAAGACCATCCATCGGCTCCGTAGAGACCGAAATAACCGAGGCGCCTCGCTATCCATCATCCACATAAGTAAAACGTCAGGGCTTGCAAAACACTGACACAACTCCTAGCTAGAAGGAAACGCATGCCCTCCCTGATGTCCTCTCCCGTTTCTGGTTCACACCGGGGTGTGAGGCTCATAAATCAACACTACACAAATTTATGATATTTAAAAGCCATGCTTTGATCATCAACTACAAGACTCTGCTTTTCAACAGAAGCCTTGATCATTTGCATCTCAGCATGCTACACAGGCAATTCACGCTATGCAACCAATGTCTATCAATCACATAGAATGAAATCTAATGTCAGACACACATCCATTTACAAGTTCACTCTAGGTCTGAACGAAACCAAAGGCACCTAATTCCTCGTCCCATATGTCCGATACAGGAGAGAGGCCCTCACATATCCGGTCGATCTCCAAGTACGTCTGGATGATCACCACTTATTACCTTGTCTTGGGTGTACAGCCCAATCAAAACATCAGTAATCATCCAAACAATGTGAAGACCTCTAGTCTTCCACCACCGTCTTCATCCTCGACATATCGTCGAATCAGTTATTTAGAATGGGATAAACCTGGTCTTTCTGAATAACTTGCGTATAAAATAAACAAGTGCTATAAAAACACAACATACGCCTCATTCCAATCCAGAATATTCCTTTATTCAAATATTCTTATACTTTGGGAAAGGTTCCCATTAATTTTACTAAAGATAAATTCTTTAAATTTATTCTTTAATCTTCTTTTGGATTTCAATTCAAACCAAATTATGGTTTATCCAACTAGTCGGGATTAACGAACCTTACCGAAGTAATCATTTATTTTAATTTCCCAATCACAACCTATTCATCCAATGAAGTAAAACTGGTAATACTTCATACCTAACACCATGGTGTTATCGGTAAATTCAATTACCATTTCACATTCAAATCTAATTAAAGATTTAACTATCGCTTGGAGCAAAACTAGTGATACTCCATCCTCGATCATTTCTTGAATTTGATAATTTCAGTTATCAAATTCACCTTTCAATCTATTTAAAGATTCATTAAAACTCTAATTCGGTTTTATTTTCAAAAATCATTACTTAATGATTATTCAATGTTAAGAAATTAATCTTATGTTTAACTGGGTTAAAGAACTAATGTCATTTAAAACATAGCTCACGATAAACCCAAAATCACATTCCATTAACAATGGAATCTCCATGGAAAAACAAATCAATATATAATCGATACCAATTTCCGTATCCGACTAAAATTATAAATGGAATAATGGCAAAGCCTTTTAAATTCCATATATATTACCAGTCTTCCTCCACAGAAGTTCATTTCGATTATTATCAAATCGAATTCCATTCCATTCCAATTTACTTTATTAAACTGGAAAACTTTACTTTGGAAATTCCATTAAATCTTAGAATAATGATTTATAAATTCGAAATCACATTTCACTGTAAATTAGGTTAAAGAACGAATGTCGCTAAAAAACACAATTCCCGATAAACCCAATTCACATTCCATCAGTTTCTAACCATAAATTAGTAAGAGAACAACTCCCTAAGTATTAATCCCAAAGGCCAAAACCAACATCAGATCAATACCCAGGAAACCATTCAACTTAGCTAACCTCCAGTTAGTTTCTAATTCTCTTAACTCCATTGGGTTTAAGAACAGTGTTAGTGAAGATACAATTCACGACAAACCCAAAATCCTATTTGATATTAAATACAAGGCTCTGAATAGAAAATATATCGGCTTATATTCAATATCAAATTCTGAACTCAATAAACATCGTATTGGAATAACGATATACATATCTTCCAAATTCCTTCACAATGCCCGTATAATCACGGAATCTGATATCGAAATATTCTGAAGATAATTTCGATTCAAATCCATTCCAGTTCATATATTGGAAATCCTGGTTATTTTTAAAACCATTTCAAATCCAATTAATTTTATTTAAAAATATTAGATTTATAATTCTAGTTCATAACTAGTTCATTTTGGTAAAAATATATTTTTATCTTTTCAAATATGGAATTTTTCATCCCATTTCTTTCCAAATCATTTCTTATGATTTTACACTAATTATCGATATTTTAAATAATTTTATCAAGGCCCGTACAGTTGATTTCCATAAACGGCCATCGAATTGCACTTATAGCGACCTTTTCCAAATTTGATTTGGACATAATTCTAAATCCAACCGTTAGATTTCAAATCTCTAATATTCCTTAGAAATCTCTTTTCGATACGAACCCAACGGTTCCGGTTTTAGGAGAATCCGACGGTCGAATCTCCCGTAAAGGTCTATTCGAAGTAAATGGTCGAAATTCGCGAACTGCCGCGGCGCGTTCTATTCAGGCCATTATATATATAATATATATATTATATATATTTCATCGATTTCCTTTTAAAACTTATTTTATAAATCGTTTTAAATTCGTTTTCAAAACGATTTCAACTTCATATTCAATTTCAAATCAAAATTGAATATTCCATATCATCGCTATATAAATGATAGTGTTTTCAAAACATTATATTTTGAAATCAATTCCTTTTCAATATTCATTATAAAAATGAATAAAATCGATATAAATATCGTTCATGTCAAAATGGCGTTAATCTAATCAACACGGCTATATATATTTAAATATATTCGTGTCCATCCCAAATTGGACATCAAAATCATATTTTGATCTTTTACTGAATATTATTTTAAAATATTCGTTATTTTAAAATGTTCGTTATTTTAAAATTTTCTTTTCTTCTGAATTGGAATCGAACACAGTCAATTACCATAGAATGTTATTTATATGGATTTCACACAACAAATGTGTATAACAATAATAATAAACAATCAACCATCATCTGGAGTGCATTCTACACTGCATAAGCATTAAAAATAAATATTCAATGCTTACACAGCTTGTCAACCAATCGGTTGACATACAACTAAATGTTGGGATTAGTGTATGTCCAATATCATCCCAATACACGTATGGGGTCTCAATCAACAAATAATGAATTTTATTTGTGAAGTTGGGCGATGTGTAAAATTTATCGTCCCAATCAATATCAGTCAAATGTGTCTACATAAAAAAATCGTTTGATTTGTAAAGGAATAATTATTTTATTCATATACGCGTTAAAAATTATATTTTTAATGATAAAATATTTATTTGGTTCATTTACACAATAAAAATGATATTTTTATTGCTCTAACATATTTTAGAAAATTTTGGCAGCATAACGACGCGATATCAAAATCGAGTAATGTCTAGCATTGCCCCTCTACTGATATTGGCTCGTGCCATACACACATAACAATTCTAATCAATTCATTTTACCCAAACAACCAAATTCAACCAAATAATCTAATCAACCAAACCAAACAATCAAACAAGTCGTTCATGGTCTGTAGACGACGGAGAACAGTTCATATATGCAGTTATAAAATAAATAACTGTATAAGAAAATTATAGTGAGGAGTTCTCACCTTTGGGATCCACTCCATCATTCTTTAATTGGCGGATTTTGTCGTCGCGCTCCGTTTTGTCATTTTCTCACACTTGAATTCGCCTCTTTGGATCTAGAAGTTGCTTAAAGCCTCCAATCTCCAACAAACTTTGTCACTAGCCTAGACGCGCCATTTCGGACAACTTTTGCCTAGTGGTCTTTCTTCCAAAAAGGCATCAATTCGCCGAAAATCACGAAAAACAACAGTAGGTCCATTGACTTCGGACGCGATTTCCTTATAGCTCCGCAATCCAAAATAGGACTTCTATATACCAAATCGAAGAGAAAAATGTGCTCTTCGACTTTTGTAGAGTGGAGTTTAGGCTAGAAATGCATGGTTTGGGAGTTATTGGAGAAATAGTGAAAGGGTGTTATTTGCAAAACGGGAAATTTGTGAAAAATGGGTTTTTTGAGTGTAGTGGTGCACCACGGCCGGAGTAAGGTGGCTGCAGGCGGCGGAGGGGCCTGACTGGGCGGTAGAAGGGTGCAGATGGTGGTGGTGGGGCCGGTAGTGGTCGCGATGGTGTTTGGGTTTAGGGTTTAGGTTTGTGAAGGGAGAGAGAGAAAAAGAAGAGGGAGAAGAGGAGGAGGGCGACCGGAAGGGGTGCGGCTGTCTGAGGTGGTGCGGCGGTGGCTGAGGGAGGGAGGGACAGCGGCGGTTTGGGGTTTGGAGCCCGTTAATGGGAATTTGAGAAAAAAAAGAGGGAGGAAGAGAATGAAGGAAGAAAGAGAGAAAGTGGTTATTTATCTCTTTTTCCATCCGATCGTCCAACTGCTAACGATCTTCGTTTGCCGCGGCTTCGGCCACGACACAGTAGACCTGAAGACGAGTCCAACGAAACAAGTTTCATCGAATTCCGAGTTCATTTGACCATCCGTTAAAATTGTCAAAGACGCTCAGATATTGTTCAAAAATGCGATTTTAGCGCGCCTTTTCTTCTTGCACGCCCACACGCTAACTCCAAAAATCATGCCCTTTTGTATTTAACCATTATTAGACGATACAAATCCAGAAAACAAACGGAATCGAATTCTGAGATCGTCTCAATAATGTTCCTTTGTAAAATGACTGCCTGTTTTACCCTGAACTGTTTTAGCTCGCATGACCACATACTAACTCCATTCAACGTGCATTTTGGAACTCAACAATGATTTGTCATTATGAATCCAGAAAAATATATCTCATCGAATTCTGAGCTAATATGCAAAATTTTACTTTTTAAGGGCTATGTATTGATAACCAAAAACCCCATCCAATTGCCACTATTCCGGATCTTGGAATATATCGAAGCTTATACTTTTCGGAGTCGCAAATGGTATTTTGAACTCAATGGAAGTGGTTTCGAGTCCAAATTCATTTGTATACAAAATGTGACTTTTTTGGGCTATATTTCTATAGCGACTATTCTGAATTTTCAACTGGGCATTACTTTTTATTCCCGCTATGAAATTTGGATTTTTCAGATTCGTTGGAAAGATATTTTCAAATAGATTCTAATATTTTTGGTTTCGCTAAAATCCGGTTTATTTTGAATCATGTACATTCATTTGAAATTTGAAATAGAATTTTCAAACTACCGCGCCATTTCCAATTCCTTTTATAATTAAAATAAATATTTATATTCTAACTTCGATTCAAATAAATATATACGTTCTAATTCTATTTAACATAAATTTCTCGTCGTAATTATTTAAAATAATTCATTTTAAATATTCAAAATTCATTAAAATTGCCAAAATAATTTTTTAATTTGGTTCTGATTTTCCGGGTTGTTACATCCTCTCCCGTTTCTAATTCAACCGGTGTGTGAGGCTCGCGAATTAACGCTACACAAAGCTATGCTATATTAAAGCCGTGCTTTGATCATCAACCACAAGTCTCTGCTTTTCAGCAGAAGCCTTGATCCTTTGCATCTCAGCATGCCCCACAGGAAATTCACGTTATGCAATCGATGTCCATCAATCACACAGAATGAAATCGGATGTCAGACACACATCCATTTACAAGTTCGTTCTGGCTCTGAATGAAACCGGAGGCACCTTATTCCTCGTCTCGTATGTCCGATACAGGAGAGAAGTCCTCGCATATCCGGTCGATCTCCAAGTACGTCTGGACGATCACCACTTATTACCTTGTCTTGGGTGTACAGCCCAATCAAGACATCAGTAATTATACAAACGATGTGAAGACCTCTGGTCTTCAACCACCTTCTTCATCCTCGACACATCGTCGAATCAGTTATTCAGAATGGGATAAACCCGGTCTTTCTGAATAACTCACGTATATAATAAACAAGTGCTATAAAAACAGAACATACACCTCATTCCAATCCAGAATATTCCTTTACTCAAATATTCTTATACTTTGGGAAAGGTTCCCATTAATTTTATCAAAGATAAATTCTTTAAATTTATTCTTTAATGTTCCTTTGTATATCAATTCAAATCAAATTATGGTTTATCCAAACTAGTAGGGATTAGCGAACCTTACCGAAGTAATCATTTGTTTAATTTCCCAATCCCAACCTATTCATCCCATGAAGTAAAACTGGTAATACTTTATATCTAACACCACAGTGTTATCGGTAAAATTAATTACCATTTCACGTTCAAATCTAATTAAAGATTTAACTATCGCTTGGAGCAAAACTGGTGATACTCCATTATCGATCATTTCTTGAATTTGATAATTTTAGTTATCAAATTCACCTTTCAATCTATTTAAAGATTCAATAAAACTCTACTTCAATTTTAATTTCCAAAAATCATTACTTAATAATTATTCAAAGTTAAGAAATTAATCTTATCTTTAACTGGGTTAAAGAACTAATGTCATTTAAAACACAGCTCACGATAAACCCAAAATCTTATTCCAGTAACAATGGAATCTTCACGGAATACAGATTAATATATATAACCGATATGAACTTCCATATCCAACCGATAATATAAATGGAATAACGACAAAGCCTTTTAAATTCCATATATATTAACAGCCTTCCTCTACAGAAACTCACTTCGATTATTATCAAATCAGATTCCATTCCATTCCAATATATTAAATTGGAAAACTTTACTTTGGAAAATCTACACTAAATCTTTAATAAAAAGATTTATAAGTTCCAAATCTCATTTCAATGTAAATTGGGTTAAAGAACGAATGTCGTTAAAAACACAGTTCATAATAAACCCAATTCACATTCCATTTCAAATCCAATTAAACGTTAATTAATTGGTAATTCTTCTCTACATCTTAATTAAAAGATTTATTCCTTTCACATGGGGTTTAAGAACAGTGTTACTGAAGACCCCATCCCATCAGTCTCTAACCATAAATTAGTAAGAGAACAATTCTCTAAGTATTAATCCTGAAGGCCGAAACCAACATCAGATCAATACCCAGGAAGCCATTCTACTTAGCTAATCTCCAGTTAGTTTCTAATTTTCTTAACTCCATTGGGTTTAAGAATAGTATCATTAATGATACCATTCAAGACAAACCCAAAATCCAATTTGATATTAAATACAAGGCTCTGAATAGAAAATATATCGGCTTATGTTCAATATCTAATTCTGAAACCAACAAATATCGTATTTGGAATGACGATATATATATCTTCCAAATTCCTCCACGATGTCCGTATAATCACGGAATATAATATCGAAATATTCCGAAGATAATTTCGATTCAAATCCATTCCAATTCATATATTGGCAATTCTGGTTATTTTTAAAACCATTTCAAATCCAATTTATTTTATTTAAAAATGTTGGATTATAATTCTAGTTCAGAACTAGTTCATTTCGATTAATATATATTTTTATCTTTTCAAATATGGAATTTTTCATCCCAATTCTTTTCAAATCATTTATTATGATCTTACACAAATCATTGATATTTTTAATAATTTTATCAAGGCCCGTACAGTCGATTTCCATAAACGGCCATCGAACTGCACTTACAGCGACCTTTTCCAAATTTGATTTGGACATTATTCCACATCCAACTATTAGATTTCAAATCTCTAATTTTTGTTGGAAATCTCTTTTCAATATGAACCCAACGGTTCTGATTTTAAGAGAATCCGATGGTCGGATCTCCTGTAATGTCCATTCGAAGTCAATGGTCGAAATTCGCGAACTGCCGCTGCGCGGCGCGTTCTATCCACGTCAATATATATATATATATATATATATATATATATATATATATATATATTATATATTTCATTGATTTCCATTTAAAACGTATTTTATAAATCGTTTTAAATTCGTTTTCTTAACGATTTCAACTTCATATTCAATTTCAAATCAAAATTAAATATTCCATATCATTAATATAAAAATGATAATATTTTCAAACATCAGATTTCAAAATCAATTCCTTTTCGATATTCATTTTAAATATGAATAAAATCGATATAAATATCGTTCATGTCAAAATGGTGCACATCTAATCAACATGGCTTTATATGTTTAAATATATTCATTTCCATCCCAAATCGGATATTAAAATCAGATTTTGATCTTTTTACTGAATATTATTTTAAAATTATTCCTTATTTTAAAATATTCGTTATTTTAAAGTATTCATTCTTCCTGAACTGGAATCAGACACAGTCAATCACCATATAATGTTATTTATATGGATTTTCGCACAACACATGTATATCACAACAATGATAAATAACCAACCATCATCCAGAGTGCATTCTACACTGTATAAGCATTAAAATAAATAATTCACGCGTACACAGTCTGTCAACCAAACGATCGACATACCAATAAACAATTGGGATTAGTGTACGTCAAATATCATCCCAACACCCGTGTGGGGTTTCAATCAACAAACACATATATTTTATTTGTTCAGTTGGGCGATGTGTAAAATTTATCATCCCAATCCATATTAGTCAAATGGGCGTATATAAACAAATCGTCCGATTTGTAAATGAATATTTATTTTATTCATATACATGTTAAAATTATATTTTTAACTATAAAATATTACAACACATGAATATTTTACATTCCATTCCACATCATAATCAATCACAACAACGCAATACAATCAAAAAAACAAGTCGTCCATGGTCTGCGGACGACGGGGAGCAGTTCATATACACAGTTATAAAATAAATAACTGTATAAAGAAAATTATAGTTAGGAGTTCTCATCTTTGGTTTCCACTCCGCCAGTTTTATTTCAGAACAATTTGGATTCGATTCGCTTTCAGTCGGTTCCATCGCACTCTGTTTCACACGGTTTCCATATTAAAAATAACATTTTTAATACATCGCTATACAGATAAAAATCATATTTTTATCTCTGCTTTATATATATAAAATCATATTTTTATTCGCTATTCTTATATAAAAAAATTAAAATTTTATACCGCTCTCTGCATAATAAAGATCATATTTTTATTTTGAATCTATATCCATAAAAATAATATTTTTATTTCTTATCTATTCACATAAAAACCGGATTTTTATTTCAAATATATACATATAAAAATCGGACCTTTATATAATGCTTTTAATTTATATAACACTATTTATGTAAAAATTCTATTTTTATTTTGAAAAATCTATGCTATTCTTTATATATATAAAAAAATCTATTCTTTTTACAGCAAAAATCATATCTTTATTTTAGCAAAAACCATAACTTTATTTTAGCAATGTTATTAATAAGAAAAACTGAAAATAAAATATAATTAAACGGTATTTACCACTTTTTCTTTGCGGGGGGAGGGGGGAGGGCACACCCAGAGGAGGGTGTTGAAGAGGGGCGGTGGGGTGAGTTCAGGTGGAGGGGAGCGGCGGATGGTGGCGCTAGCCCCAGCGTGGTTGGAGGCGGCTAATTTGGGGTAGGGCGCTGGTTAGGGTTCCAAATGAGGAGTGAGAAGGGATGGAGGAGCGGAGGGTTGCGGCGGTAGGATCGCCGACGGCGTGTTATGGGAAGGCTGGCGAGGCGGTGGTGGTTGCGACCGGGGGGAGGAGCGATAGGGAGCAGCATTGGTTTTTCCTTTTTTTTTAAATTGAACGAGAGAGAGAATGTAAAGGGGGAGGGAGACTTTGACTTAGTTATATAATTAATATTTTATTTAATTTAATTCTCAAAAAGTAAATTTTCCATTCGAACTCCAAATTATGCTCAACGACTGTCTCCCCTAGCTAATACCCTCATTCCGAACTCAATGGTATATGTATCGTAAGACAGTTCGGCTGTTTCGATCAGTTTTCATTAAATTTAAAACATAAATCATTATATTTAAAATTCAAATGCACATTTTAATTACTGGGGCCACATACGGACTCCAAAATTTCCAAAAAAATAAATCTGGCTATGTTTTGACGATACGGTCCTAACAAAACTAATTTCTTCAAATTTGGGGACAATTTGAAAAATGGCCATTTTCTGGTCGATCCAATTTGACTAAAATCGACAAAACACGTTTTCTTTTGCCACGCTTACATATTGATTTTAAAAATTATGAATTTTGGAATCTAGGAATAATTTGACATCCCGGATCCAACAAACGTGATTTTGTCGAAAATTGAGGTCGTTTGCAAAATCTTTATTTTTAAGGGCTATATTTCCATAGCGACTATTCTAAATTTTCAACTGGGAATAACTTTTTATTCCCGCTATGAAATTTGGATTTTTCAGATTCGTTGGAAAGATATTTTCAAATAGATTCAAATATTTTTGGTTTCACTAAAATCAGGTTTATTTTGAATCTTGTACGTTCATTTGAAATTTGAAATCAAATTTTCAAACTACCGCGCCATTTCCAATTCCATTTATAATTAAAATAAATATTTATATTCTAACTTCGATTCAAATAAATATATATGTTCTAATTCTATTCAAAATAAATTTCTCGTCGTTATTATTTAAAATAATTCATTTTAAATATTCAAAATTCATTAAAATTTCCAAAATAAAATTTTTAAATTGGTTCTGATTTTCTGGTTGTTACAATGTTCTCTCGTATATACACTCAAACTCAATCTAGGATGTTAATAACCTTATCTCTATTGAGTTACGCCATAGAGCCAAGGTTATTACTTAACTAATAGCTCTGATACCAATTGTAAAGGCTTGTAAATCCGTACACTTTGAGTTGACTAATATTACACACGTCCAACCCAAAATGCACGAAAATATGAACCTTTAATAGAAAGAAAATTATAGGATGAGAAAAGAAAGAAGTATTAGAATAGAAGAATAAGAAGAAGAACCAACACCACACAGAATCTCACATTGTAGCGGAACAAAATATAATATAGAAATAACCTTTATTGAGAGCTTGAAAAATAATACTTACATTCATCAGACTACAACAATACATCCTACACATCTGGACAATTATAATAACCTGTCCTCATACACAATACATAGCGGAATAAATACTAGATAATACCATACGTCTGGACTCCTCCAACTCACCTGTGGACTTCACAGCATATGATAACCTGAACCTATAAAACTCGGTCTGACTCGAACATTACAAATGCCATGGATCAGCCTGCTGAACCAGCATGAGAAAACTCACTAAGTTTAAATAACATCCATATTGATTTAAAGTCCAAAAATCCTTTCGTAAGAAAAGGATAATAGTAAGACTAGTCCACACATTAACACGGACGGTTTTCACCTTACTATAACCCAAAACATTTTTGATATAGAAAATTCGGTGATATTATAATAGTGCCTATCAAATAAATAACCATCTAGCAGAGTGCTTGCATCTCACGCTCCATATACATAGTTTATAATCAAAAACCGCAGGGCTCCTGGATTCTGACAATGAGAAGGTATGGAACCACCTTCCGATCAGTGTACTCTGGAGGGGATATACTAGGGTTCAACATGAACTTCTTGCAATCCGGCCACACGTGACCGACCACTCATTTAGCTTGAGTGTATCAAATGTATTATCACCCACGGTGGTGGCTAGCCAACCATTTCGAAAGCTGCAACAAAAAAAGATTAAGAAGACAAAAAGGAATTTCTTTAGATTGTTATAATACACCCTGCTTGGGAGTGACCCACCTAGCCATGCTGCTTGCCCAATTTTTGTCATTTTCTGATTGATGAGGCTTGAGGCTATGATTCCCTACCTTTTTAGATCAGCCCATCACTTTGAATGCCACATCGTCAAATCACTAATTGACATCCTAAAAAATACACTGGGCACATTTGAAGAAATCAATGTACATGGCCATCAGGAAATACTCTGTCAGAAACTCGTCTATACCAGTCATTCAGGAACAGGATGAACCGAAGACACCCTCCCACCACATCCAAAGGATCAATAGCGAGTAGTCATTGCAATTCGCAAAATCTCAACCATGACAGAATGCGATTAGAAACCTCTGGTTGCAAGTCAGTAAAATTCGGCAACAATCCTTCAACTTATGAAGATCCACGGTCTTCAATTGTTCCATCTTGATCAGCTTCTGAACATCTTCAACGTTTACTTATTTGCTGGTCAGAATGGTTTTCGAATATAAATTCAATCCTGGTCTTTCCGTACCAACAATCAATTTGGCCAGATTTTGATAGTCGGTGATTTAACTATCAAATAAACAACCATCATCCATGGATTCACGAGTTCAGCACACAACATCCTTTGGCCTCTTTAACTAAAACTAGTTATTGGATGGTCAATTAAAACATATAAATCCTTTAATATTTGAGAAACAGTATTTCATTTCTTATTTTAATATAAAAGTATTCTCAAAACCTTTCATCTCCAATACTTAGTAAAAATATCTTATATATTACTTCAAATAAGATATATCCATTTAAGTTTCATAACCTTTTCAAATATTTCACTTAAAAGTATCATTTGCAAAACAATTGCTCGATCCATCATTCATTGTCCAAAAACTGGAACAAAGTCCCTTTTTATAAATATATAAATTTATTAACCCAAATGGTTTAATTTAACGTTTGTAAAATAACATTATGGAATGCATCCCAAAATCATTAACCCTTCCTTAAAATATTCATTATATTCAACTAAATCTTTTCCTCAATACACTAATTAACCATTACTTAACTTATATTTAACCATCTCTTTTATTATAGGGAAGTTCATATTGTAACCCTTTCTTATATTTCCTTTCCATTATTCTTTACTTTTGGGGATAATCCCGTACTATTTTCAACATCTTCTACCATTATGAACTAATACCACCTCGTGATAATAGTGAAGTCGTTTAGGTTGGGGTATTCTATTTACCTCTCGGACCTTGATCGACAATGTTCTTATCTCAAGATAAATATGGGTTTGTAATTCTAAACCTGATATTAGTTCTACTATTACAAAATTCTCATTTAATTATTATTAACTAAAATAATAATTAGCTTTAGCCTTTACAGAAATAAAGGTATTTTACCTCATCGTTAACTAAATATAAATTAGTTAATTACCATTAATAGGTCATTAAAGTAATAATTAGCTTTATAAATAATAACTATTTAACCATTATCCTTAAATTCAATTAATTAAAGATTCATCAACTTTAAGATTGATTGTTAATTACTTGTAACAAAACAATTTTAATCTGCACTTCCAATTGGACAATCGACTAAGTCAACTTGAAAACACTATTAACCAATTTCCTTTAATAAACTTTCGTTTAAAAATAATCTATACAAAATCTATTTCAAAATCTATTTATAATTTCTTTTCTATTTATTTACCTGACGATAAATCAATCTTCATAAAAACAATTCATTCTTAGGCCACCTGCCGATGATTATTCAACCAATATCATCCATTAGTTAATATCAAACAAATGTTGAATTTGGAATCAACAATCAATCAGATTAATTAAACAGCTCATATAATATGAAAGTAAACAACATATTTGAGGAATCCAGTTGGAACAACATATAATATGAAAGTAAACAAAAAACGTTTAATTTAATCAATGAATATTAAAAATATTCAACATACATACAAACAATCATCTAATAATCAACCATTAGCAAATACTGTACAGAAATAAAAAACCCTACTTATATAAAATATAAGTGGGATAAACTAAGTGAGTTAAACTCACCTTGGGTTGAATTCATAGAAAAAACAGTTCGATTTAGTCAAATTAAGCAGTCGTTTAATTTTGACTAATAATTCCAGTTGTCTCTATCACCGACCAAATCAGTTCCACAACGTCGTGTCCGTCGATACGGCTCCGAAGCCTTTTGTTTTATTGAATTCTGTGGGTATAAGTTATATGTTAAATAAATTATACCGTTTGAATTGAACTAAATTAACAGCTTAATTTATTCTAATTAACTAATACTTGATATAATTGGCCACATAATTAACCAATTCTCACATGCTAGTATTGCGTGCTCCCTACTGCAAATCGTCCTCAACAACTTACATAGCCCACCTTTATTTTCCTTTTCCGTGTTTTTTTCTAAATGAAAGCTCATAGGCCCATCGTTTTAACCTAGCCCACCTCCCTTCAATAAAAACATCTTCTTCTTGTTTGTTTGTTCCCACATTATTCTTACTACTCCGTTGTTTCTACTTCTTTGCCCCTTTTTTCTTCTTTAAACAGTTGCTTTCGACCTCATGTTACTCTTACCGTCGATCCCCCTTGGCCGCCGCTTAACTCCGCTACCCACCTCAACCTATGAACGCGCCCCCACCTGCTCGGTCTTCGCCCTGCGTCTGCGGTGCATTGCTTCGTTCAACATAACCATCCACCCCACTGGTTATCACGACGTCAGCCCGATTCCTCCTCTTATTCTTTCTTCATCTCTGACTTTCGAAGAAAATAAAAACCGCTTCCACTATTATCTTCTGCATCTTACCCACTTTTATTTCTCTATATACTGTTGTTTGTTGAACGTGATGCTCCCCTATACCCAACTCCACGTCCACTGCCTGATGTCGGAGGACCGTCGACGACGTACAGCTCACGCTCTTCCCCCTCTAACCCAGCTGCTCAACTTGGGCTCTCGTCCAGTTGCCTCCTCTCCACTGTCCGTCGTTCCACCTGCTACGCTCTGACCAACCTCCTTCCATGCTTGACTTACTCCGCCATGTCAACCCAAAACTCATGCTGTTCGTTTTCTCCAGCGAACAAAAACATCTGAAAACCATCAAAACCATACGAGGTGAAAGAGGAAGGATCCACGAACCCATATATACACATTTCATAATTTACACTATTTCATATGAACTTACATGATTTTTATAAGAGGTCGAACACTTCACTTCACTGTATTTTATCCGTTCTGTTCTTGCTGAAATGGAATGGGGTATAAGATATATAACAAGAGATGGGAGGATAGGATCGATGTTGCGTCAAGTAGCTACGCTTTAGGTCAGCTGTGTAGGCATGTGGCACTCGTATGTGTAGAATGTGCATGTATTAATACAAGGGAGCATGTGTAACGATACAGATTTTGCCCGGACCTAATCGATCGCTAAATTGACCAAGACCGTTCAAATCCCACATACGCTAACTTTGGGCATACAACACATCAGAACAAATAACAGAAGAATTTTATAAACATCATAATAATGTTACATTAGAGTACAAAATATATCAGAGTACATCGAAAAATAATAATACAGTGGAAGACTAATTTACAATAAACTTAATACAATGCAGCGGAACTAATAAACTAACACAGCGGAAGACTATCATTGCTCTGGGCACAGCTTTAAGCTTCGATCTAGAATCCTGCTCAATAAATAAATATCTACAAAACAAGCCACTCGACTGCCCATGTGGAAATAAAGGCACCCGACTTTGCAAGTGAAACAAACTACGAGTCAGTCATGGGACTGGTATGAGAAATCTTTCTTAACTTGTCTAACAATATGGCTAATCACATGACCACACCACTAACGTAGAACGGGTTTACTCCATTGGATTTCCAATGCATAAATTAAATAAATCTTTTAAAACAACGCAATGCTTTTTAGAAAAATGAAAACATTATAAGACTCAAGTCCCATCACACAATGCAACGCAAACCGGAGGATAGAGTTTTACCTTATAATGATCAAACCTGATTGATACGTATAAAACTTGATATTATTATTAGTGTCTAATCAATTTAAAACACTTTCAAAATAAATGTATCATTCCTAGACGGAATAGCTACCATATACTATGTCGCCATATATAGGTTTACAATCAAATCCGTAATGTCATATTGGAAATTGAGTTTCCATCATGAGTCAAGGCTAGGGATGGTCTCCTTACCGATTCGAGACACTCTAACAAATGTCTCAGGATCACACCTACGGCCAACCCTTGGATCCTGCAGGACCGGTCTACAAATGTATTTTATAATTCGTTTTAAATTCGTTTTCGAAACGATTTCAACTTCATATTCAATTTCGAATCGAAATTGAATATTCCACATCATCGATATGCAAATGATAATATTTTCAAAACGTTATATTTTGAAATCACCTCCTTTTCTATAATGATTATAAAAACGAATATAATCGATATAAATATCGCTCACGTCAAAATGGCGCATCTCTAATCAACACGGCTTTATATATTTCAATAAATTCATTATTCTATTCAACAAATAAATGTTTATTCTATTCAACACATGAATCTATATTTCTTTCAACACATGAACATCGTCAACACATGACTATTTTTATTATTTAATATATTTTATAAAATTATTTATTTTCACAATTGGAATGAGGCCCAATCCATTACCATATGATGTTAATTATATGGTTTCCATACAACACATGTATATAATAGCAACGATAAGTAATCAATCATCATCCAAAATGCACCACACAACTGCATGAGCATTAAATATAAATAATTAACGCTTACATAGTCTGTCGACCAATCGATCGACATACAACTAAATAATTGGGATTAGTGTATGCCAAATATCATCCCAACACCCGGGTGGGGTTTCAATCCACAAACACTGAATATTATTTGTGTGGTTGGGCGATGTGTAAAATTTATCGTCCCAATCAATATCTTTCAAATAGGTATACATAAACAAACCGTCCGGTTTGTAAATGAATATTTATTTATTCACATTCACTATATTCATATTCACATTAAAAATTATATTTTTTTTAATGATAATTAATTTATTTCAACACATGAATATTTTATTATCGATTTCACATCAACATCACAAACAAATTTCACAACACATCAAACAAGAATACAAGTCGTCCATGGTCTGTGGACGACGGGTATCGGGTGTTGCTAAGCACCGTCCGCATCCTAGTATATATTTTAACTAGAAAACGAGATTAAAAGTGAGAAGTTCTCACCGACTAGCTAATCCAATACCACGACTCTTCTTGTGAAGAAATATTCTTCGTGCTCGCCATTTTGTCAATTTCGTCGTCCGTAGTCACTACATATATAAAAATCACATTTTTATATTGTTGCTATGTATATAAAAATCACATTTTTATACCGCTACTATATAGATAAAAATACTATTTTTACAACGCTACCATATAGATAAAAATTCTATTTTTACAACGCTACCATATAGATAAAAATTCTATTTTTACAACGGTGTTCATATAGATAAAAATTCTATTTTTATCTTGCTAGTAATATAATAAAAATTATATTTTTATTACTCTACATGAATAAAAATCATATTTTTATTCTTCCTATGATATAAAGATCAAATTTTATATCATCGCAATAAAAATCACATTTTTATTTCAACACATATATAATAAAAATCAGATTTTTATTTCACTACACCTATAAAAATTATATTTTTATACCTTCTACATAATAAAAATCGAATTTTTAATACTTCTATAATATAAAGATTATATTTTTAACCTTTCTATGATAAAGCTATATCTTTATATAATTAAAAATATGATCTTTACTCTATTAAAAATCATATTTTTACTTTCATAAAAATCGAATATATATATTATTTTTTCAACACATTATACCCATATATATTAAAACTAAAAAGAAATAGATGTAAAATAAAACCAAACTCACATTTTTCGGATTTCTTCAAAGGAAGGGGGTGTTCTTCGAAGAGGGAGAAGGAGGTGGGGTCGGAGTTGGGGCTTCAGGCGGCGGAGAGGGGTGCAAGGGGGTGCGGTCAGCGGTTTTGGGTGGTTGGGGTTTCTAGAAGGGGGCTCGCGACTTGCGGGTAGGGCGAGGGAGGGGAAGAGACGCGAGGGGGATCGAGGGGGGGCCTTGTCGTGGGCGGCGAACTAGTGGGGGGGGGGCAGCGATGATGAGAGGCGGCGGCGTGACAAGGCTTTCCCCTTTTCAGCTGATTTTTTTAACGGTGGTTATGAGGGAGAGAAAGGTGAGTGAGTTAATATATAATTTAATTATTTATTTTAATTTATTTCTCCTTTAGAGTTGACTTTTCATACGAACCCCGATTCGAACCCAACGACTGTCGTCCCTAGCTAATTACCCCCATTCCGAACACAATGGGATATGTATCGTAAGCTGATTTGACCGTTTCGATCAGTTTTCGTCAAAATCAACATATAACTCTATATATTGAATTTGAACGCGCATTTCAATTCACCGGGGTCACATACGAACCCTAAAAATTCTCGAAAAATATTTTCTAGCTTTGTATTGACGATACAGTCCTACAAAACAAATTTCATCAAATTCCAAGACCGTTTGAAAAATGGCCATTTTCCAGTCGATTAAAATCAACTAAAACTGGTAAAATGCATTTTCCTTTGCCACGCTCACATATTGATTCGAAAAATTACGAATTTTGGAATATAGCAATAATTTGACATCACGGATCCAATAAAAGTGGTTTCGTCTAAATCCGAGGTCGTTTGCAAAATTCCCACTTTTAAGGGCCGAAATTTTATAGCGACTATTCCGAATTTTCAACTGGGCGTAACTTTTAATTCCCGCTATGAAATTTCAATTTTTTGGATTCATTGCAAAGATATTCTCGATTAGATTCAAATATTTTTGGTTTTGCTAAAATCCGGTTTATTTTTCACCTGGTACATTCATTTGAATTTTGAAATCGAATTATCGAACTTTCGCGCCATTTTTAATTCCTTTTATAATTTAAAATAAATATTTATATTCTAACAACGATCTATATAAATATATACGTTCTAATTCTATTCAAAATAAATTTTCGTCGTTATTATTTATAATAATTCATTTTAAATAATCAAAATTCATCAAAATTGCCAAAATAAAAAATTTAAATTAGCTCAGAATTTCCGGGTTATTACATAAACTCACTTAGTTAATTATTTGAACTGTTTTTAATAGTTCAAAATTTTATTTTATTGCTTGATGGCTAACAATTGATTGATATAAAGTGATAATATATTATAATAATAATATATAAAAATAATATTGGTGATTGGTGATTGGATAATGCCCGTAGTGCCATTAGCGGATGCCCGCAGTACCATTAGCGGATGATTTCCCTATGCGCCCCACAATATATATAGTGGATGACCTTCTATACCGCGATATCCTGCCTCGAAGCAGGATGGGTATTATTATTGTTGACTAACATCTGTGGTTGCAGGAAAAACAGGTTGGAGGGATCCAACTAGATCCCTCAACATTTATTTATTTGTTTTTCATATACATGCTCATATATGATGTGTTTATAACCTGCGACGGTTATAGTATACTTGGATGTGTTAATAACACTGATCGTTGATTTTGGATAATTTAAATATCCTAAATAACGATATATGAATTTAAAAATAGAAATTGAAATGAAATAAGAATTTTGAAAAGAAATATTTATTTCCAAATCAACAAGGTTATTCAGAATCCAAATTAAAAATAATTTAAAAGTAAATATTTGTTTAAAACATATATTTTTAAAATTTGATTTTATAAGGGATGTTGATAAAAAGAGTTTAAAGGAAATATCTACTTTTAAATAGAAATGTTCGTTTGGAATCCAAATTATAATATAATTTAAAGGTAAATGTTTGTTTAAACAAATGCGTTAATGAGGCAATTTTATAAACAATGTTTATAAAAGAAATGAAATGACTACCATTTTAGAATTTGGAAAACATGGATTTCAAAATAGAATTGATATATATATATATATATATATATATATATGAGTTTAAAGGAAAATATTTAATTTCGAATAGAGATGTTCATTTAGAAACCAAATTAAATAGAATTGAAAAGTAAGTGTTGGTTTAACAAATAAGATGATAACTCGATTATATAAGTGACATTTTGAGACGACCCGAAATCCCGTTCAGACGGAAACAAGGGTTATCTTTGGAATATAACACAGAAACAGATAATAGCAGAACAAAATTAAATAAATACACCAGATAATGAGCAATAGAATATACTGGATAAAAGTAATCATCAGAGTTACACAGTATACAGGATCTTACTTAGTACAAATACAGTTCAACTATACATAAATGTCTACAGCGGAAATAAACAAAATATGTACGATAGGAGCTGAACAGCATAAAAAGAAATAAGTGATAGAATCCATCTTCAGCTCCAGCTATCCAGAAAGAACCAGCTAAACCTGAATACAAGGCTGCCCGTGTTGAAAATGGGGCACCCGAGTTTGAAAGTGAAACAAACTACGAGTCAGTCATGGGACTGGTATGAGAAATCCACTCAACACATATATAATTGGCTAATCACAGGACCACGCCACTTTCGTGGAACGGGTTTACGCCATTGGATTGCCAGTGCTTTACAACAAATCTTTCTTTTAAACATCGCTATGCTTTTTATAAAAATGAAACCACTATAAGACTCAGTTCCCATCACACAATGCAACGCAAACCGGAGGATAGAGTTTTACCTTATAATGGCCAAAATATGATTGATACGAATAAAACAAAGGCATTTGATATTATTGCTAGTGTTAATATGTTTTGAAAACAATTTCAAATCATAACTATCAATAATAGACGGCATGGGTACCATATATCATGTCGCCATATATATATACAATCAAAACTGCACGCTGTCGTATTTGGAAATTGGATTTCCGACATGAACCAAGGCAAAAGATAGTCCTTACCGAATTCGAGACAATCTAGCCTACCATGTCTCAGGAACAGCCGCAACTGCCCCCTGGATCGTCAGGGCCGGTCCACCGATGTGGATTATTATACCTGAACAATACGTCTCCCCGCCCTTTGGGGCGCAAACGAGCCAACGAATGACTCCATCGGACCCGGATCGTCCGATCAAACCGAGGCGCCTCGCAACAGCAACAACCACATAGGTGAAAAGTATATAAATGTCAGGGCTGGTAGGTCACTGACACCACCCTAGCTAGAAAGAAACGCATGCCCTCACTGAGGTCCTTCTCCTGTTTTAGGTTCATACCGGGGTGTGAGGCTCGCGAATTTACGTTATACACAAAGCTACGCCACACAGGCGGTGCTTTGATCATCACCACAAGACTTTGCTTTTCAACAGAAGCCCTGATCTCTGCATCTTAGCATGCCACACAGAATTAATCCAATGTCAGACACACAGTCCATTTACAAGTCCGTTCTGGGTCTGAACGAAACCGGAGGCACTAAATACCTCGCAAACCCTTCGATCAACACGTACGTCTGAACGATCACCACTCATTATCCATATTTCGGGATGCCTCCCAATCAGGACCTCGGTTACCATCCAAACGAGGTGAAGATCTCCGGTCTTCGACCACCATCTTCATCTACGAATTTCAATCGTCGGTCAATTATTCGAAATGAGAATTAACTCGGCCTTTTCAAATAATTCACGTATATTTAGAATTTCAAATCGATTTATTTCAATGGTTAAATTGTTCGACAACACCAATATTGTTTTTTTTAATGTAATTTTCACACCAAACACATTCAACCATCAAGTACAACATAAATCAAGCAAATTCAGTTTATTTCCACTCCATATTGTTTATGGTACTTTATAATGATTTATCGCTATTTTTATTTATTTTAAAATAGCCCATTTATTCAAAACGACGCTTCGGGCCATAAGGCGGCCGTGGCGCTGTTTTTCTTCAGATTTGATTTACACATATCTGAAAATATAATCGTTGGATCTTCGCAAAATTTACATCATTAGAAAGGTCTTTTCAAAACGAATCCAACGGTTCCAGTTTCGGGAAAATCCGACGGTCGGATCTCCCGGTACAATCGTTTGAAATTTCGATTTCAAAATACGAACTGCAGCGTCGTTATTCGATTAAATATATAATTATATTTATATATATATAAAAATATAATCGCTTCTGGCGCTGTTTTTCTTCAGATTTGAATTAAACATTCCAGACAATCCAACCATTGAATTTTTACAAGGTTGGTGCCGTTGGGAAGATATTTCCAAGGCGAACCCGATGGTTGAGATTTCGGGAAAATCCAATGGTCGGATTTCCCGTACTAGTTGTTTGAAAACACGGTTTCAAAACACGAACTGCACGACTACGTTTCGTTTTAATTTTATATATATTTATATATTTATATAAATATAGTTCATTCAATGATTTCAATATCGTTTTCACTTCAAATTTTTCACTAACGCCTTAAAATTTTGGAAAATTTCGCCATAACCTCCCCTGCACCGGGAGCATCGGGAAATCGCAAATAGCTTTCCCGGTCCTTCTAATCTCTAAAAGAAAAAGAAAAAGCCAAGCGGCTAGCCAACAGGCTCATAAAATCATCACCCAAACAAAGCAGTAAATGTGTACCTATTTGTCGGGCACAAAATTTTATTCCTCTTCTCTAGCCCCTTTGCTATAACCTGTTCAATGAATATGCATGTACATATATATACAGTTCTTATCATTTATCATTTTCTATTCAACTTCATATTTGATTTCTATTTGGTTTAAAAACACCATTCATTCTAATGTTACATAAATAGGTGCAAATCATTTCATTAGCTAATTAATGAATATTTCAACTCATATATGTTTATTTTGAACAAGTGGCTATTTTTAACACTTCACATTTCAACGATTTATGCGTACAATAAAAATGTGATTTTTATTGTAAAACAATTCATTTCAAAACACTATTTTTCTATATAGCTCAAGTTGGTGATAAAAATGGGATTTTTTATCATAAAACAATTTCTTTTAAAACGAGATTATTTTACACAGTTCATATAGTCGATAAAAGGTGATTTTTATTATCAAACAATTTATTTCAAAATATGAATACCATTCAATACATGAATTTCTAATCAACGAATGAATATCAATTCAACACATGAATGTTTTCTATAGTTTTTATATATAGATAAAAATGTGATTTTTATTATCAAACAATTTATTTCAAAATATGAATACCATTCAACACATGAATTTCTAATCAACGAATGAATATCAATTCAACACATGAATGCTTTCTATAGTTTTTATATATAGATAAAAATGTGATTTTTATTATCAAACAATTTATTTCAAAATATGAATACCATTCAACACATGAATTTCTAATCAACGAATGAATATCAATTCAACACATGAATGTTTTCTATAGTTTCTATATATAGATAAAAATGTGATTTTTATTATTTAAAACGTGAATACCATTCAACACATGAATTTCTAATCATCGAATGAATATCAATTCAACACATGAATGTTTTCTATAGTTTCTATATATAGATAAAAATGTGATTTTTATTATCAAACAATTTATTTCAAAATATGAATACCATTCAACACATGAATTTCTAATCAACGAATGAATATCAATTCAACACATGAATGTTTTCTATAGTTTTTATATATAGATAAAAATGTGATTTTTATTATCAAACAATTTATTTCAAAATATGAATACCATTCAACACATGAATTTCTAATCAACGAATGAATATCAATTCAACACATGAATGTTTTCTATTCAATGAATAAATATAGTTTAAGCATATGAAAATAATTCAAACACACGAATATTATTCAAAATTTCGGTAGCATAACGACAGGGTAGTTAAAACCGGGACCGTCCCTAGTACGGCTCCTCGCTCTACCTTAAAACCTCGCGGTTTTTGACAATGGGAATCATGCATCTAGTTCGCACGTAGGCGGCATGTATATATTTATTTCATTTCCACAAACTAATCCTATGTGGTTTCAACCAAATATTTCTCAACCACAAATGGGTATTTTTCAACCACAATCAACCAATATCAATCACAAACAATCCCAAACAATCATTCGCTATCAATCAATTTTCACAACAATTTCAACCAATAAATATCGTCCATGGTTTGTGGACGAGGGGCGTATATATATATATATATATATATATATATATATATATATTTATATATAGCAATTCACTTTTATTTCAACACATATATATATATATAGTAAAAGAAATTGAAGAGTGAGAAATTCTCACCAATTAGCTAACCAATACCACGACTCTTCCTTTATAGAAATCTTCGCCAATCTCGCCTTTTGTCGCTTCGTTGCCTGTATTCTCTACATATGTAAAAATCAAATTTTTACTATGTTATTCAATATATAAAAATCGAATTTTTATTATGCTATTCAATATATAAAAATCGAATTTCAAAAATATAAATTCCGCCTTTTCAATAATAAAGATTATATTTTTAATATTCCTATGATGTAAAGATTATATTTTTATTACTTTAAAAATATAAAAATCATATCTTACTTCTTCTACTCAATAAAAATTCTGTCTTTTCTATTTTAAAAATATGATCTTTTCTATTCTAAAAATCTGATCTTTCTATCCCAGTTCAAATCTTTTCTTTTTAAAGTTTGAATCTTTTTCTTTTTAAAGTTCTAATCTTTTTTCTTTTTAAAGTTTAAATAAAAAAATTAGTTTTTAAATCTGTTAAAAATCAGTTTTTAACTTCTTTTAAAAATCAGTTTTGTAACCTGTTTAAAATCAGTTTTTAGACCTCTTAAAAATCAGTTTTTAAATCTGTTAAAAATCAGTTTTTAAATCTGTTTAAAATCAGTTTTTCTTTTTACAAAAAATCAGAATTTTCCTTTTTTTAAAAAAAAAATTAGAATTTACTTATTAAAATAAAATCAGTTTTTCCTTTTAAAAAAAAAAAATTAGAATTTACTTATTAAAATAAAATCAGTTTTTCCTTTTTTAAAAAGAACAGTTTTTCCTTTTTTAAAATAAAAATAAGTATTTCCTAATTAAAATAAAAATAATAATAAAATAAAATACTTACTGTATCTCGAAGAGGGGGGGTCGTCGTCTTCGTCGGAGCTGGCTTCTAGGGGGGGCGGCGGCTTCAGCGTCTCGAACTGGGGGGGGGGGCGTCTTCGTCGGAGCTCGTGCGATCTGGGGGGGGGGGGCTTCGGGGGTTGCGCTACTGGAAGGAGGAAGGCTGGACGGAGGAGGCAGTGGGTCGGGAAGTTCGTCGGAGGGGTGGCGCGTCGATCGATGGGGAGGCTGAGGGGGGCGACGGGTTTAGGTCATCGGCTTTTTTTTCTTTTTTTTTCTAAGCGAAAATAAGGAGAGAGAAGAGGGAATAGGGGGGTTTATATAAAATATATATATTTAATTATTTAATTTTTCAAAAAGTTGACTTTTACATACGACCTCTAAACGAGGCCCACCGCCTGTCGTCCATAGCGTTTTACCCCCATTCCGAACACAATGGGATATGTATCGCAAGCTGATTTGATCGTTACAATCAGTTTCCGTTGAATTTACATTTAAATCACTATATTGAATTTTAACGTACATTTCAAATTACCGGGGTCACATACTAACTAGAAAAATTCCAGAAAAATATTTTCTAGCTTCGTATTGACGATACGGTCCTAACAAAACAAGTTTCGTCGAATTCTGAGACCGTTTGAAAAATGGCCAATTTCCAGTTGATTGAAATCAACTGAAACCGGCCAAACGCGTTTTCCTTTGCCACGCTCACATATTGATTCGAAAAATTATGAAATTTGAAACCTAACAATATCTTGACACTGCGGATCCAACAAAAGTGGTTTCGTCGAAATCCGAGGTCATTTGCAAAATGTCCATTTTTAAGGGCCTGAATTCCATAGCGACTATTCAGAATTTTCAACTGGACATATCTTTTGATCCCGCTATGAAATTTCGATTGGTCGGATTCGTTAGAAAGATATTCACTAATATATTTAAATATTTTTGGTTTCACTAAAATCCGGATTGTTTTGCACCCGATACAGTCCGACAAAGTTTGAATTCAATTTTCGAAACTGCCACGCCATTTCAGGCCTTGTTTATAATTATAATTAATTATATTCGTTTTCAATTACCGATTCAAACTCAGTTTTCATCGCCATTATTTAAAATATTTATTTTAAATATTTAAAATCCATTATTTTAGCCAATTTAAAAATTTTAAATTGGTTCAGATTTTCTGGGTCGTTACACATTTATAAAAAGTGAAAACCATATATTGGTAGTGTTTGAGAAAGTTATAATTTGAGCGTGGATTTGGAAAGGAAGTGGGAATGATAGTTTGGGACTAACATTTGAAATGAATTACAATTTTCTAACTTGCAAATATAAAAAGGATTTCTTGTAGTAACTCTTGATCTAATTGAAATCTGAGATTTTCAAGTATGAAATCAATTTGACAAACTAAGTCAAATATGGATTAGTGTTGAGGAATGTTATTCACGGGTGAGGTGAATTAGTGTTAAAGCAAATAGGTTGATTCGATAAGAAGGGTGTTGAAGTTATAAACTCTAATTGAATTTGAATTAAACTAATTCAAATGATAAAAATATAAGATTTTGGATAATAAATATCAATGGCGAGGAATTTACAATGATATTGATATACAAATATTTTATATATGGAATGAAGTTATTGGATTAAAGTTGGGATAAGGTGTAGTAAATCTAAAAAGACGTTTTATGAAATCAAGACTTTATTTTTACGAAGTTTCAAATAAAGTTGAATTGGTAAATGAAACATATCGTATAAAAATTACTTTGTTCCAGTTTGAGAATTAAATAAATATTAGCAAGTGTTTTGCAAACCATATCTTCAAAATGAATATTCCATTTGTTGGGGAAAAGATGGAGAAGTTTTGAATTAACGAAAAGTAAATCGAAAAGAGGATAAAGTGATTGAGAATATTAGAACAGTGAATTCAATTTTCTTTTTATGGATGAATGGTTGTTTTATTTGATAGTTAAATAATCTACTATCAAATCTGGCTTATACGATGGCTAGTACGGAAAGAGCGGGATCGAATTTATTCGAAAACCATTCTGAACTAACAAAATACGTAAACGTAGAATATACGAATCGAAGACGGAGCAGTGAAGGCCGTGGATCTTCATAAGCGATAGGGGTACGCCGAGTTCTCTGGAGTTGCGCCTGGAGATATTCTTATAGTGATCCTGTCGTGGTTGAAATCGACGGATGGCAAGGACTACTCGCTACTGATCCATAGGGTGATTCCTCAGATGCGATAGGAGAGTGCCTTCGGTTTTTCCAATCCCAGGACAACTTGTTTGGACTAATGTCTGACAGAGTATTTCCAAAGGATCACGTACATTGATTTCTTCAAACGTGCCATAGTTGATGGTGGAGAAAAGGTTTTCTCTTGCCTGAAAACTAGAGTATTTTTGTGGATGTCAATTAGTGATATCTGAAGGATTTGACGATGTGGCATTCAAAGTAATGGTGGCCAGATGATCTAGAAATACGATTGTAACCTCAAGCCTCACAACCGGGAAATGAAAAAAATTGGGCAGGCAGCATGGCTATTGTGGGTCACGCCCATTAAGTTGTATTGTCACCATCTAGAGAATATTCATATTTGTTTCTTCTTTTCGCTTCTGTATCTCTCGGGAACGGTTATGTTGCTAGCAACCGTAGGTGACAATATATTCGATACACTCAAGAGAAATGAGTGGTTGGTCATGGGTGGGTCGGTTGCAAGACGTTCTTGTTGAACCCAGTGTATTCGTCTCTAGAGATACACTATCGGAAGGTGGTCCCATACCTTGTCATAGTTGGAAATCCAATCTCCAATAAGCGCCCGCGGTTTTAATTGTATACTATATATGTAGAGCGTGATATGTCTGCTAGATTCTATTTATTTGTATTTAGACACTATTATAATATCAGAAAGGATATTGATTTCAGAAATGGTTTGGGTTACCAAAACCATCTGTGTTTATGTGTGGATTGGTCTTACGATTATCTTTTTCTTTCGAAACGATTTTAACTTAAAAATCAAGTAGGATGCTACCAATAATTTAGTAAGTTTTCTCACGCTGGTTCACCAGACTGACCTGTGGCGTTTGTAATGCTCGGGTCAGACCCAGTTGGGTCCAACCGAGTTGTACAGGCTCATGGTAAGATGATACAGATTCCAGGAGACGAGCTGGAGGAAATCAGACATATGATATATATATAGTATTCCGCTGTGTATTTTAGATGGGGACAGACTATTATAACTGTCCAGACGAATTGAATATCAGTTGTACTCTGATAAATTGTAAGTATTGTTTTAAAGTTTTCCAATAAAGATTTATTTTTGTAATGTATTTTATTCAGCTGCGATGAGAGACTCTGATATTGTTGTTCTTCTTTTCTTCTATTCTAATATTTCTTTCTTTCTTATCTCACCCTCTAACTTCTTTCTCAAACGGTCTGGATTTTCGGTACTCGAGTTGGATACAGGATGTATTTGTGTCAAAAATTCAAGCATCGAATTTTCCGGGTCGTTACAGTGGTATCAGAGCAATGGTTCAGGAATAACCTTGGCTCTGTGGCGCAACTCGATATAGATGGGATTAGTAATATCCTAGATTGAGTTTGAGTGTATATATATGAAAGTGCGTATTTGTATATTTTATAAAAATGTTTTGTATTGTGTCATTTGATCAGTTCAATTTTGAACTGAAATTTGGTACAATACTGTTTTCTAAATAGGGTAAATGAAATAATTTTACCCAAACTTATTTTTGTTTATAAAAGAAATAGTTTTCTTAAATATTGTTGGTATTTGATTGTTTGAGTATAATTCAAATGGAATTCGATTGGTATTATGGAATTTAGCTGGTTAAATATAACCAGAAGATGAAATAAATGATGCTTGAAATAAAAATAAAAACTTGGATATGAAATGGAAAGCTATAGAAAACAAATTCCAGTATGAATTGTATGGATTAAAACTTGGCTGAAAGTAAGTTAAGCAAATTTGAATTAAAATTGAAACCATATTAACTAAAACGAATTATTAAATCAATATGGGATGAGAAACCTTTACTTCAAGTTGAAATACAAATTGGTTGAATGTTGATAAACTAAATAGAACTCGACACATGCAGTTTGAATGTATCGAGTACAATAAGAAGTAAATTAAAATAAATCCAGTTTGAGTAGAAATAATTGAATATGACTTAAAATATTATTCAATTTAGTTGTACTTTGAAATGGAAGTGAATGCATGTGAATCGATAATGAATATAAACTCAGATTGTATAAACTTGAGTTGAATAGAAATTGAATGAAGAATAAATCAAATTAAGTTTGATTGAGATTGAAATTTGAACTCAAAATTCATATGGACTCGTAAATTAAAAATAAAACTTGGAACTTAAGTGAAAAAATTTAGTGAACTTGTGAATTGAAAATTTAACATGAAACTTGGGTTATAAATGAAACTCGACTTGTTGTAAGTAAGTATATACATATTTGAACATGTGTTTCAAACTATCACAAGTTAGGCAAGAAGACCAATAAATGGTAAATTGGCAAAGTGGGAGTAAAAAGTTGAATTGATTGTGGTTGAACAGGAACGGATATGTATGTGATTGAACAGGTTATGGGGTTGAAGCAAGTGTGAAGAATAAATATGAGATGCCCATCAAAAAGGTACATGTTTAATTCAATATGAGGTTTTATGCGCCGAATCGGCAAGCCACTTGGCTTTTTGATTTTCTTTTTGAATGGAAAGGGCCTAGAGAGGCGAGTTGAGGTTTGAACTATTGACCGGTACAAGGGAGGTGCTGGCAAATATTTTCGAAAATTTAAGGAGTTAGAAAAATTTTCAACAGTTTTGAAAATTTTGTTAACAAAAAATTAATCGAAGTTAAGGATTTTGAGTGAGATTGGAAACTAGCGAGTTGGTTGAGTAGTAAGGGTATTGAAGTGAGTATTGAGTTTCATGAGTGTGTTGGGAGAAGTTAATGAGACATAGTTGTCTTTCCTACTTAGTAATTTGGGGGATGAAATTCTTTTAAGGGGGAAGGAATGTAACGTCCCGTACTTTTGACCGCTTAAGATTTGAATATTTAAATTAGTTTAGATATTGAATTTGTAATATAAATAGATTTTTATATTAATTAGAAACGAATTTTGAAACATATAAATATATATATATATATATATATTAATTAAAACGAGCTCGAAATGGCGCGGTAGTTCGTAATTTACGATTTGAATTTCAATCGAGTGTACAGGAGACGTTATAAGTCGGAATTCACTGAAACAAGAAATATTCGAATCTGTTGAACTATAATTTTGTAATGAAAGAGAAAAATCAGAATTTCGTATTTTATATTGAGAGTTATGGCCAAATCAAATTTTGAAATAGTCGCTGTGAAATCCTTTGTAAACATAACGATTTATTTAATATAATAAATTGGTTTTAAATAAATAGAATATTTGTTTAACGTGAAATAAAATATCAAGTTTATAATTTCAAGTCAGTTTATTCTGAAAATTTTATGAATTCAAATTGTGTATATTTATATGATGATGATAATATTTCATTTGTTATTTTTAAGTCAATTTATATTAAATCAAATTTAATGTTATATCGTTAATTTAATTGAAAATCTTCTGTATTTGGTCGAATTAGACCGTGGAATCTATTCCAGTGTGTTCAGAGTGGCGGTAGAACCCTAGAAATGTCGTTCGTTGCGTTCAAATAGGGGTTCATAGTCGTAGAATATTTTAATTTGAAGTCACCATTTAAAAAAAACAAATTAAAATAAAACAAATTGAAAAAATAGTGGGCGGTCTATATCTTAGAAAACACATGCTACTCCCCCGTCTTCTCTTTTCACTTTCAAATCAAAATATTTCTTCCTCCCAAAAAGCTTCAGCACATGCTACTCTGGAAATTTTCATCGTCTTTTCCCTTTCAGTTCACATCAGCTTAGTTCCTTCGCCCCAAGCTTTCTGAAATGGTACGCTCTGCACCTGAACCTACCTATGCCTGTAGAAGCGATGTCGTTTCTATTGTAATCTCTTCGCACTATATAAACGAAGCCCCTCGCCTTGTTTTCTCCATCCTCAAAACCAATTAAATTCCTTCGAATCCTTTTTTCTGTATATTGCGTAGCAAAATCCATCGTATGTTTTTCAAAGCCACTCAAAACCACTTCAGTCCATTATCATCTTCTTCTGTAAAATCGGTTCTTCGATTATTATATATATATATAAAGGAAATCGAATTGAACAAATTTGGGCATCGCGACTCAAATTCCACTGCCCGACGATGTACTGAGCACTCGCGATTTCAGAGGGGGATGGTGCGAGATTGAAAAAGGGGTATCGCAAGATTCTGTCAAGGGGTTCCGACCCGTGATGAGGTGTATTAGTGGAAATGAGGTGTTTGCATAGAGGAGTTTCCGTCTGGTATCAAGGAGGAAGATGCGATCCTTGTAGTTGGCATGGGTTGAGCAAAAAGGGGCGTGACTGGGTGGGTTTGGTGCTGTTGATGCTGGACTGGATGCGTATTAAGGCATGGAGGTGTTGTGAAGTTCAAATGGACTGTAAACCGAAATTCATTTCTTTTGTAATGGACAGTGGGTATAAGGAGTACGAATTTGTGTGGATTTTGGGAAGTTTGATTTTTGAGTGGAACTGGAGTGTGCGTGACATGTTGGTGACAAACTGGAAGTTCGATATGCTATTAACAAATAGGGAAGATGCGATTTTAATGGTGTGTGTTTTATTGGGGATAGTAAACGAGAAAATGGATGAGCAGGTTGTGTTTGAGGTTCGGCATTGGACAACAGGAAGGATATGATGCTGATCTTTGTGATGAGCTAGGGAGCTCACGTATAAGACTGTCAAGTTTAAGGAGTTCTGTTCTTATGTATTTGGTGATTGAAGAAGTCCAAATAATGGTGTGATGTAGTGGAATCACCTATGATGGAGTGCAACAGTAGGTGCAGTCTTGACTTTGGTTCGAATTTGTGTATTTTGGGGATGATAGTTGCTGGAAAAATGGTTGCAAGTGGAGAAGTGTGGACTGTATGGGGTTTGAGGCTATTGAATTTGGAAATACTCAGTAGTGATAGAAGTGGTCTATCGAATGGAGGAGTGATCTGAACATATGTAGTTGATGGTTTGATGTTTTGCAGCGAAGGTCGGGGATTAGGATGCTGGTCCAATGGCGATGGTTAGGAAGGCCGTATAGCTTTTGACCGAAGACGATAAGGTATACCATTTTAACGAGATTTAAATTACACGTAAAATTTATTTATTCGTTGATAGTAATTTAAAATAAATAGCTAATCGCTAAGTAAAATTTAAATAATCGTAGGCGATAAATTTATTCGAGACCATGAAGTAGATGCGGTGCTTAGACAATATGAAATTTTAAACAGGATATTCAGCACGACAAACCGAGGTGAGTTAAACTCACTCAGTTAATTATTTGAACTGTTTTTAATAGTTCAAAATTTATTTTATTGCTTGATGGCTGATAATTGATTGATATAAAGTGATCATATATTATAATAATAAAATATAAAAATAATATTGGTGATTGGATAATGCCCGCAGTACCATTAGCAGATGATTTCCCTATGTGCCCCACAATATATAAGTAGATGACCTTCTATACCGCGATATCCTGCCTCGAAGCAGGATGGGTATTATTATTGTTGACTAACATCTGTGGATGCAGGAAAAACAGGTTGGAGGGGTCCAACTGGATCCCTCAACATTTATTTATTTGTTTTTCATATACATGCTCATATATGCTGTGTTTATAACCTGTGACGGTTATAGTATACTTGGATGTGTTAATAACACTGATCGTTGATTTTGGATAATTTAAATATCCTAAATAACGATATATGAATTTAAAAATAGAAATTGAAATGAAATAAGAATTTTAAAAAGAAATATTTTTTTTACCAAATAAACATTGTTATTCAGAATCCAAATTAAAAAGAATTTAAAAGTAAATATTTTCTTAAAACATATATTTTGAAAATTTGATTTTATAAGGGATGTTGATAAAAAGAGTTTAAAGGAAATATCTACTTTTAAATAGCAATGTTCGTTTGAAATCCAAATTATAATATAATTTAAAGGTAAATGTTTGTTTAAACAAATGCGTTAATGAGGCAATTTTATAAACGATGTTTATAAAAGAAATGACTACCATTTAGAATTTGGAAAACATAGATTTCAAAATAGAATTGATATATATATATATATATAAATGAGTTTAAAGGAAAATATTTATTTTCAAATAGAGATGTTCATTTTGAAACCAAATTAAATATAATTGAAAAGTAAGTGTTGGTTTAACAAATAAGATAAGAACTCGATTATATAAGTGACATTTATATAAAGTGATAACCATATATTGGTAGTATTTGAGAAAGTTATAATTTGAGCGTGGATTTGGGAAGGAAGTGGGAATGGTAGTTTGGGACTACCATTTGAAATGAATTACAATTTTCTAACTTGCAAATATAAAGAAGATTTCATGTAATAACTCAATAGAAGTTATTGATGTAATTGAAATCTGAGATTTTCAAGTATGAAATCAATTTGACTACCTATATCAAATATGGATTAGTGTTGAGGAATATTATTCACGGGTGAGATGAATTAGTGTTAAACCAAATAAGTTGATTCGATAAGAAGGGTGTTGAAGTTATAAACTCTAATTGAATTTGAATTAAACTAATTCAAATGATAAAAATATAAGATTTTGGATAATAAATATCCATGGTGAGGAATTTACAATGATATTTATATACAAATATTTTATATATGGAATGTAGTTATTGGATTAAAGTTGGGATAAGGTGTAGTAAATCTGTAAAGATGTTTTCTGAAATCAAGACTTTATTTTTATGAAGTTTCAAATAAAGTTGAATTGGTAAATGAAACATATCGTATAAAAAATACTTTGTTCCAGTTTGAGAAATAAATAAATATTAGCAAGTGTTTTGCAAACCGTATCTTCAAATTGAATATTCCATTTGTTGGGGAAAAGAGGGGGAAGTTTTGAATTAACGAATGGTAAATTGAAAAGAGGATAAAGTGATTGAGAATATTAGAACAGTGAATTCAATTTTCTTTTATGGATGAATGGTTGTTTTATTTGATAGTTGTTTTATTTGTTAGTTAAATAACCGACTATCAAATTTGGCCTATACGATGGTTAGTACGAAAAGACCAGGATCAAATTTATTCGAAAACCATTCCGAACAAACTAATATGTAATCGTAGAATATACTAATCGAAGATGGAGCAGTGAAGGCCGTGGATCTTCATAAGCGAAAGGACTACACCGAATTCTCTGGAGTCACTCCCGGAGATATTCTAATAGTGATCCTGTCGTGGTTGAAATCAACGAATGGCAAGGACTACTCGCTACTGATCCATAGGGTGATTCCTAGGATGCGGTAGGAGTGTGCCTTCAGTTTGTCCAATCCCAAGACAACTTGTATGGACGAATGTCTGACAGAGTATTTCCAAGGGATCACGTACATTGATTTCTTCAAACGTACCATAGTTGATGGCGGAGAAAAGGTTTTCTCTAGCCTGATAACTAGAGTATTTTTGTGGATGTCAATTAGTGATATCTGACGGATTTGACGATGTGGCATTCAAAGTAATGGTGGCCTGATGATCTAGAAATACGATTATAACCTCAAGCCTCACAACCGGGAAATGACAAAAATCGGGCAGGCAGCATGGCTATTGTGGGTCGCGCCCATTAGGGTGTATTGTCACCATCTAGAGAATATTCATATTTGTTGCTTCTTTTCGCTTCTGTATCTCCCAGGAACGGTTATGTTGCTAGCAACCGTAGGTGACAATATATTCGATACACTCAAGAGAAATGAATGGTCGGTCATGTGTGGGCCGGGTTGCAAGACGTTCTTGTTGAACCTAGTGTATTCGTCTCTAGAGATACACTATCGGATGGTGGTCCCATACCTTGTCATAAATGGAAATCCAATCTCCAATAAGCGCCCGCGGTTTAATTGTATACTATATATGTAGAGCGTGAGATGCAAGTGTTCTGCTAGATTCTACACTATTATAATATCAGAAAGGATATTGATTTCAAAAATGGTTTGGGTTATCGTAAGGTAAAAACCATCTGTGTTTATGTGTGGATTGGTCTTACGATTATCTTTTTATTTCGAAATGATTTTAACTTAAAAATAAAGTTGGATGCTACCAATAATTTAGTAAGTTCTCTCATGCTGGTTCACCACACTGACCTGTGGCGTTTGTAATGCTCGGGTCAGACCTAATTGGGTCCGACCGAGTTGTACAGGTTCATGGTAAGATGATACAGATTCCAGGAGATGAGCTGGAGGAAATCAGACGTATGATGTATATAGTATTACGCTGTGTGTTTTAAATGGGGACAGACTGTTATAACTATCCAGACGAATTGAATATCAGCTGTACTCTGATAAATTGTAAGTATTGTTTTAAAGTTTTCCAATAAAGATTTATTTCTGTATTGTATTTTATTCAGCTACGATGTGAGACTCTGATATTGTTGTTCTTCTTCTTTTCTTCTATTCTAATATTTCTTTCTTTCTTATCTCACCCTCTAACTTCTTTCTTAAACGGTCTGGATTTTCGGTACTCGAGTTGGACACGGGATATATTTGTTTCAGAAATTCGAGCATCGAATTTTTCGGGTCGTTACATTTACTAACATGTAAAATGTAACATTTTGAATTACAAATCATATTTAACCTATAATCCCTTTTTTTCCTAAAGGTACATGTAAAATGTAACATTTTGATGAAACTAAGTGTACATTAAAATGTCCCCTTTAATCTCAAAACATTTTCCAATATACTTGTCATTTTTATTTATGAATCATTTTATACATTAAAAATGTTTCTTTTTAATGTTTACATAATTTGCTAATAAACGTGTCACTTTAAATAATGAATCATTTCATATATTAAAAATGTTTCTTTTTAATGTTTACATAATTTACCAATAAACGTGTTTCTTTAAATAATGAATCATAACATACATTAAAAATGTTTCTTTTTAATGTTTATAAAATTTACTAATAAACGTGTTTCTTAAATAATGAATCATTTTATATATTAAAAATGCCTTTTTTTGAATGTTTACAAAGTTACAAATAAACATGCTTCTTAAATAATGAATCATTTTATATATTAAAAATGTATCTTTTTCTAATGTTTACAAAATTTACCAATAAACATGCTTCTTAAATAATGAATCATTTTATATATTAAAAATGTTTCTATTTCTAATGTTCACAAAATTTACCAATAAACATGCTTCTTAAATAATGAATCATTTTATATATTAAAAATGTCTCTTTTTAATGTTTACAAAATTTACCAATAAACACGCTTCTTAAATAATGAATCATTTTATATATTAAAAATGTCCCTTTTTAATGTTTACAAAATTTACCAATAAACATGCTTCTTAAATAATGAATCATTTTATACATTAAAAATGTTCCTTTTTAATGTTTACAAAATTTACCAATAAACATGCTTCTTAAATAATGAATCATTTTATATATTAAAAATGTTTCTTTTTCTAATGTTTACACAATTTTGACCATTCCTATGTTCACATATATACAATAAAAGAAAGTTTTATTGTCTACATGATTCCTTCATTTCATATGTACAAATAAAAAGAAGAATTTTATTTATACAACAATTGTTATGCTTTATATGTATAAAAAAAAGAATTTCATTTTCTACACATATTCTATTGTTAACATGTGACAAATAAAAAGGAGAATTTTATTGTCTACACATTCCTATATTTCATATGTATAAATAAAAAGAAGAATTTTATTTCCTACACATATTATATGTACATGTGATAAATAAGAAGGAGAGTTTTACTGTCTACACGTTTTCTACATTTCACATGACAAATAAAAAGACAATTTTATTGTCTATACATATTCTTTGTTAACATGTGACAAATAAGAATGAGTGTTTTATTGTCTACACGTTTTCTACATATCACATGACAAATAAAAAGATAATTTTATTGTCTACATATTCTATGTTAACATGTGACAAATAAAAAGGAGAATTTTATTGTCACACGTTTCCTACATATCGCATGACAAATAAAAAGAGAATTTTATTGTCTACACATATTCTATGTTAACATGTGATGAATAAAAAGGAGAATTTTATTTCCATAACATTTTCTATATTTCTAATGACAAAAAAAAATTATTTGCATAACATTTTTTATGTTTCTAACGACAAACGAAAATAGAATTTTGTTTGCATAACCTTTTCTATATTTTTAATGACAAATAAAAAGAGAATTTTATTTGCATAACATGTTCTATATTTCTAGTGACAAATAAAAAAAAGAGAATTTTACTTGCATAACAATTTCGATGTTTCTAATGAAAAATAAAAAAAGGAGTTTTTATTTGCATAACATTTTCTATGTTTCTAATGACAAATGAAAAGAGAATTCTGTTTTCATAACAATTTCTATATTTCTAATGACAAATGAAAAGAGAATTTTGTTTGCATAACATTTTCTATATTTCTAATGACAAATGAAAAGAGAATTTTGTTTGCATAAAATTTTCTATATTTCTAATGACAAATAAAAAGAGAATTTTATTTGCATAACATGTTCAATATTTCTAATGAAAAATAAAAAAAAGAATTTTACATGTGTAACAATTTCTATGTTTCTGATGAAAAAAAAAAATTTGACAACAATTCACAATTTCTATTTTCAACATGACAAATAAAAAAATATTTTTATTTGACAACAATTTCTATTTTCAACATGACAAATAAAAAAGAATATTTTTATTTGACAACAATTTCTATTTTCAACATGACAAATAAAAAAGGATATTTTTATTTGTATACAAATTTCTATATTTAAGATGACAAAATAAAAAAGGAATTTTTATTTGTATAACAATTTTCAACAATTCCATTATATTCAATTAAATCAAATAGATCACCACAAACAGCATCAACCAATTCAAATCAAATTGCGTACAACACCCAACTGAATTTAACAAAATATATGTAAGAATTCCTCAACGCAATAATAATTAAATAACAAATCTCAGAGTGCTTTTGATTTTCCCAAAAATTTCAAATTGATCTAAAATCTCTTTGTCGCTTCTAAAACGAAGTAGACTTCGCTACGATCCAAAAGATTCCTGTTTCATGCGATTCTGATAACATATGAACAAGTTACGAATTTTATTGTATTAATAATATTTTAATTTAATTATTAAATTAATTAAATTAAAATTATCTTCTTCTTCTTTAAGATAACCAAGGCTGCACGTTTTCTTATTCGTTCAAACTTAGGGTTCGGGTTTAGCGGATTTTGGGTTAAGGTCAGTAGAGGCTGAAGCAAGGAAAAAGAAAGAGGAAAAAGGATTTTAGGATTTTACGGATTTGGATTTTATAGAGGAGATGATAATAGAGAGAGAGAGAGGAATATAGGATTTGTTTGCCTTGATTTCTTCCTTCATTTGCAAATGTATTTTGAGGAAATTTTTCTTCATGAATTTTTGAGATGTAGATCTAGATTCAGAAAGGAAGAAGGAGAATTAAAGTTTTTTGATAGAAAATGAGAAATGAAAATATGTATACATGATTTATTTAACTAAGATGCCTCTTTGTATTAGGCAAGTTACAAATAAATTAAACGTGGTTTACTAAGGCTAAGGTGACAATATTTATCTCACATTCAAAATTCAAAAGTAAATGACTGAGGAAACGAGATAATTGGAATTTAGACTAAAGATAATGGTAGGTTATAAATGGTAAGGGAAAACAACAATATGAGATGGTAGGTTTAAATGAGAAAGTAGTGGTAGGTGGAAGTTCTAAAAGGAACGATACATGAAATGGGAAACAAAAGATAACTATGATATAAATCAAATAAATGAGGGACCAACAATTAATATCTTTAACTACTGTGTACAAATTTTAAACTCATTTGTACATATGTTTCTCTTTCTAAAACCATTGATTACAATTTTTTTCTTTTATTACCCAAGAATTCCAATTCATCTCAACATTAAATTCTAATTTAGATTATAATTTCTAGGAAGAAAATAAAATGTTGTCTTCTAATTATACTAATTCATATTTTTTTTAAAAAAAAACTACGATATACAAACAATAGGTAAGAATTTTCAATTAAATAAATATTTCATTATTACTGCAACCAACATTGCTAAAATACACATTTATATTACTTTTCAATTTTCAAAATATACAATATTAACGTTTCAGAATTTAAAGAACCTATTCAATGCTCATGCAAGAATAAATTAAAAAAAAGGAAAGGAGAAATAAAGGGATGTAAATTTAAGAAATAAGAATATATGTGTGAAAATAGAATGAAGAGAAATAAATTAATAGAATGGAGGGTAATAAACTAATAAATCAAGGAAAGAAATGAATGCATAATTAATGGCGAAATAGAGTGGAGAGAAAAGAGGTAGTGAATTTGATGAAGTTAGATAAACGAAAAGAAAGCAAAATAAACTTGAATGAAATGTGAATGAGCAAAGAATTTATATGTTGATTTATCATTGATTATCATAAACTCCTATATTAAAGTTTATTACAAAACAATATTCAACTACTATTTTCTTTTATTATCAATTGTTTGAAGTTAATTATTACAAATGTACATACAATTTGATACTAATTTCAATTGTTATAAATCACTATTTACCTAATTACAAATAATTGTTTATTAGAATTAAATTTGAAATCATTCATAAATAACATCATAATTTTATTTAAAAAAAAACTTTTTTCCTTTTATTTTAATTCAATAATTTAATTCAAAAAATGGATTTTTTTTAAAATTATGATGCATTTTCTAAAAAAAATTCCATAAAATAAATTTTTAAATTAGTTCTGGTTTTCTGGGTTGTTACAATCTCTCCTACTTAAAATCTTTTCGTCCTCGAAAAGGAACGGAGCTTAAAATTGTTTAATTAACCAACTCAACTTTCATACTTTTATTGGATTCAATATAATTTTATTAGTTGAACTAATAATCACACAATACAATCACTAATCAATTAGTTGATTAGCTTTTCAAATATATATAACTTTTATATATTCAAAAATCATATTTTATGAGATCGGATTATATATATAATCATAAATATGTTAATTATAATTTGTCACTCTCGACTCATTCTAGGGCATTTATAACCCCATCTCTAATGAGTTTTCTTATTCTAGTTTACTACTAATCCTATCTCTAATGAGTATTCTTTTATAGGATATTTCTAATCCTACCTCTGATGAGTCTTTTGTTCAGTTCTAACGAGTTGTACCCCAAAGATTTGAGTTAACCAAAGCTCCGATACCATATGTAACGATACGGATTTCGCCTGGAACTAATCGATCGCTAAATCGACCAATACCGTTCGAATCCCACATACGCTAACTCTGGGCATACAACACATTAGAACAAATAACAGAAGACTTTTATAACATCATAATAATGTTACATCAGAGTACATAATATATCAGAGTACATCGAAAAATAATAATACAGCGGAAGATTAGTTTACAATAAACTTAATACAATGCAGCGGAACTAATAAACTAACACATCGGAAGACTATCATTGCTCTGGACACAGCTTTAAGCTTCGATCCAGAATCCTGCTCAATAAATAAATATCTGCAAAACAAGCCACTCAACTGCCCATGTGGAAATAAGGGCATCCGAGTTTGCAAGTGAAACAAACTACGAGTCAGTCATGGGACTGATATGAGAAATCTTTCTTAATTTATCTAACAGTAAGGCTAATCATAGGACCACGCCGTTAACACGGAACGGGTTTACTCCATTGGATTTCCAGTGCATAAATTAAATAAATCTTTTAAAACAATGCAATGCTTTTTAGAAAAATGAAATCATTATAAGAGTCAAGTCCTATAACACAATGCAACGCAAACCGGAGGATAGAGTTTTACTGTAACGATCCAGAATTTTTAACCAATTTAAAATTGGAATTTTTATTACTTAATTTGAATTTAAATTTGAATTTCATATAAATATATATGGTTAAGAGTATTTAATAATTTTGATAAGTTATATGATAGATTTTACTTGAATTATAAATGAGAATGATTATTAATGAGTTTGGATTTATTGATACTATTTGTCGTTCGATCGGATTTGTCAAACCATAACATGAATTAGTAGCGTTAGAATTAAGTGCTGCCTTTAGTTTTCATAACATTTAAATGAAAGTGCTACCAAAAGTTCTTTATCCTTCTTAAGACAAGTGTTAAGACACATGTCTTTATGCATACTCCCTTTCATGCATAATTTCCACTTTCCCCCTTATGTTTCCTTACCTCCTTACTCCTCCTTTCCTATATAAGGAGGCTCTTTCTCCATTTTTTACCATTCCATTTCCTCCTTTCCACCTTCTTCTTAAAGCTTATGGCCATGGTTTCCATGGCATAAGTCTTCCTCTTTTCCACAACCACCTTGCCAAAGTCCTTCATTCTTCTCCTCCTCTTATAATATAAAGAGAGATTAGTGTATATTATATTATATATATTTTGGTGAAGAAGGCGTTGCGCTGAAATACTGTCCGACGGTTCGCTTAGCTAGGCTCGCCTACCGTGAAGATTTGGAAAGCTGTTAGGTGAGAACTTTTTAACCACGGTTTTTATATTTAATTAGTAGCTAGACTAATTTAAATATAGTGATGAATTATTATTGGTTAATGATGATTGATATTTGTTGTGATGGATGATGGGTGCGAAGTTTAGAACACACACTATTAAGCGTTAGTGTTATAACGCTTGTGCACAATTATGATTTATTGAATCATTTTGATGATGGTTGTTATGGATGTTTAAATGGTTGTTGATGTTGTTTTGCACACACTATGACACAACAATTATGGTATCACATTGGCGATCGACAAATCTCCTTCATAATTAAAAGCAATATCATTATTGAAATTGAAGGTTAATAATTGGAAAAGACCATATGTATGAATTCATATATATTGTTAAAGTCCTTTAAATGAATAAATAAATACCGTAACATTCTAGGATGACAGAGAGGATAGTGTCAAGGCTTGGGTTTGGAAATAAAGTTCCTGCTCGCCCTGGCTATCCCTAACTGATTCGACGAATGGGAAGGTTAATTTGAAGTTAGAAATGAATAGGAATTTATGAAGTTGAATTTTAGATCCAAAATAATTTGGAAAGTAAATTTAAATCATTTTAAAAGGGTTATATAAAGATATAATGGTTTTCTAAGATATTTTGAAGTATCGTAGAATAACAGTTACTATGGTCAAAATAGAGCTTGTCGCATAACGGCAATTTACGTATTTTTGATGCAAACTTTAAACGCTTATAACTTTTGCAGTCTAAATCGGATTTCCATGAAACGAAAAACAGTTGATTTATATTAACAAGAGCTTTTAAATGAGTGAAATCAAATTTTAAATTCAAGTTATAATTTTCAAGTTATGTTTAAAACCATTTTGGATAAAGTCTCTATAAGAGAAGTTATCGACCTTAACCATAAACAACCATTTTTAATGTTTCTAAAAATATGGAAAAATGGTAAAATTATTATAAATTGTGTAAAAAATGTTTTGAATTGTAAAGTTTAAGTTTTGACAAAGAAAAGCGATGTTTTGGTCGAAGTAATCAAGATAACTGTTTTGTAACGCTTTTAAAAATACTATTATAATGCTTTCTTCGATAACCATCTATTTTGAAGTTTTTAACCCGCAAACTATTTTCCGAACTACAAGGAATCATTTTTAAATGATTTGTGGAATGTTTTCAAAGGTTCAAAAGTATTGGAAATATTTTATATGCAATTTAAATTGATATTAATATGGTTCAATTTTAAATAATTGTATATTGTTGGGGATAAATCTTCGGATGTTTGATATTAATCTGGTAGATGATGATTCTTTCTATTTGAGGAATTTAAAAGGTAGTTCACCGTTATTCCGCTTATAGTGTGAGTTGGATATCGAAATTAATATTAAGTATAAGTTGATGGTATTTCTATCTAGATCTAATGTCAAAGAGTTGAATGAATCTTTTAATTAAGATATGAGTTTCCTTAGTGTCTGCGATAAGTTAGATAGAAATAATCTTTAGATATCTGATATGAAATTCTATGGTATAAATGTTTACTATTTGAGGAATTTGGAAGATATTATTATATCGTTATTCCACCTATAGTATTCGTTGATTATGAGAATTGATATCGAATATAACTAGATACAATTTTTGTGTATCTTATGTTCAATATCAATTGATTTGGGTTTTGTCATGAATCATATCTTCAATAATATCATTCTTGAAACCCAATGAGAGTGAGTTATGGAAATCCATATCGTAATTTGAGGATTTAATCAGATCTTTGATTTAAGGAAATTAAAAGTGAGGAACTGGAAAGAAAGTATAATTTAGTTAAGATTAAAGAATTGAATGTTGGAAAATCAATTTAATTCGAAACTAGGGTTGAAATGTGGGGTAAGGGTTTTCAAAGGAAACTGGATTTTTGATAACGAGTTATCAAACGGAAAATTAATTAAGACTTTGGGGTTAGATTATCTTGGATTAAAGGGATGTGTTTTAAAGAAGAAGGGTTAAATATGGATTTTGTTAAAGATAATTTGACAATAGATTTAAAGAAGTTTAATTTAACAAAATCCAAAATGAAAGGAGATTTGGTAGAAAGCCTGTGTGTTCCGTGATTGGGTTTTTAATTGCGCTTATTATTTGGAAAGACCGAGAGTGGAATTATGTCTGAAAACCATTCCACGTAATAATACGACGTTTTGGAGCAATTGAAGACATTGGAGGCGACATTGAATACCGGGACCCTTCGTGTCGTAAGGGCGACTTGCTGAATGTCTCGAATGGTTGGCTCCCATTCGCAGATTGATTTTATATATCAGCTAAGTGGCAAGAAGCCCGAACGTGTGTGAATGTATTCCGGATTGTCGTTTCGTTCCGACCTAGAACGGACATGTATGGATTGTGTGTCTGACATTGTAATTGACTGCATAGCACTGATCTTTATTAATATATATCTGCTTGGTGGTGGATAATTTATTCTCTCGCTTAACACTCTTCTCTAAGACGTATGAGCTTACAGGTTATATATTGATGGAAATCAGTGATGCGTAGTGAATGGACAATGTGGCATACTTCAATTATGTGATGAGCTATGGATGATCAAAGCATGGCTTATTTAAGCATAGCTTTGTGTATATCGTGACCTCGACGAACCTTACACCCCGGATTGATGGTAAAATGGTGGTCAGATTTTTATGTTCATTCGTATGTTCGGTGCTACGGGATGTGATGATGAAAGGGTACTACGAAGTCCCCAGTCTGGGACGCTATTTGTTGGGTAATCTGATTCATGTATGATAGGTTAGTATAACGGAGTCCGAGTCTGGACGTTATCCGCAAGTACTAGGATGATGCGCGCAAGAAAGTTTGTGAGCCCATGAATGATCTTTCGCGCCAGGAACCATCATGTTCGAAACCCAATCTGCACTACGAGCCCATAGGTTTTGATTGTATAGCCTGTTGGTTACCGGCATGATTGTCAGTATAATGGGATGGGGCATTATGCTGACTAGGATTAATACATTTATTTGCGAAAAGGTTTCTCACACTATATATAGTAGTAAACGAGTACTTTCACGTATGAAGGCAGTTTTGGTTATCATAAGGCAAAACTCGCCCATTTGGTGTGCGCTTGCATTATGTGATGTGGGATGAGCTTATGATAGCTTCATTTTTTTCAAAAAGTCATTGCGGATTTCTATGCACTGGTATTCACAAGGAGTAAACCCGTTCCGCATTGGTGGCGTGGTGCGGTGAATTACCTAACTTTAAAATAAACCCAAAAGACAACTGTTTTGAGTTCTCACGCCAGTCCCATGACTGACCTGGAGTTTATTGTTCCCACACCTAAACTCTGGGTGCCCATATTTTTACACGGGCAGCCTAGTAGTTTGGTTCACAGATTTAGCCTTGGAGTTAGTTGGAGCAGGATTCTAGTTTAACTGGAGCTATTATGTTTGGAGCATTCGCATTCTTCCGCTGAGTTTAGTATCTTTTCCGATGTGTAACCGATGTAGTCCGATGTACCTCTTGTAACTCTGGTGTAATATTATTTTAATGATAATGGAAAAGTTGTTTTTATTTTGTGCAAATGTGTAAGTGCCCCTAACAATCCGTCTTTGTGAACGGTTTAAGTTGGTTTAATTACTGGAGAAAACCGAGCAAAAAGTCGGGTCGTTACGTAGTGGTATCAGAGCTTTGGTTTATACAAAGCAATGGGGTACGACACATTTGAACAAATGGAAAGACTCATCAGAGTTATATATCTCATTAGAGATAGGGTTAGTAATACGCTAGAATGATATTTTGGAGTATTATATTTGAGAGAGAGTATTTGAAAATATGAAATGAGTTTTGAAAAGATTTAATTTAAGAAACAAACATATTTTGGAAATATATGGTTAATTATAACTTGTGTACTTAATCAAATGATTAAGGTTAAGTTTACATTTTGTGATTATAATTACACATAAAATACTTCTTATGGCATGGTAATTAAGCCCCTTCCACTGATTAGGAAAATGATCCGAGTACAAATGCCTCTTGGATTTAATTTCACTATTGGGGATTTCGAAATATCGATAAACTTGGGTCAAGTTTGTTAAGGCAACTAATTAATATGGTTAGAAATTAAAAATTAGAATTTGAGTATTGCATTCGATGTTGAGGTTGGACTATAGAGTATAAGAAGATTTTGAGTATACGCCTAGCTAATGTATATATAAAGTCTTGAGTATGCTAGATTGATATAGAATCACACACAAGTCACTTGAAGATAATTCTATTGATGACTGCAGCATCATCAATATGTATTTTCGAGTTTCGAAAGTGGGATGACTATATGATTCCGATTAAAACATCAATATATACTTAAATCCATTTAGATAAGTGTTTGAAATTGTTTGGTGAATTGATATGAAATTAAATAGAAAAGTGAAAATTTGATTGGGTTGTAAGAATTATACCTGGTAAACTTGTTAGTAAGGGATAAGCCAGTAAATTAAGTGGAGGGTAAGCTGGATTTTTCAACAAAATTTCCTTATAAGAACAAAGATGGAGTTTGGTTTATCAGGTACTGAATGGAGGATGACCTTAAAACAAGAAAGGGAAGCTCATAATCGAAAAGAAAAGGAAGAAAGCCTTAGATTGGGGAAATTCAAAGGTATCTATTGTTATAGATGTAGTCAAGAAGGACATTTTGTTGTTTTATGCCCAGAAAGAATACAAAAGAAAACCATTCGAGAAGACATAATTTGTTTCAAATGCAAGAAGAAAGGACATTTTATACGTAAGTGTCCTAAAACAAGAAGAAACCCATGAACCTAACAAAAGAAAAGAAGTGTTATCAATGCAGAAAAGCAGGGCATGCAGTCCAGAATTGTCAGTTAAAGAAGGGAAAAAGACCAGCTAAAGCAACACCACCCGCCGTCATAAGTGAAGAAGAAGGAATGCAAGAATTATGTAATCAGAGCAAGCTCTTTGACCCCTAGGGAATTATCTCTGAAAAGTTGGATGCATGAATAAATGTATGTATCTGATGTTAATTATATATAAAAAAATATAACTTATTTATAAATCTTTTTAATATATTCTATCATATATCCAAATAGATCCTAATCTAATGAAAAAGATATTGAATTTAATTAAGGGTATAGATAGGAAGATTGGAATTATCGACGATTTTGGACAAGTCAATAAGTTCTAAAGTATATTGTGGCAACAAAAGGAACTGTTTAAGTAAGCATAAATACCTTGTGAATTAAGTTTCACAATTTGAATAAAGGATTTTGGCAAGCGGGAATAGTAAGAAGAAATTACCTAAACTGAATTGTTTAGACAAGCTAAGTTCGGAGATAATCAATTCGTGTAAAGAATAATAGTAATTTTGGGGAACTAAAAAGGAGTAAGTTTCATAACCTTTGTATTTGCAACATAAGATATAAGAGAATAAATTTATAACTCTGAATTTTTTGCAGTAAATAGTTGAGTATAAGTAATTGGCCCAGTAAACGATGAATCAAATATAATAGGTAACTGGAGGTTATCGTAGGAGGACATGTAGATATGGTTATGCATTAATACATGTGAGAACATGGAGCTTTGGTATAAAGAATTTTAATCTTGAATTTGTCCAATAAGTAGTTGTGATTACCTTTCCTTTTCGAGGACGAAAATTTTTAAGGGTGGTGAATGTAGTGATCCAGAATTTTTAACCAATTTAAAATTGGAATTTTTATTACTTAATTTGAATTTAAATTTGAATTTGATATCAATATATATGGTTAAGAGAATTTAATAATTTTGATAAGTTATATGATAGATTTTACTTGAATTATAAATGAGAATGATTATTAATGAGTTTGGATTTATTGATACTATTTGTCGTTCGATCGGGTTTGTCAAACCATAACACGAATTAATAGCGTTAGAATTAAGTGTTGCCTTTAGTCTTCATAACATTTAAAAGACAGTGCTACCAAAAGTTCTTTTTTCTTCTTAAAACAAGTGTTAAGACGCATGTCTTTATGCATGCTCCCTTTCATGCATGATTACCACTTTCCCTTTATGTGTCTTTACCTACTTACTCCTCCTTTCCTACATAAGGAGGCTCTTTCTCCATTTTTTACCATTCCATTTCCATTTCCTCCTTTCCACCTTCTTCTTGAAGCTTACAGTCATGGTTTCCACGACATAATTCTTCCACTTTTCCACCACCACCTTGCCAAAGTTCGTCATTATTCTCCACCTCTTATAATATAAAGTGAAATTAGTGTATATTATATTATATATTTTTTGGTGAAGAAGAAGTTGCGTTGAAATACTGCCCGATGGTTCGCTTAGCTAGGCTCGCCTACCGTGAAGATTTGGAAAGCGGTTAGGTGAGAACTCTTTAACCACGGTTTATATATTTAATTAGTAGCTAGACTAATTTAAATATAGTGATGAATTATTATTGGTTAATGATGATTGATATTTGTTGTGATGGATGATGGGTGCGAAGTTTAGAACACACACACTATTAAGCGTTAGTGTTATAACGCTTGTGCACAATTATGATTTATTGAATCATGTTGATGATGGTTGCTATGGATGTTTAAACGGGCAGCTAGTAGTTTTGGTTTTGCAGATTTATATTCACAGGATCCTGATTTACAGCTGGAACGATACTCGAAAACTTCTGTATCCGTGTATTACTTTCAGTTGTGTGTTGTATTATTTTTCTGCTGCTATGTAATTTATTGTAATCTCTGATATTTATCGAATGTAATCTATTCATTTATACTCTGTATATTCTTGTATTTGATGGAATTGTTGTAATAAACAATGAAATGTTCTTCTATCTGCGTTCTGATTGGTCTTGTCCTCAAAGTTTCTGCTCTTTCCTTCACGGGGAAGTAACGGGTCCTTACAGTGCTCAAACGACCCTAACTTCCCCGGTGAGGAAAGCCCGGATTGAGTCGAGGAAAAGCCACAAAAGAACGTAGACGGAAGAACATTTCATTGTATATTACAACAATTCAACTAGAATACAAGAATATACAGAGTATAAATCAATATTACACATTTACCAAATATCAGAGATTACAATAAATTACATAGCAGCGGAAAATAATACAATACACAACTGAAGGAGATATACGGATACAAAGCTTTCCGGATATCATTCCAGCTGTAAACCAGGATGCTGTGAATATAAATCTGCAAAACCAAAACTACTAGTTGCCCGTGTGGAAAATAGGGGCACCCAGAGTTTAGGTTAAAACAATAAACTCCAGGTCAGTCATGTGACTGGTGTGAGAACTAAAACAGTTATTGATATTTATTTTAAAGTAAGGTAAATCAAGGGACCACGCCGTATAACACGGAATGGGTTTCCTCCCAAGAATACCAGTGCATAAAACAAACAGCGCAATGCTAAATAAAGGAAAATGAAGCTATTATAAGACCCAGGTCCCATCACACAATGCAACGCAAGCCGGAGGATAGGGTTTTTACCTTATAATAGCCAAGAATGCTTGATACGTTTAAAACAAATCATTTGATACTATAATAAGTGCATAGTGTATAAAACAACTTCAAATTATAAGTATCAATCATAGACGGCATAAGCGCCCCGTCCCACTATGTCGCCATACTAGGCTCTACAAATAAAACAGCAAAGTCACGTATTGGAAGTTGGATTTCCATCTGTGAACCGAGGCAAAAGATAGTCCTCAACCGATTTGAGACGCTCTAGTCCGTATCCCAGGTCAGAGCTCGAGTGACCTTTGAAGCGACAGGGCCGGTCCACCGATGTGGATTAAAATGCCTGAACACTGCGTTTCCCCACCCTTTGGGGTGTCAATGAGCCAACAAATGACTCCATCGAACCCGGATCGTCCGATCAAACCGAGGCGCCTCGCAACAGCAACAACCACATAAGTCAAACTCGTCAGGGCGTGTAAAACTACTGACGCCACTTCTAACTAGAATGAAACGCATGCCCTCCTTGAGGTCCTCTCGTGTTTCTGGTTCACAACCGGGGTGTGAGGCTCGCAAATTCACGTTACACAAAGCTATGCCACACAGGCGGTGCTTTGATCATCAACCACAAGACTTTGCTTTTCAACAGAAGCCTCGACCAATTGTCAATTAGGCATGCCACACAGGCAATTCACTCCATGCGTTTGATATCCATCAATATATAACCCCTAAGCTCGTACGTCTCAGAGAAGGGTGTTAAGCAAGAGAATAAATTCTCCGCCGCCAAACAGATATATATTTAATAGACATCAATCACACAGACTAAAATCCAATGTCAGACACGCAGTCCATTTACAAGTTCGTTCGGGTTTGAACGAAACCGGAGGCACCTAGTACCTTGCATATCCATCGATCTCCAAGTACGTCTGGACGATCACCAACTGATTCTCTCCTCTTGGGTGTGCGGCCCAATCAAGATCATCAGTAATTATCCAAACGACGTGAAGACTTCCGGTCTTTAACCACCGTCTTCATCTTCGACACCACGTCGAATTAGTTATTCAGAATGGGATAAACCTGGTCTTTCTGAATAACTCGCGTATAAAATAAACAAGTGTTACACAAACACAACATACGCCTCATTCCAATTCAGAATATTCTTTTATTCAAATATTCTTATACTTTGGGAAAGGTTCCCATTAGTTTTATCAAATATAAATTCTTTAATCTTCTTTGAATATCAATTCAAACTAGTCGGGATTAGCGAACCACACCGGAGAAATCATTTATTTTATTTCCCAATCCCCACCTATTCATCCCATGAAGTAAAACTGGTAATACTTCATATCTAACACCACGGTGTTATCGGTAAATTCAATTACCATTTCACGTTCAAATCTAATTAAAGATTTAACTATCGCTTGGAGTAAAACTGGTGATACTCCATTCTCGATCTTTTCAATCTAATTAAAAATTCATTAAAAATCCACTTAGTTTTAATCTTTAACTGGGTTAAAGAATTAGTGTCATTTAAAACACGGTTCACGATAAACCCAAAATCACCTTCAAATTCAATTCCAATTAAATATCATTTAAATGGTACACTTCATTAAATCTAAATAGAAAGATTTAATCTTTTTCTCAACTGGGCTAAAGAACAAGTGTTAATGAAGACACCATTCACGACAAACCCAAATCACATTTGATATTAAATACAAGGCTCTGAATAGAAAATATATCGGCTTATATTCAATATCAAATTCCACGACCAACAAATATCGTATCGGAAATAACGATATATATATATCTTTCAAATTTCCATAACAACATCTGTATAATCACGAAATCCAACATCGATATATTCCAAAGACAATTTCGATTCAAATCCATTCCAATTCGATTATTGGAAATTCTGGTTTCTTTTAAAACCATTTCAAAACCAATTTATTTACTTAAAAATAAATAAATTAGCATTCTAATTCAAAATTAGTTCATTTTGATAAAAATCTATTTTTATCCTTTCAAATATGGAGTTCTTCATCCCAATTCTTCACAAATCATTTCTTATGATTTTACACAAATTATTACTATTTTTAATAATTTTATCAAGGCCCGTACTGTCGATTTCCATCATCGGCCATCGAACTGCACTTACATCGACCTTTTCCAAATTTGATTTGGACATAATTCCAAATCCAACCGTTAGATTTCAAATTTCTAATATTTGTTAGAAAGCTATTTTCGATACGAACCCAACGGTTCCGGTTTTAGGAGAATCCGACGGTCGGATCTCCCGTAACGTCAATTCGAAGTCAATGGTCGAAATTCTCGAACTGCCGCAGCGCGGCGTGTTCTATTCAGGCCATTATATTATATATATAATATATACTTCATCGATTTCCTTTTAAAACGTATTTTATAAATCGTTTTAAATTCGTTTTCAAAACGATTTCAACTTCCTTCACAAATTCAAATCAAATTTTTTTTCAACATAAATTCATTTTAATTTCATTTCAAATCGATTTCTATTCAATTTCAATTTAATTCGAATTGGTTTCAATTCAAATCAATTTCAATTCAATTTCAATACGTTTTAAATTCAATTCAAAACGATTTCAATTCTATTTCAATCTAATTCGAATTTCAATTCTTATCAATTTAATTCGAATTTCAATCCATTTCAATTTAATTCGAATTTCAAACCTATTCAATTTAATTTGAATTTCCAATCTATTCAATTTAATTCGAATTTCAAAATCACTTCAATATTCATTGAAAAATGAATAAAATCGATATAAATATCGTTCACGTTAAAATGGCGTCAATCTAATCAACACGGCTTAATATATTTCTATTTTCAAATATTCTATTTCAAATATTTCTTTTTCAAATATTTCACTTTCAAATATTCTATTTCAAATATTCCATTTCAAATATTCTGTTCAAAACTAGAATGAGGCCCAATCAATTACCATAGATTTTATTTCTATGGATTTCCATACAACGCCTGTATATATCAACAATGACAAATAATCAACCATCATCCAAAGTGCATTATACACTGTATAAGCATCAAATATAAATATTCAACGCTTATAACAGTCTGTCAATCATTCGATCGACATAAAACTAATTATTGGGATTAGTGTATGTCATATATCATCCCAATACCCTATGGGGTTTCAAACAATCAAACACAGATTTTATTTGTGTAGGTGGGCGATGTGTAAAATTCATCGTCCCAGTCAATATCAGTCAAATGTGCGTATATAAACAAATCGTCCGATTTGTTTATTTTTTATTTCGTTTCATATACACGTTAAAAATTCTATTTTTAACTATAAAATATTTTCCACTATAAAATATTTTATTTCAACTATATAAATATTTTATTTCATTACACATCACACACTCAACTACACATCAAAATCAAACAAACAAGCATACAAGCCTTCCATGGTCTGTGGACGACGGGTGTCGGGTGCTACTAAACACCGTCTGCATCCTAGTATATATTTTAACTAGAAATAAATTTAAAAGTGAGGAGTTCTCACCAAAAGCTAAACCGAACGCCCGACTCTTCATATGTAGGAAATCTTCATCGTGCTTGCCCTTCGTTACTTTCGTCGCCCGTATTCTCTACGTATATAAATATCACATTTTTATAATCTCTATCTTATAAAAATCATATTTTTATTATCGTCACTATATAAAAATCATATTTTTATTATCGCCACTATATAAAAATCATATTTTTACGTCTTCTACATAATAAAGATTACATTTTTAATTGTTCAAAAATCAAATCTTTTCATGTTTAATACTCTACTGTTTTCGTGTTTATAAAATCGAACATTTATCTATATAAAAATCCCGACTTTACATTTTCAAAAATCACTTCTTTATGTTATAAAACATCATTTCTATTTTAAAAATGTAGTCTTTACTATTTTAAAAATGAGGTCTTTACTATTTTAAAAATGAGGTCTTTACTATTTTAAAAATATAGCCTTTACTATTTTAAAAATCTAAATTTTCCTATTATAAAAATATGAACTATATCATATGAAAAGTCAAATCTTTATGGTTCTAAAAATCAAATCTTTTTTCATATGAAATCTATAAAAAAAAATCCAACCTTTATTCGTATGAAATCTATATGAAAATCCATTTACATAAGAAACAAATTTTTTTATTTACATAAAAAGAAAGAAAGGAAGAAATTGAAATAAAACTCACTGGAGCTTTTGGAGATGGGTACGGCGCTGAGGCGGGGTGCAGCAGCATCGTGGTGGCTGCAGGCGGAGGGGCTCGCGGTCGATGGGGGTGGTCTCGTTGTGGTCGCGTCGGCTTTTGGGGAAGGGGAGAGGGAGTGTACAGAGGAGAGAGAAGAGAAGAGGGGGGGCTTCGCTGTAGTGGCGGTTGAGGGAGGAGGGGGGCGATCAACGGAGGCGGAGGCCAAAAGGGGGGAAGTGCTTGCGAAGGAGGGCGGCTGGAGATCGATAGCGATTTCTTTTCTTTTTATAAAAAAAACTGAAATGAACGTGGAGGGAGAGAAAGGGAGTGAGGGGGTAATATAAAATTTTATATTATTTTTAATTTAATTTTCCATAAAAAGCAACTTAAAATTTCGGACTCGAAATCGAACCCACCGACTGTCGTCCCTAGCGTAATACCCCCATTCCGAACACAATGGGATATGTCTGGTAAGCCAATTCGACCATTACGATCAGTTTCCGTTGAAATTCAAATATAACTTTATATATTCAATTTTAAACGTACATTTCAATTTACCGGGGTCACGTAAGGGCTTTAAAAATTCCATAAAAATTGTTTCTAGCTTCGTATTGACAATACTGTCCTAACAAAACTAGTTTTGTCGAATTCTGAGACCGTTTGAAAAATGGCCATTTTCCAGTCGATTAAAATCAACTGAAATTGGTCAAACGCGTTTTCCTTTGCCACGCTCACATATTGATTCGAAAAATTACGAATTTTGAAACCTAGCAATAACTCGACATCCCGGATCCAACAAAAGTGGTTTCGTCGAAAACCGAGGTCGTTTGCAAAATGGCTATTTTTAAGGGCCTGAATTCCATAGCGACTATTCTGAAATTTCAACTGGACATAACTTCTGATCCCCGCTATGAAATTTCAATTTTTCGGATTCGTTGGAAAGATATTCTCAATTAGATTCTAATATTTTTGGTTTCGCTAAAATCTGGTTTCTTTTGCACCCGGTACATCCATTTGAATTTTGAAATCGAAATATCGAACTACCGCGCCATTTTCAATTCCTTTTATAATTTAAAATAAATATTTATATTCTAACGACGACGCGTAGAAATATATACGTTCTAATTCTATTCAAAATAAATTTTCGTCGTTATTATTTAAAATAAGTCATTTTAAATGTTCAAAATTTGCCAAAATTGCCAAAATAAAATTTTTAAATTGGCTCTCATTTCCGGGTTGTTACAATCTTCCCCACTTAAAACTTTTTGTCCCCGAAAAGGAACGAAGCCGAAAGTTGTTTCACAAATCAACTCAACTTCCATTATTTTCTTTACAGCTTAAGTTCTTCAACTTTTCAGTTTCTAAGAACTTTTCAAATTTTTCAAAAATTTGGCTAACTCCCTAAATTTTCGAAAAATTTCGCCATAACCTCCCCTGCACCGGGGACTTCGGGATATTTCATATAGCCTCCCATGGCCTTCTTCAATCAAAAAGAAAAAGAAAAAGCCAAACGGCTCATAAAATCATCATCACCCAAACAAAACAGTAAATTATGGTAAACATGTACCTATTTGTCGGGCAATCAAATTTTATTCTTCTGCTCTAGCCTCCTTGCTATGACCTGTTAAGTGTAAGTACATGTATATGCAAGCAAATGCAACTAACTTTCAATACAATTCAATGTTTGGTTCAATTTGGCTAACGGTTCAACATTCAATTAATCAAAACAGTAATCAAACAACACAACCATCAATAAATTAGTTGATTAGCTTTTCAAATTCATAACTTTGATACATAGTCTAAAAATCACATTTTAGATGCCCAATCACAACAATAGGCCCTATCTAATTTCGGTTCTCACACCAGTCAATTGGAAATATATAGAAACCTCACTTTCGTCACTCGAATATAATTACTGATGATGCCCCGGCATCACCAGAATCATGTCCGGGAGTCTAGAGCGTGATTTTATATCTATCCAGTATATTAAAACTTCGAATACAAGCGGATCAGACGTATACGCAAAATCTTTATATACTGCATTGTCCAAATTCAATATAAAATAAATAATCAAATACGAATAGTTGATTAAAATTTTCAGAACAAAAATTGTTTTAAATTTTATCTTTCAAAACAACACTCTTCATACTCGTTCTAGGATACTACTGATCCTATCTCTAACGAGTCATTCCCATTGGATATTACTAATCCAATATCTGATGAATTCTTTCGTATGGTTCTAATGTGTCTTGTTCTCCGATCTCTGTAAACCAAAGCTCTGATACCAGCTGAAACGACCCGAACTTCCCCGGTGAGGAATGCCCGGATTGAGTCGAGGACAAGCCACAAAAGAACGCAGACGGAAGAACATTTCATTGTATATTACAACAATTCCATCAGAATACAAGAATATACAGAGTATAAATCAATATTACACATTTACCAAATATCAGAGATTACAATAAATTACATAGCAGCGGAAAATAATACAATACACAACTGAAGGAGATATACGGATACAAAGCTTTCCGGATATCATTCTAGCTGTAAACCAGGATCCTGTGAATATAAATCTGCAAAACCAAAACTACTAGCTGCCCGTGTGGAAAATAGGGGCACCCTGAGTTTAGGTTAAAACAATAAACTCCAGGTCAGTCATGTGACTGGTGTGAGAACTAAAACAGTTATTGATCTTTATTTTAAAGTTAGGTAAATCAAGGGACCACGCCGTTTAACACGGAACGGGTTTCCTCCCAAGAATACCAGCGCATAAAACAAACAGCGCAATGCTAAATAAAGGAAAATGAAGCTATTATAAGACCCAGGTCCCATCACATAATGCAACGCAAGCCGGAGGACAGGGTTTTTACCTTATAATAGCCAAGAATGCTTGATACGTTTAAAACAAATCATTTGATACTATTATAAGTGCATAGTGTATAAAACAACTTCAAATCATAAGTATCAATCATCGACGGCATAAGCGTCCCATCCCACTATGTCGCCATACTTGGCTCTACAAATAAAATAGCAAAGTCACGTATTGGAAGTTGGATTTCCATCTGTGAACCGAGGTAAAAGATAGTCCTCAACTGATTCAAGACGCTCTAGTCCGTGTCTCAGGTCAGAGCTCGAGTGACCTTTGGAGCGACAGGGCCGGTCCACCGATGTGGATTAAAATGCCTAAACACTGCGTTTCCCCACCCTTTGGGGTGTCAACGAGCCAATAAATGACTCCATCGGACCTGGATCGTCCGATCAAACCGAGGCGCCTCGCAACAGCAACAACCACATAAGTCAAACTCGTCAGCGCGTGTAAAACCACTGACGCCACTTCTAACTAGAAGGAAACGCATGCCCTCCCTGAGGTCCTCTCCCGTTTCTGGTTCACAACCGGGGTGTGAGGCTCGCTAATTCACGTTACACAAAGCTATGCCACACAGGCGGTGCTTTGATCATCAACCACAAGACTTTGCTTTTCAACAGAAGCCTCGACCAATTGCCACTTAGGCATGCCCATAGGCAATTCACTCCATGCGTTTTATATCCATCAATATATAACCCCTGAGCTCGTACGTCTCAGAGAAGGGCGTTAAGCAAGAGAATAAATTCTCCGCCGCCAAACAGATATATATTTAATAGACATCAATCATACAGACTAAAATCCAATGTCAGACACGCAGTCCATTTACAAGTTCGTTCTGGGTTTGAACGAAACTGGAGGCACCTAGTACCTCGCATATCCATCGATCTCCAAGTACGTCTGGACGATCACCAACTGATTCTCTCCTCTTGGGTGTACGGCCCAATCAAGATCATCAGTAATTATCCAAACGACGTAAAGATCCACGTCCTCCGGTCTTTAACCACCGCCTTCATCTTCGACACCACGTCGAATTAGTTATTCAGAATGGGATAAACCCGGTCTTTCTGAATAACTCGCATATAAAATAAACAAGTGTTACGCAAACACAACATACGCCTCATTCCAATTCAGAATATTCTTTTATTCAAATATTCTTATACTTTGGGAAAGGTTCCCATTATTTTCATCAAAGATAAATTATTTAAAATTTATTCTTTAATCTTCTTTGAATATCAATTCAAACTAGTCGGGATTAGCGAACCACAACGGAGTAATCATTTATTTTATTTCCCAATCCCCACTTATTCATCCCATGAAGTAAAACTGTTAATACTTCATATCTAACACCACGGTGTTATCGGTAAATTCAATTACCATTTCACGTTCAAATCTAATTAAAGATTTAACTATCGCCTGGAGTAAAACTGGTGATACTCCATTCTCGATCTTTTCAATCTAATTAAAAATTCATTAAAACTCCACTTAGTTTTAATCTTTAACTGGGTTAAAGAATTAGTGTCATTTAAAACACGGTTCACGATAAACACAAAATCACTTTCAAATTCAATTCCAATTAAATATCATTTAATTGGTACACTTCATTAAATCTAAATAGAAAGATTTAATCTTTTTCTCAACTGGGCTTAAGAACAGTGTTAATGAAGACACCGTTCACGACAAACCCAAATCACATTTGATATTAAATACAAGGCTCTGAAGAGAAAATATATCGGCTTATATTCAATATCAAATTCTACGACCAACAAATATCGTATTGGAAATAACGATATATATATATCTTTCAAATTTCCATAACAACATCTGTATAATCACGAAATCCAACATCGAAATATTCCAAAGACAATTTCGATTCAAATCCATTCCAATTCGATTATTGGAAATTCTGGTTTCTTTTAAAACCATTTCAAAACCAATTTATTTATTTAAAAATAAATAAATTATTATTCTAATTCAAAATTAGTTCATTTTGATAAAAAATCTATTTTTATCCTTTCAAATATGGAGTTTTTCATCCCAATTCTTCACAAATCATTTCTTATGATTTTACACAAATTATTACTATTTTTAATAATTTTATCAAGGCCCGTATTGTCGATTTCCATCAACGGCCATCGAACTGCACTTACAACGACCTTTTCCAAATTTGATTTGGACCTAATTCCAAATCCAATTGTTAGATTTCAAATTTCTAATATTTGTTAGAAAGCTCTTTTCGATACGAACCCAACGGTTCCGGTTTTAGGAGAATCCGACGGTCGGATCTCCCGTAACGTCAATTCGAAGTCAATGGTCGAAATTTGCGAACTACCGCAGCGCGGCGCGTTCTATTCAGACCATTATTTCCTTTTAAAACGTATTTTATAAATCGTTTTAAATTCGTTTTCAAAACGATTTCAACTTCCTTCTCAAATTCAAATCAAAATCGAATTTTTTTCAACATAAATTCATTTTAATTTCATTTCAAATCGATTTCTATTCAATTTCAATTTATTTCGAATTGGTTTCAATTCAAAACAATTTCAATTCAATTTCAATACGTTTTAAATTCAATTCAAAACGATTTCAATTCTATTTCAATCTAATTCGAATTTCAATTCTTTTCAATTTAATTCGAATTTCAATCCATTTCAATTTTATTCGAATTTCAAACCTATTCAATTTAATTCAAATTTCCAATCTATTCAATTTAATTCGAATTTCAAAATCACTTCAATATTCATTGAAAAATGAATAAAATCGATATAAATATCGTTCACGTTAAAATGGCGTCAATCTAATTAACATGGCTTAATATATTTCTATTTTCAAATATTCTATTTCAAATATTTCTTTTTAAAATATTTCTATTTCAAATATTCTATTTCAAATATTCTATTTCAAATATTTTATTTCAAATATTCTATTCAAAACTGGAATGCGGCCCAATCAATTACCATAGATTTTATTTCTACGGATTTCCATACAACGCCTGTATATATCAACAATGACAAATAATCAACCATCATCCAAAGTGCATTCTACACTGTATAAGCATCAAATATAAATATTCAACTCTTATAACAGTATGTCAATCATTCGATCGACATACAACTAATTATTGGGATTAGTGTATGTCATATATCATCCCAATACCCGTGTGGGGTTTCAAACAATCAAACAAAGATTTTATTTGTGTAGTTGGGCGATGAGTAAAATTTATCATCCCAATCAATATCAGTCAAATGTGCGTATATAAACAAATCGTCTGATTTGTTTATTTTTTATTTCATTTAACATACACGTAAAAAATTCTATTTTTAACTACAAAATATTTTCCACTATAAAATATTTTATTTCAACTATATAAATATTTTATTTCATTACACATCACATCACACAATCAACTACACATCAAAATCAAACAAACAAGCATACAAGCCGTCCATGGTCTATGGACGACGGGTGTCGGGTGCTACTAAACACCGTCTACATCCTAGTATATATTTTAACTAGAAATAAATTTAAAAGTGAGGAGTTCTCACCAAAAGCTAAACCAAACGCCCGACTCTTCATATGTAGGAAATCTTCATCGTGCTTGCCCTTCGTTACTTTCGTCGCCCGTATTCTCTACATATATAAAGATCACAATTTTATAATCTCTATCTTATAAAATCATATTTTTATTATCGCCACTATATAAAAATCATATTTTTATTATCGCCACTATATAAAAATCATAGTTTTATGTCTTCTACATAATAAGGATTACATTTTTAATTGTTCAAAAATCAAATCTTTTCATGTTTAAAACTCTACTCTTTTCGTGTTTATAAAATCGAACTTTTATCTATATAAAAATCCCGACTTTACATTTTCAAAAATCACTTCTTTATGTTATAAAACATCATTTTCTATTTTAAAAATGTAGTCTTTACTATTATAAAAATGAGGTCTTTACTATTTTTAAAATGAGGTCTTTACTATTTTAAAAATGAGGCCTTTACTATTTTAAAAATCTAAATTTTCCTATTATAAAAATATGAACTTTATCATATGAAAAGTCAAATCTTTATGGTTCTAAAAATCAAATCTTTTTTCATATGAAATCTATAAAAAAATCCAACCTTTATTCGTATGAAATCTATATGAAAATCCATTTACATAAGAAACGAATTTTTTTATTTACATAAAAAGGAAAGACAAGAAGAAATTGAAATAAAACTCGGTAGAGCTTTTGGAGATGGGGATGGCGCTGAGGCGGGGTGCGGCAGCACCGTGGTGGCTACAGGCAGAGGGGCTCGCGGTCGATGGGGGTGGTCTCGTTGTGGTCGCGTCGGCTTTTGGGGAAGGGGAGAGGGAGCGTGTGGAGGAGAGAGAAAAGAAGGGGGGGCTTCGCCGGAGTGGCGGTTGAGGGAGGAGGGGGGCGATCGACAGAGGCGGAGGCCAAAAGGGAGAAGCGCTCGCAATGGAGGGCGGCTGGAGATCGATGGCGATTTCTTTAAAAAAAAACTGAAATGAACGTGGGAGGGAGAGAAAGGGTGTGAGGGGGTAATATAAAATTTTATATTATTTTTAATTTAATTTTCCATAAAAAGCAACTTAAAATTTCGGACTCGAAATCGAACCCACCGACTGTCTTCCCTAGCGTAATACCACCATTCCGAACATAATGGGATATGTTTGGTAAGCCAATTCGGCCATTACGATCAGTTTCCGTTGAAATTCAAATATAACTCTATATATTCATTTTTAAACGTACATTTCAATTTACCGGGGTTACGTACGGGCTTTAAAAATTCTAGAAAAATTGTTTCTAGCTTCGTATTGACAATACGGTCCTAACAAACTAGTTTCGTCGAATTCAGAGACCGTTTGAAAAATGGCCATTTTCCAGTCGATTAAAATCAACTAAAATTAGTCAAACGCGTTTTCCTTTGCCACGCTCACATATTGATTCGAAAAATTACGAATTTTGAAACCAAGCAATAACTAGACATCCCGGATCCAACAAAAGTAGTTTCGTCGAAAACCGAGGTCGTTTGCAAAATGGCTATTTTTATGGGCCTGAATTCCATAGCGACTATTCTGAAATTTCAACTGGACATAACTTCTGATCCCCGCTATGAAATTTCAATTTTTCGGATTCATTGGAAAGATATTCTCAATTAGATTCTAATATTTTTGGTTTCGCTAAAATCCGGTTTCTTTTGCACCCGGTACATCCATATGAATTTTGAAATCGAATTATCGAACTACCGCGCCATTTTCAATTCCTTTTATAATTTAAAATAAATATTTATATTCTAACAACGATGCATATAGATATATACGTTCTAATTCTATTCAAAATAAATTTTCGTCGTTATTATTTAAAATAAATCATTTTAAATGTTCAAAATTCGCCAAAATAATTTTTTTTAAATTGGCTCTCATTTCCGGGTTGTTACAATGGTTGTTGATGTTGTTTTGCACACACTATGACACAACAATTATGGTGTCACATTGGTGATCGACAAATCTCCTTCATAATTAAAAGCAATATCATTATTGAAATTGAAGGCTGATAATTGGAAAAGACCATATGTATGAATTCATATATATTGTTAAAGTCCTTTAAATGAATAAATAAATACCTGATACGACCCGAACATCCCCGTGAAGGAAGGCACGGATAGAATTGAGGAAAAGACAAAATAGAACGCAAACAGAAGAACATTTCATTGTTATTACAACAATTCCACCAGATACAAGAATATACAGATTATAAATGAATAAATTACATTCAACAAATATCAGAGATTTAAATTACATTTAAATACATCACAGCGGAAGATAATACAAAAGCACAACTAGAAGTAATGCACGGATACAGAGGTTTCCGAGCATCGTTCCAGCTGTAAATCAGGATCCTGTGAATATAAATCTGCAAAACCAAAACTACTAGCTGCCCGTGTCGAAAATAAGGGCACCTAGAGTTTAGGTTAAAACAATAAACTCCAGGTCAGTCATGTGACTGGTGTGAGAACTAAAACAGTTATTTAAAACTTTACTTTACAAGAGAGTAATTCAAGGGACCATGCCATATAACACGGAACGGGTTTCCTCCCAAGAATACTAGTGCATATAACAAAACAGCGCAATGCTCTTTGGAAAAATGAAGCTATTATAAGACCCAGGTCCCATCACACAATGCTACGCAAGCCGGAGGATAGGGTTTTCCCTTATAATAGCCAAACATGCTTGGTACGTTTAAAACAAATCATTTGATGCTATTATAAGTGTATAGTGTCAAAACATTTCCAATCATAAATATCAATCATAGGCGGCATGGGTACCATCTATCATGTCGCCATACTAGTTCTACAATTAAAACCGCAATATCACGTATTGGAAATTAGATTTCCGTCATGAGTCGAGGCAAGGGGCAAGCTCCTCTCCGTTCGAGACACTCTAGCAAATGTCTCAGGACCCCACTTTAATCCTTGGAATCGGCTGGGCCGGTCCTCTCTTACTTTTGAGGATTGGCAATTCCTGAACACTCGTTTCCCGGTCCTTACAGACCTATATCCGAGGCGCCTCGCATTCCAACAACCACACAGGTGAAAAGTATATAAATGTCAGGGCTGGTAGGTCACTGACACCACCCTAGCTAGAAAGAAACGTCGTGCTCTCCCAGCGGTCCGTCTCCCGTTTTTGACTCATACCGAGGTGTGAGGCTCGCGAATTCACGTTATACACAAAGCTACGCCACACAGGCCGTGCTTTGATCATCAACCACAAGACTTTGCTTTTCAACAGAAGCCTTGATGATTTGCCACTTACGCGTGCCACACTGGCAATTCACTCCATGCGACTGATGTCCATCGATATACAACCTCTGAGCTCGTACGTCTCAGAGAAGGGCGTTAAGCAAGAGAATAAATTCTCCGCCGCTAAACAAGTGTATATTTAATAGAGATCAATCAACACAGAATAAAATCCAATGTCAGACACACAATCCATTTACAAGTTCGCTCTGGGTCTGAACGAAACCGGAGGCACTTTCCTCGCATATCCATCCATCTCCAAGTACGTCTGGACGATCACCAACTGTTTCCCTCATCTTGGGTGTACAGCCCAATCAAGATCATCAGTAATCACCCAAACGATGTGAAGACTTCCGGTCTTCAACCACCGTCTTCATCTTCGACATCTCGTCGAATCGGTTATTCAGAATGGGTATAACCCGGCCTTTCTGAATAACCCACGTATATAATAAACAAATGTTACACAAACACAACGAACGCCTCATTCCAATTCAGAATATTATTTTATTCACAAAATCACATTCTTAGGGAAAGGTTCCCATTAATTTTATCCAAGATAAATTCTTCTAATTTATTCTTTAATCTTCCTTTGGATATCATTTCAAACTAGTCGGGATTAGCGAACCACACCGAAGTAATTATTTATTTTATTTCCCAACCTATATATCCCATGGAGCAAAACTGGTAATACTCCATATCTAACACCACGGTGTCATTGGTAAAATTAATTACCATTTCACTGTCAAATCTAATTAAAGATTCAACTATCGCTTTGGAGCAAAACTGGTGATACTCCATTCTCGATCACTTTTCATATTTGATAATTTAAATTATCAATTCACATTTTAATCTAATTAAAGATTCATTAAAACTCCACTTAGTTTTAATCTTTTCAAAAATCAATATCCTGCCTTTAACTGGGTTAAAGAACCAATGTCATATAAAACACGATTCACAATAAATCCAAATCACATTTGATATTAAATACAAGGCTCTGAATAGAAAATATACCGGCTTATATTCAATATCAAATTCCGAAACCAACAAATATCGTATTGGAAATAACGATATAAAATATATCTTTCAAATTCCCATAACAATATCTGTATAGTCACGAAATCCAACATTGAAATATTCCGAAGATAATTTCGATTCAACTCCAGTCCAATTCACGTATTGGGAATATTGATTATTTTTAAAATCACTTTCACATTCAATTTATTTATTTCAAAAATAAATTGATTTTAATTCTAGTTCAAAACCAGTTCATTTCGATAAAAATTTATTTTTATCCTTTCAAATATGGATTTTTTCATCCTAGTTCTTTCCAATTCACATATTATGATTTTACACAAATTATTAATATTTTTAATAATTTTATCAAGGCCCGTACAGTCGATTTCCATCAACGGCCATCGAACTGCACTTACAGCGACCTTTTTCAAATTTGATTTGGACATAATTCCAAATCCAACCGTTGGATTTCAAATTTCTAATATTCATTGGAAAGCTCTTTACGATACAAACCCAACGGTTCCGGGTTTAGGAGAATCCGACGGCCGGATCTCCCGCAACGTCAATTCGAAGTCAATGGTCGAAGTTCACGAACTGCCGCGGCGCGGCGCGTTCTATTCAGGCCATTATATATATATATAATATATATATATTATATATATTTCATCGATTTCCTTTTAAAACGTATTTTATAAATCGTTTTAAATTCGTTTTCAAAACCATTTCTACACTATTTCAATTTCTAATCAAAATTGAATATTTCATATCATTACTATATAAATGATAATATTTTCAAAACGTTATATTTTGAAATCACCACTTTTTCTATATTAATTATAAAAACGAATATAATCGATATAAATATCATTCACGTCAAAATAGCGCTACTCTAATCAACACGGCTTTATATATTTCAATAAATTCGTTATTCTATACAACAAATGAATATATATTCTATTCAACACATGAATCTATATTTCTTTCAACACACGACTAATCTCAACACATGAGTACTGTCAACACACGACTATTTTTGTTATGCAGTATATTTTATAAAACTATGGTATCTTTCGTTTGATTTTTAAATCAGACTCCACCATGAAGTATTGTCTAATCTTAAATATGATAAAGATGTAAATTTTATTATTAAAATATTTTACTCAACACATGAATAGTTTCAACACATGAACATCGTCGACACATGACTATTTTTATATTCAACACATGAATTTTCTTTTATAATATTCATTATTTTCCCGATTGGAATGAGGCCCAATCAATCACCATATAACGTTAATTATATGGGTTCCATACAACATATGTATATAATAGCAACGATAAACAATCAACCATCATCCAAGGTGCACCACGCAACTGCATAAGCATCAAATATGAATAATCAACGCTTACACAGCCTGTCGACCAATCGATCGACATACAATTAAATAATTGGGATTAGTGTACCCAAATATCATCCCAACACCCGTGCGGGGTTTCAAATCAACAAACACAGGTTTTTATTTGTGCAGTTGGGCGATGTGTAAAATTTATCATCCCAATCAATATCAGTCAAATCAGTGTATATAAACAAATCGGCCGATTTGTTTATAAATATTTATTTATTCACATTCACGTTAAAAATTATATTTTTAACGATAATTAATTTATTTCAACCATCTACAATTTATTATCGATTTCACATCAACAACACAAACAAATTTCACAACACATCAACCAAACAAACAAGCCATCCATGGTTTGTGGATGACGGGTGTCGGGTGCTGCTAAGCACCGTCTGCATCCTAGTATATATATATAACTTAGAAAAAGAAATTTAGAGTGAGAAGTTCTCACCAATAGCTATCCCAACTCCACGACACTTCATTTATAGAAATCTTCGTCGTTCTCGCCTTTTGTCACTTTCGTTGCCCGTATTCACTACATATATAAAAATCACAATTTTATTTTGTTGCTATGTATATAAAAAATCACATTTTTATAATCACGCTATATGGATAAAATTCTATTTTTACGTCGCTACTATATAGATAAAAATTCTATTTTTACAACGCTACTATATAGATAAAAATTCTATTTTTACAACGCTACTATATAGATAAAAATTCTATTTTTACAACGTTACTATATAGATAAAATTCTATTTTTACAACGTTACTATATAGATAAAAATTCTATTTTTACAACGCTACTATATAGATAAAAATTCTATTTTTACAACGCTACTATATAGATAAAAATTCTATTTTTACAACGCTACTATATAGATAAAAATTCTATTTTTACAACGTTACTATATAGATAAAAATTCTATTTTTGCAACGCTACTATATAGATAAAAATTCTATTTTTATCATGCTATTCTTTATAAAAAGATTTCGCCTTTTCTAATATAAAGATTTTATTTTCTATTTTCTAGAAATTATATTTTCAATACACTACTTACATAAAAATAGTATTTTTATATCTTCTACTATATAAAGGTCATATTTTTAATTCACTACATATATAAAGATCAAATTTTTAACACTTCTATAATGTAAAAATCATATTTTTATCCTTCTACAATATAAAAGATTATATTTTTATTCTTCTACAATATAAAAGATTATATTTTTATCCTTCTACAATATAAAAGATTATATTTTTATATTGTTACTTTATAAAAATCATATTTTTAATATTTCCCCTAAGTAAAAATCCAATTTTTTTCAATTCTAAAACTGAAAATAACTTCAATGCTCATACATATAGATCGAATACCTTTACAACAAGGTTATTTCAGTTGAGAATATTATTTTTAGTTACACCACATAAATAAAAATAATAAAAACAAAGTAAATAAATAAATAAAATTACAGCGGCTTAGGGAGGGGGTTTGGGGCTGAGGATCGGCGGTGGGTCTCCAGAGGTGGCGGCGGAAGGGGTTCGAACGGTGGCAAGGGGGTTAGGGTTTTGGGTAGTGGCGGCTACAGGGCAGGGGGGCTGCGGTGTCGTGAGGGAGGAGAAGGGAAGAAGGAGGAGGAGGTGAAGATCGGAGGGAGGGGGCGGCGACGGTCGGCCTAAGGGGGGGGGGGCGCTCGATCCCGTCGCTCCTCTCTACGTTCTTTTTTTTTTCTTTCGTTAGTCGACTGAAGAACGGGGGGGGGGGGGGGGGCAGAGGGATTTAAGGAGAAGAGAGAGATTTTAATTTATTTATGTTAATTTCAAAAAGGTACTTTTTCATTTGACCTCTAAACGAGGCCCACCGCCTGTCGTCCATAGCGTTTCACCCCCATTCCGAACACAATGGGATATGTACCATAAGCTGATTCGACCGTTTCGATCAGTTTTCGTCAAAATCAACATATAACTCTATATATTGAATTTGAACACGCATTTCAATTTACCGGGGTCACATACGAACTCTATAAATCCCAGAAAAATATTTTCTAGCTTCGTATTGACGATACGGTCCTAGCAAAACTAGTTTCGTTGAATTCTGAGACCATTGGAAAAATAGTCATTTTCCAGTCGATTAAAATCAACTTAAACTGGTCAAACACGTTTTCCTTTGCCACGCTCACATATTGATTCGAAAAATTATGAAATTTGAAACCTAGCAATAATTTGACATCACGGACCCAACAAAAGTGGTTTCGTCGAAATCCGAGATCGTTTGCAAAATTTCCATTTTTAAGGGCCTGAATTCCATAGCGACTATTCAGAATTTTCAACTGGACATATCTTTTGATTCCCGCTATGAAATCTCGATTTTTCGGATTTGTTTGAAAGATAGTCACAATTAGATTCCATTATTTCTGGTTTCGCTAAAATCCGGTTTATTTTGCACCCGGTACATTCATTTGAAGTTTGAAATCGAATTATCGAACTACCGCGCCAATTTCAATTCTATTTATAATTATATATAATTATTTATATTCTAACGACGACGTATATAATATATACGTTCGAATTCTATTCAAATTAAATTTCTCGTCAATATTATTTAAAATAATCTATTTTAAATGTTCAAAATTCACTAAAATTGCCAAAATAAAATTTTTAAATTGGCCCGCATTTCCGGGTTGTTACAATACCAGAACATTCTAGGATGACAGAGAAGAAAGTGTCAAGGCTTGGGTTTGGAAATAAAGTTTCCTGCTTTCCCTGGCTATCCCTAACTGATTCGACGATTAGGAAGGTTAATTTGAAGTTATTTGAATTTAGAAATGAATTGGAATTTATGAAAGTTGAATTTTAGATCCAAAATAATTTGGAAAGTAAATTTAAATGATTTTAAAATTGTTATATAAGGATATAATGGTTTTCTAAGATATTTTGAAGTATCGTAGAATAATGGTTGGTATGGTCAAAATAGAGCTTGCCGCATAACGACAATTTACGTATTTTAGATGCAAACTTTAAACGCTTATAACTTTTGCAATCTAAATAGGATTTCCATGAAACAAAAAACAATTGATTTATATTAACAAGAGCTTTTAAATGAGTGAAAGCAGATTTTAAATTCGAGTAATTATTTTCAAGTTATTTTTAAAACCATTTTGGAAAAGGTCGCTATAAGAGAAGTTATCGACCATAACCATAAACAGCCATTTTTTATGTTTCTAAAAATATGGAAAAAAAATGGTAAAATTAAAATAATGTAAAAAATGTTTTGAATTGTAAAGTTTAAGTTTTGACTAAGAAAAGCGATGTTTTGATCGAAGTAATTAAGATAACTGTTTTGTAACGCTTTTGAAAACGCTATTGTAACGCTTTCTTCGAAAACAATCTATTTTGAAGTTTTTAACCCGCAAACTGTTTTCCGAACTACAAGTAATCAATTTTAAATGATTTGTGGAATGTTTTCAAAGGTTCAAAAGTATTTGAAATATTTCATATGGAATTTAAATTGATATTAATGTAGGTTTCCAATTTTAAATAATTGGATATGGTTGGAGATAAATCTTCGGATGTTTGATATTAATCAGGTAGATGATGATTCTTACTATTTGAGTAATTTAAAAGGTAGTTCACCGTTATTCTTCTTATAGTGTGATTTGGATATTGAGATTAATATTACGTATAAGTTGATGGTATTTCTATCCAGATCTAATGTCAAAGAGTTGAATAAATCTTTTAATTAAGATACAAGTTTCCTAAGTTGACTGGGATAAGCTGGATAGAAATAATCTTCAGATATTTGATATGAAATTTTGTGGTGTAAATGTATACTATTTGAGGAATTTGGAAGATATTATTATATCGTTATTCCACCTATAGTATTCGTTGATTATGAGAATTGATGTCGAATATAAGTAGATACAATTTCTGTGTAACTTATGTTCAATACCAATTGATTTGGGTTTGTCGTGTATCATATCTTCAATAATATCATTCTTGAAACCCAATGAGAGTGAGTTATGGAAATTCATATCATAATTTGAGGATTTAATCAGATCTTTGATTTGAGGAAATTAAAAGTGAGGAACTGGGATGAAAGTATAATCATTTAGTTAAGATTAAAGAATTGAATGTTGGAAAATCAATTTAATTAGAAACTAGGGTTGAAATGTGGGGTAAGGGTTTTCAAAGGAAACTGGATTTTTGATAACGAGTTATCAAATGGAAAATTAATTAAGACTTTTGGGTTAGATTATCTTGGATTTAAGGGATGTGTTTTAAAGAAGAAGGGTTAAATATGGATTTTGTTAAAGATAATTTGAGAATAGATTTAAAGAAGTTTAATTTAACAAAATCTAAAATGAAAGGAGATTTGGTAGAAAGCCTGTGTGTTCCGTGATTGTCAGTATAATAGGATGGGGCATTATGTTGGCTAGGATTAATACATTTATTTGCGAAAAGGTTTCTCACACTATATATAGTAGTAAAAGAGGATTTTCACGTATGAAGGCATTTTTGGTTATCATAAGGCAAAACTCGCCCATTTGGTGTGCGCTTGCATTGTGTGATGTGGGACGAGCTTATGATAGCTTCATTTTTTTTTCAAAAAGTCATTGCGGATTTCTATGCACTGGTATTTACATGGAGTAAACCCGTTCCGCATTGGCGGCGTGGTCTGGTGAATTACCTAACTTTAAAATAAACCCTAAAGACAACTGTTTTGAGTTCTCACACCAGTCCCATGACTTGCCTGGAGTTTATTGTTCCCACACCTAAACTCTGGGTGCCCATAATTTTTACACGGCTGCCTTGTAGTTTGGTTCGCAGATTTAGCCTTGGAGTTAGTTGGAGTAGGATTCTGGTTTAACCGGAGCTATTATGTTTGGAGCATTCGCATTCTTCTGCTTAGTTTAGTATCTTTTCCGCTGTGTAACTGATGTACTCTGATGTACCTCTTGTAACTCTGATGTAATATTATTTTAATGATAATGGAAAAGTTGTATTTATTCTGTGCAAATGTGTAAGTGCCCCTAACAATCCGTCTTTGTGAACTGTTTAAGTTGGTTTAATTACCGGCGAAAACCAAGCAAAAAATCGGGTCGTTACATTTACCTTATAATGGTCAAACATGATTGATATGTATAAAACTTTATATTATTATTAGTGTCTAGTCAATTTAAAATACTTTCAAAATAAATGTATCAATCCTAGACGGCATAGCTACTATATACTATGTCGCCATATATATAGGTTTACAATCAAATCCGTAATGTCATATTGGAAATTGGGTTTCCATCATGAGTCAAGGATAGGTATGGTCTCCTTACCAATTCGAGACACTGTAGCAAATGTCTCAGGATCACACCTACGGGCAACCCTTGGATCCTGAAAATCCTGTCCACAAATACTTTAGTGGATTGGCAATTCCTGAACACACGTTTCCCGGTCCTATTGGACCTATCACTTGGCCAGTAGCGACCAATATATCGAGGCCTCGCAAACTATCATCCACACAAGTAAAAATGTCTAGGCTCCATACCATGACACTACTTCTAGCTTAAAAGAAATGTCATGCACTCCCTGTGTTCCCATATCCCATTTCTGAATCTTACTGGGGTATGAGGCTCGTGAAGTTACGCTATACACAAAGCTATGCAAATTAGAGATGTGTTTTGATCGTCAACCACAAGGCTCTGCTTTTCAACAAAAGCCTTGATCTTTTGCATCTTGGCATGCCACATTGACAATCCGCGTTGTGCAACTGATATCTATCAATATATAACCTCTGAGCTCGTACATCTCAGAGAAGGTTGTTAAGCAAGAGAATAAATTCTCCACCACCAAATAGATATATATTAAATAGAAATCAATTCACACAAAGCGAAATCCAATGTCAGACACACATCCATTTACATATCCGTTCTAGGCCTGAACGAAACCGAAGACACCTTATTCCTCGTCCTGTATGTCCAATATGAAAGAGAGGTTCTCGCATATCCGGACAATCAACAAGTACGTTTGGACAACTACCACTTTAACCCTTTACTGGGAGCTATCCAATGTCGGGCATCAGTATTCGTCCATTCGATGTGAAGATCGCCAGTCTTCAAACACTGTCTTCAATGTCTTTGACTTTAAATCGTCGTATAATTATTTGAAATGAGATTGAACTTGGTCTTTTCAAACAATCCTCGAATATATGTAATTTAAAACATTTCATATCGTTAATATTATTTTATAATGATTTATCGCTATTTTAATTTATATAAAAATAACCCAATTTAATTTAACCACGCTTTAGGTCAATAGGCGACCCTGGCGCTGTTTTCAACCAAATTTGTATTACACATTTCTCGAAATTTAACCGTTAGATTTTAACAAACATATTGTCATTGGAACGAGCTTCCCAAAGTGGACATAACGGTTCCAGTTTTGGGAAAATCCGACGGTCAGTTCTTTTGGTATAATCATTTAGAGTTACGATTGCCGAAACGCGAACTACCGCACGCGATTCGTTTAATTTTAATTTATATATATATATATATATATATATATATATATATATATATATCGTTCAACGATTTCACTAACATATTAAAAGTGATGTTTTCAACAAACCAAGCATATATTAGTATTTAAACATTACCCTATTTTACTAACATGTAAAATGTAACATTTTGAATCACAAATCCTATTTAACCTATAATCCCTTTTTTCCTAATGGTACATGTAAAATGTAACACTTTGATGAAACTAAATGTGTATTAAAATGTCCCCTTTAATCTCTAAAAAATTTCTAATATACTTGTCATTTTTATTTGTGAATCATTTTATACATTAAAAATGTTTCTTTTTAATGTTTACATAATTTGCTAATAAACGTGTCACTTTAAATAATGAATCATTTCATACATTAAAAATGTTACTTTTTAATGTTTACACAATTTACTAATAAACATGTTACTTTAAACAATAAATCATTACATACATTAAAAATGTTTCTTTTTAATGTCTATAAAATTTACTAATAAACATGTTTCTCAAATAGTGAATCATTTTAAATATTAAAAATGCCTCTTTTTAATGTTTACAAAATTTACCAATAAACATGCTTCTTAAATAATGGATCATTTTATATATTAAAAATGATTCTTTTTCTAATGTTTACAAAATTTACCAATAAACACGCTTCTTAAATAATGAATCGTTTTATATATTAAAAATATTTCTTTTTCTAATGTTTACTAAATTTACCAATAAACATGCTTCTTAAATAATGAATCATTTTATATATTAAAAATGCCTCTTTTTAATGTTTACAAAATTTACCAATAAACATGCTTGTTAAATAATGAATCATTTTATATATTAAAAATATTCCTTTTTAATGTTTACAAAATTTACCTATAAACATGTTTCTAAAATAATTAATCATTTTATACATTAAAAATTGTTCCTTTTTAATGTTTACAAAATTTTCCAATAAACATGCTTCTTAAATAATGAATCATTTTATATGTTAAAAATGTTTCTTTTTTTAATGTTTACACAATTTTGACCGTTCCTATGTTCACATATATATAATAAAAGAAAGTTTTATTGTCTACATGATTCCTACGTTTCATATGTATAAATAAAAAGAAGAATTTTATTTATACAACAATTGCTATGCTTTATATGTATAAAAAGAAGAATTTCATTTTCTACACATATTCTATTGTTAACATGTGACAAATAAAAAGGAGAATTTTATTGTCTATACATTCCTATATTTCATATGTATAAATAAAAAGTAGAATTTTATTTCCTATACATATTCTATGTTAACATGTGATAAATAAGTAGGAGAGTTTTATTGTCTGCACGTTTTCTACCTTTCACATGACAAATAAAAAGAGAATTTTATTGTCTACACATATTCTATGTTAACATGTGACAGATAAGGAGAGTTTTATTGTCTACACGTTTTCTACATATCACATGACAAATAAAAAGAGAATTTTATTGTCTACACATATTCTATGTTAACACGTGACAAATAAAAGGGAGAATTTTATTGTCTACACATTTTCTACACATCACATGACAAATAAAAAGAGAATTTTATTGTCTACACATATTCTATGTTAACATGTTACAAATAAAAAGGAGAATTTTATTTGCATAACATTTTCTATATTTCTAATGATAAATTAAAAAAAGAGAATTTTATTTGCGTAACATTTTCTATGTTTCTAATGACAAATGAAAAGAGAATTTTGTTTGCAAAACATTTTCTATATTTTTAACGACAAATAAAAAGAGAATTTTATTTGCATAACATGTTCTATATTTCTAATGACAAATAAAAAAGAGAGAGAGAATTTTACTTGCATAATAATTTCAATGTTTCTAATGACAAATAAAAAAAGGAGTTTTTATTTGCATAACATTTTCTATGTTTCTAATGATAAATGAAAAGAGAATTTTATTTGCTTAACATTTTCTATATTTCTAATTACAAATGAAAAGAGAATTTTGTTTGCATAACATTTTCTATATTTCTAATGACAAATAAAAAGAGAATTTTATTTGCATAACATGTTCTATATTTCTAATGAAAAATTAAAAAAAGATTTTACTTGCATAACAATTTCTAGGTTTCTAATGACAAATAAAAAAATATTTTCATTTGACAACAATTTCTATTTTCAACATAACAAATAAAAAAGAATATTTTTATTTGACAACAATTTCTATTTTCAATATGACAAATAAAAAAGAATAATTTCTTTGACAACAAATTCTATTTTCAACATGACAAATTAAAAAGGATATTTTTATTTGTATACAAATTTCTATACTTGACATGACAAAATAAAAAACGAATTTTTATTTGTATAACAATTTTCAACAATTCCATTATATTCAATTAAATCAAACAGATCACCACAAACAACATCAACCAATTCAAATCAAATCGCGTACAACACCCAACTAAATTTAACAACGTATATGTAAGAATTCCTCAACGCGATAATAATTAAATAAGAAATCTCACAGTGCTTTGGATTTTCCCAAAAATTTCAGATCGATCTAAATTCTCTGGTCGCTTCTAAAATGAAGTAGACTCCGCTACGATCCAAATGATTCCTATTTCACGCGATTCCGTTAACATATGAATAATTTACGAATTTTACTGTATTAATAACATTTTAAATTTAATTAATAAATTAATTAAATTAAAATTACCTTCTTCTTCTTTCAGATAACCAAGGCCGCGCGTTTTCTTATTCGTTCAAACTTAGGATAACCGTAAGAAAAAGATAATCGTAAGACCAAATCCACACATAAATACGGACGGTTTTTACCTTAAGATAACCCAAAACATTTTTGAAATCAATATCTTTTCTGATATTATAATAGTGTCGAAATACAAATAAATATCAATCTGGCGGAGCGCTTGCATCTCACGCTCCACATACACAGTATACAATCAAAACCGCGGGCTCTTATATAAGAATGAATTTCTTGGCAAGGTATGAGACCATCTTCCCGACAATGTACCTGCGGAGATGAATACATTGGGGTTTAACAAGAACATCTTACAACCGAGGCTAAACATGACTGCCCTTTCACTTCTCTTGAGAGTACCAAATATATCATTGTCATGGTTGGGGCCAGCCAACCGCAATGATAGCATATATACAAAAATAAAAAGGGACAATAAAAGGCACTTGATTTCTCCAGATCAGGTAATGATATACCCTTTTAATGGGTGCGACCCATATACCCAGGCAACCTAACCGAGTTTGTGCCATTTCTCGGTTGATGAGGCTTGAGGTCATGAATATCTTTAGAACATCTGGCCACCATTCACTTTGAATGCCACATTGTCAGATCCGCCATATATCACTTATTAACATCCACAAAAATACCTAGGGTGTATAAGCTAAGAGAAACAAATTTCTCCACCACCAACTGAATTACGTTTGCAGAAAAAAGCAGACATGAGATAACAAATCAAGTCTTTCCCTAAGATTTCGAATAGCTGTCCCGAATTCAAGTTGATTATGTTTCGCTTAATAAGAGGCTTGTGGGATTGACGTGATAGGGTAGGGATGGCTATATTGCTGGGAGCGAACTCCTGGCTAATATGAAGCGCACGGATCCAAGTTATGCTTGGAATGAAAGAAATTCCGAATCAGCTTTTTCTACGAACAATACTTGATCCTTTGGAAATACTCTATCAAACATCTGTCCATACAAGTCATCTAGGAATAGGATGAACCGAAGGCACCCTCCTACCACATCCTAGGTATCACCCTATAGATCAGTAGCGAGTAGTCCTTGCAATCCGTAAATTCCAATCATGATAGAATCACTGTCGAAATATCTCTGGCCGCTAAACCAGAGAAATTCAACAAGTAGTTCTTCCGCTGAGGAAGATCAACGGTCTTCAATTGCTCCATCTTCAATAATCATCTTCTACGTATTAGCTAGTTTGGAATGGTTTTCGAATATAGATTCGATCCCGGTCTTTTCGTACCAACAATCGTATGGGTCAGATTTGATAGTCGGTTATTTAACTATCAAATAAATAATTATGAAAATAAAAATGAGTTCACTGATTCAGTTCTCAACATTACTTGGCCTTTAAATTAAAAATAATTAACGAAAAATTAATTAAACTTCTAAATATCTCAATATTTTTAACACAGTATTTACTTCTTATTTTAACATAAGATTTGTTTTCAAAACTATTTCGAATACATTAGAATTAAATCATATATATATATATATATATATTCCTAACCTTGGTTTTAACAAATTTCTCGTAAAACATTATTACTTGAAAACAATATCAAATTTCTATTCTTAGAATAAACTCATCCTAAAAACTTAACCTTTTTATTTCCTTTTACTTCTGAAAATATCGTTATATACATAAATGTGTGTATATATATATATATATATTCTCAAAGCTTCCTATATTCATTACTTTGTAAATCTCATTATAAATATTCACAAATCCTGCCATTAACATTGTGTTATTATTTCACATATAGAAATAATAAACTATTCTTAACCTCTTTCCCATTACAAAATAATATCATCCTCAGACAATCTTGGAGTCGTTCAAGTTGAGGTTTTATTTACCTCTCAGACCTTGATCAACCGCGTTCTTCTCTTAAAATAGATATGAATTGTAATTAAAATCCATATTTCATTTTAATATCAAAAACAAATCCCATTTAACTATTTTAATTAAAATATGGTTTTATAAAACCTTCTTACTTATGGAAATCTCGTTCTCGAATATAACAATTATTTTTTTAATTCATTGATTAAGAAATGAATTACTAAAATATCACTTTCCCTTCAACTTCTTTAAACAATTCATTTAATAACTCGGATTTTTGTTACAAAATCCTATTACTCGCTCCTTTACCAAATTCACTTTTAACACTCTCTTTTTCTAATCCATTCGACCATTTCCCGCTTTTAAAATCTTATTTCAATTTCCCCAAATTTACTTAATTCCATTATTAATTAACGTTAAATTAAAATCAACGATTTAACACCTTATGTCTTTGTTTAAACATCGTTTATATAATTCTGGTTTAAGATAATACCCTTTTATTCTCAATTTCCTTTTTCATAATTCAAACCTTAAGTCAACAATAATTTAAGGGTACGTTTTTTACAGGTCCCTGTTATAGTTTCAAAATAGAAAAAAAAACCGGTCATAAACTTATTGTAAATTAGGTCCCTATTTTCTGAAAATTCATCAAAAAAATATTAAAAAAACATAAAAAAATCATGTAATTCATATTTAAATAAAACATGTAAACGCTAAAAAATTCAGAACAAAAAATCATCAAACAAGGCGTCAAAAATAAAAAAAAACAGAAAAAAAATGAAATTTCCAGTTAAATGCATAATAGTATGCACATATATCATTTTCCTGCATACATCCGTGCTTATTTTTCACTACATTCATCTTCGTTGATTTTTCTTCATGCAAATACATGCATACATGTGTGCAAATATTTCAAATACTTGCACACATTTGTGTAGGTTTATTTTCAGATTTTAATCCGAACACAGCTTACGGAAAAGTTGCATACATATATGCAATTATCAGTAATAATTGCTTAAATGTATGCAACTATTTTTTTTGATTTCCGTACAATCCTGACATTATTTCCAGATTTTAGATTTTTTTTTATGAACGAAAGCACTTTTTTAAAAATAAAAATAAAAAAGGCGGAAGTAATAAAATAGGGGGCGGGTTTAAAATTTTCAAAACTTTTTTTTTTATAAATTAGGTCCCTACTTTTAGCCAGTGTGTTATCCTATAAAAATGTTGCACACATATGTGCATGTTTTCTGAGAAATTTGCACATTTGGATGCAAATAAAAATGAACTGAAATATTAACTTAAATCTATGCGTTGGAAGAACTGCAGTAATTGCACATATGCATGCAATAAAATCAAAAACGTGCATAATATTATGCATTTAACTGTAGTTTTTTCTGTTTTTTTTGCTGTTTTCTTCTTTCTGACATTATTTTTGTTGTTTTTTTAACTGAATTTTTTGTATAATGCATAATATATTTTATTACTAATTTACGAATTTTTTTTATTTTTTTTAATTATTATTTTATAAGTTTTGAAAACAGGGACCTAATTTATATTAAGTTTATGACCGGATGTGAGCCTAATTAAGTTTCAAAATAGGGATGTGAGCCTAATATTCACATAATTTAAGCTATCGCTTAAAATTCCTTTTATAACTTTGTTATAAAACTTTGGATTTAATATAAAACCGTTCGTAAACTCCTTTCACAATTCAATTAGATTTCATTTTCACTTCGATTACTTTTTAAATGAATTCCAATTAAAAGGTAATCTCTTGAATTATTATTAATTAAAATAATAGTTACTTCAATCATTAACTACTGTAGCAGTAGTTAACTTCTTTTATTAACTAAAATGAATCGTAAATTCCTTTTTAAAATATTATTAAAGTTAACACAAATATTAGTTAGGCTATTTCAATAGATTTATTCAAAACAAATAATTTAATAATTACTCTCTATTAAAAATAGTTGACTTAGTCAACCCAAAACACATTTATCTCGTTAACCAAATTCAATTGGTCCTTCCTTTAAATTAATTAGTAATATATTTAAATAATTCCATTAATACAATTAATTTAAGTAATTCCACTTAATTATTTCTTAAAAACAATTATCAAATTCTAAACCGTTAGGTTAATTTTATACTCTCTTGCTTATAAATCTAATTAACACTAGAATTTACTTCATAAAATTATTTAATAATCACTTATAAATTTAAATAATAATTAATAACCATTCATTTCTTTTTAATAACTTTTATTCGTGATAATATATTTCAAAGCTATCTTCAATTATAAAATAAATTTTATAATGTCACTTCTATCGATTTACCTGACGGTAAATCAATATTTAGAAAATGATTGATTTATAGGCCATATACTTCCAATTACTAAACCAATATTACACATTGGTTTAAACAAAACAATTGTTGAATTTCATTTCAACGATCGACAACCAAATCAATCATCTAATCAGAACTGTTCATATAACGGTAATATGAAAATAAATATCATTAAATATATTTGAGGAATCCCGTTGGATTCCCCCAACCTCTTCTTCCCTGCATTAAAATAGTTTATCTCACATAAATTCATTTCAATTCAATTTAACTGATAATTTCTGTAATAGTAAATAATGGTTATTTAACATCTAATTAACAAAACAATTCAAACAATTAAACATGTTTATTAAATAAAGGTGACCAACAAGGTAAGTTACCTTCATTGGTTCCTAACCATTAAAATAACGATTTTGTGTTTAACTGAAATTAAACAACATTTAATTTGATTGGTTCAATCAATATATGAATATATATATATATATTTAACAAACAGTCAAACAGTCAACCATTAGCAATCATCACACACAACTATAAAACCCAAGTTATATAAAATATAAGCGGAAAGAACTAAGTGAGTTTAACTCACCTTGATTTGATTCACTGCCCATGGCACATTTTAATTAAATTAAACAGTTGATTAATTTAATTAAAAATTCGGGGTAAATCCAGCAGCCACAAATGCCAGTCTAATGTGAGAGGTCAAAGGCATGAATTAAATGCGTAACAATTGTAAAGACATGAGGTTAGGCTCGTTTGTGGTGTAAGACTGCCCGGAACCGCCCGGCAAATCCAGCTGCCACAAATGCCAGTCTAATGTGAGAGGTCTTTACAAGGTTATGGTGTTAATGAATTAAGAAACACTTAACCAGATAAACATGTGGTGGGACATGGGGGGTTAAGTGGGTGCCATGGATGGCATGAGAAATTAAGAGGGTGCCTTAAGTGGCATATGAAATATGATTAGATGCACTTAACCAAGATTGAAACATGTAAGAAGACATGAATAAGAATGGGGTTAAGTGGAGAAAAACCTTAGAGGCGACCAAGCATCGGTGGAAAGCTTGTGTCACACATGGGGGCCCTTTTCAAACCAGTAACCCATTAAGTATCTTTGTGGGCTCGACCCAAGTCGAGGACGGGACACGCATACTGGATTTGATTGTAAGAGGTCAAAACGGGTTAGCGGTGGCAATGCAAGTCCAACAGGGTCATTTGCGTGTGTGGGCCCGGGTTGGTAGGTAAGACATTGTTGCATCGTGTAGATATAAGCTGTGCATTTTGGTGGTATCGGGTTGCCACTTGGGGGAGTGACACACCCCACTGTGGGGCCAACACGGGTACCTACGAGTTAGGGAGCCGATCGAATGGTAGTAGTGGGTACACCTAGTGGAAATAGGAGCAGGCGGCACCTACGAAGGCAGCTAAGGGTACACAAAACTACCATTATCATTATTACGTTCTGTAGGCGGGATCAACTTTTAGGGTGTTTGGTGTGGTGCAGTGTAGTAATTATCCAATAGTGACTAGGTACGCCTTTAACGTTATCTTTGTTCATCTGATTTCCTTTGTTTGCTTTGTCATACCCATTGGTTCATATTCATTTCCTTATTTTCCAGTTTATGCCTTGTCCTAGTTACTTAATGATTATATTGTTAAAGTTATTGCACTCGCCGGACTTTATGTCTGACCCCCCTTTATTTCCACCTCTTTTCTTCCTCCCTCCCCCCCTAGGTGGTCAGGGTGGGACTAGTACTAGTGGAGCTTGATTTGGACAGCTTTATCTCTTTCTTTGGAAGTAGCTTGGATCGCTGAAGTAAAAGTTCAGCCTATCTTATTTATGGCAATTTTATGTGGGGTTATGTCTTTCATTTTATGTACTCTGATTTAGTCAAGATGGATATTATGTACTTGACTCTAGTCCTTGGTTTTTGATGATTTAATCGAACTTATTTGTTTACCGCTGCAATGAAGAAGTTTTAAATTTTTAAGTACTGTTTTATATTTGTCATGTCGTTAAGTTTCTGTTCTATACACACTTAAAACGCTCCATAGAAGTTAATGCATTCCCTTTGTGAGTGACATTGTGGTATCAGAGCGAGGTTACCAGAACAGATAAGATATTTTGAAAATTTATTTTTCAAAAGCATTTTATTAAGAAATACTTTCAAAAGTATGTTTTAAGGAGAGTATTTTCAAGAGAAAAGTTTATTTTAAAAACATAACCCCCAAGAGCCATATATCTTTCTTTCGAATTCTTCGTTTGAATCTATTCATTTTCTTTTCGGCATGTCTGGAATTCCCGAGATATCCAAGGGGATACCGATACCAGGATGTTTTAGAAGGTATCTGGAAGCTAGGGCCCATGTCGCAGGCCCAGCAAATGCTCCTCCTCCTCCTCCCCGTATTGACACTTTCGCAAAGATATGCAAGGACTTTCGGGCAATGGGCGGAAAACCTTTTCACGGGTAGGAGACGTTTGTTGAAGCTCGAAATTGGCTAAAGGAGGTGGAAGAATTGTTTGGAATCTTTGAGGTAGAAGATGGATGAAAGGTCCAGTTAGCTGCCTGGTTAATGAAGGATGAGGCCTCGTTTTGGTGGGAAGTCACTAATGGAGATCGTCCAGTTGATACATGGCCGAATTTCAGGCGTAGGTTTGAGGCGAAGTTTCTCTCACGGGCTGAAGAGAATCTATACATGGAAAGGTTTTTGGCATTGAAGCAGGGGAATCTATCAGTGAAAGAATACATCAACAATTTCAATCAGTTGGCAAGATTTGGCTTGAACTTGGTGAATACACCCGAAAAGAAGGCCCTGAGATTTGTTAATGGTTTGAACGAGCCGCTACATGGGTTAGCTATGACCTACATACCTATGGGGGCCACCTTTGAGAGACTAGTTGACATGGCGCTTATGCATGAAGAGGAGAAAGGCGCCAATGCTAATAAGGCACCTAAGAAGAAAGGGGATCAAAAGAAACAGCAACAGCAAAACAAGAAAGGTGGTAAAGACAACAATGGCAAGGGAAAGAAAAGATGTTTTAACTGTGGGACACCAGGCCATCTAAGCAAAGACTGTAGGAAGAAGAAGAAAACTGGTTGTTTCCACTGTGGCGAAGCAGGACATCTGATTAAGGACTGCCCAAAGAATGGGCAAAGGGAAGGACCTACCTCTAGAGGGAAGATTCAGGCTCTCATAGCACCAGGGCAGGCAAGGGGGCAGGTCCAGGCTCTCGTGGTCCCACCGCTGCAAGAGCGAGGTAGAACGATTTCCGTTGAAAGTTTAGTCTATCTTTTCAATCATCATGTTCGCACACTCTTTGATTTTGGTGCATCGCACTCTTTTATATCTACTGCTTTAGTTGAGTCACTACACCTAAATACCAATATAGTAAAGGATCCCTTAGTTGTTTCCAATCCAATTGGGGGCTCAACCTATTTGTCGATGGTTTGTTTGGATTTGGAGATTTCTATACTTAGCGTTGGGTTTAGATGTGATGCTAATGTTTTGGGCTTCACGGGCTATGGGTTAATTTTGGGCATGGATTGTTTATCCAGTAATGGAGCCGTCCTAGATTGTGAAAAGAGAGAGGTTAGGCTTATGACTCGCTTGGGCAACACTCTCGAAATCTCTTGTAATCCCTTGAATCTGTTATGCTAAGTTATCTAGAATCGCTTGACGCGTCTGTTAAGGATTTGCAATCTGTTAGAGTGGTCCGTGAATACTCGTATGTCTTCGATGAAGTTCGAGGTTTACCCCCGAGGCGTTAGATAGACTTTCGAATATACTTATTAGATAATGTAATGCCAGTTGCATTACTAGTGCGCCACATGGCTCCGAGAGAGAGAAGAGAACTCAGTAAGCAAGTGAAAGAATTGCTTGAGAAGGGGTTCATAAGAAGAAGTATTTCGGAGTGGGGCACTCTAGTCATTTTTGCTACAAAAGATGATGGTTCACTTAGATTGTGCGTGGACTATAGAGAGCTGAATAAGCTAACAAAGAAGAATAGACACCCGTTACCGAGGATAGACGATTTATTCGATCAATTGATGGTAGCCTCGGTTTTCTTGCAACTGGATTAGGCTACAGGGTTTCATCAGCTAAGGGTGGCTAAAGATAGCATCGATAAGACTGCATTTAGAACTCCTGACGGTTTCTTCGAGTGGCTCGTCATGCTTTTTTGTTTGACGAATGCACCCGCATACTTTGTTGATTTAATAAGTAAGGTGTTTAGAGAGTTCCTGAACAAATTTTGTGGTAGTCTTTGAAGACGATATTTTGGTTTTCTCTAAAAATGAAGAAGAGCATGCCCTACATCTTAGGGAAGTCTTTGAGACCCTATGAGCACATCAGCTAAAGGCTAATTTCTCCAAGTGCCATTTTTGGAGAAAATAAGTGAGGTTCTTAGCACACGTGGTCTCTAAGGAAGGAATAACTGTGGATCCCGCTAAGGTAGTGGCAATCCAAGATTGGAAAACACCTAAGAACGCAACCGAAGTAAGAAGCTTTTTAGGGCTGGCTGGCTATTATAGGAAGTTCATTAAGGACTTCGCAAAGATATCAGCCCCTCTCACTTGATTAACGAAGAAGAATTTGTCTTTTACTTGGGACGTTGATTGTGACGATGCTTTCCAACGTCTGAAGAGGGCTTTGACGACAGCTCCAGTTTTAGTTTTTCCAGATAGGAGTAAGACATTCACTGTATATACCGATGCTTGCGGGACAGGGCTTGGCGCAGTTTTAATGCAAGAGGGAAGGGTAATATGCTATGGTGGAAGGCAGTTGAAAGCCCACAAGAAAAATTACCCTACCCACGATTTAGAGTTGGCGGCCATAGTTTTTGCGCTTAAGTCATGGCATCGTTATTTGCTTGGCGAGAGGTTTGAGTTGTATACAGACCATAAGTCGCTAAAATACTTATTATCTCAGAAGGACCTAAACTTGAGGCAACAGAGATGGATGGAGTTTTTGGCATTCTACGATTTTGAGATCGCATATACCCCTAGCAAGGGTAACGTTGTAGTTGACGCCTTAAGAAGAAAGAAGTTAACCTTAAGTCCTATAATCATAGAGCGGCAGAGTTTGGAGTATATATCTTCCTTTGACTTCAGACCCTCTATCGAATATGTATCCGGATTGTTGGCATCATTAGAGGTGCAACCTACACTTTTGGGTCGAGTTGGAGAGGCACAGCGAAACGACCCACAATTGGTTGAGATAGTAGGCAAGCTTAAACGAGGGGAGTCCTCAAGTCATCTGAATAGATGAGAGAGTTTGGCTACGTAGAGATGGAAGACTTTGCGTACCACAAGACGAGAGTTTGAAAAAGGCGATTCTTGAAGACTCACATCGCTCTAAGATGACCATACATCCCGGTGGTGATAAGATGTATAGGGATATGAAGCGAGTTTTCTTTTGGGCCGGAATGAAAAAGGACGTGGCCAAGTTCGTTGCTAGATGCTTAATGTGCCAGCAAGTCAAGGCAGAGAAAAAGAAGCCCGGAGGTTTGCTCCATCCCTTAGAGACTCTACTTTGGAAATGGGAAAGCGTTTCCATTGAGTTTGTAGATGGGTTACCAAGATCGAGGAAGGGTAATACGGGGATTTGGGTAATTGTAGACCGACTTATTAAAAGTGCCTATTTTATTCCCGTCAAAAGTAAAAGGACCGCCGCATGGTTAGCATCTGTTTACCTTCGAGAGATAGTTCGTTTGCACGGCATACCCTCCAACATTGTGAGCGATAGATCCTATTTTCTCAAGCGAATTTTGGAAGATCTTACAAGAGGCGGTTGGAACGCAATTATGCTTAAGTACCGCTTATCATCCTCAGACGGACGGCCAGACCTAGAGCGTGAATCAGATTCTAGAAGACCTTCTGAGTTTATGCATTCTAGACTTTGGAGGAACATGGGAAGAACACCTTCCACTAGTAGAGTTCGCCTATAATAATAGTTTTCAAGCTAGCATTGGCATGGCACCTTTTGAGGCTCCTTACGGACGACCGTGCCGATCACCTACATGTTGGTGGGAATCCATGGGTAATGTTTTGCTTGGACCCGACATGATTAGGGAGACTTTGGAAAAGATAGACCTGATTCGACGGCGAATGAAGATGGCACAGGACCGACAGAAGTCATATGCTGATAGGAGACGAACCGATCTTGAGTTCAATGTTGGGGACATGGTTTTTATTAAGGTATCACCATTGAGAAACGTAGTCCGTTTTAGATCAGTAGGGAAGTTGGCACCAAGGTTCGTAGGACCCTTTCCAATTACAGAGAGGATTGGGCAGATGGCATACAGAGTAAAATTACCAGAGAAGCTCAGCGGAGTTCATGATGTGTTTCACGTTTCACATTTGCGTAAGTTTTTTGCACGATATGGCGGAAGTGGTAGAGCCGAGCACGCTCGAAGAAGTGGAAGTAGAGTGCAATGCCACGATCAGACGAGCTCCTACACGAATTCTTGGATCGGAGGTCAAAAAGCTTCACAACAAATAGGTCAAGTTGATCAAAGTGCAATGGGGAGATGATCAAAGAGATGCGTCTTGGGAGACGAAAGTTAAGATGCGTACGTTGTACCCTTTCCTTTTTGAGGGTATCTTTTAATTTCTCGTTTTTCTACCGCTTTGTTGATACTTATCCTATCTTTTAGTATTATCTTTGCGATGACATCTTCGATCTTTAGTTAGGAAGAACCATATGGTTGAAAATGTGTTTGAGACATGTTATGCCTGATGGATGCAAATGGATGCAAGTGGTTGCTCGTGGATGCATATACACACACCTTAGGCACTAGATCGGCTCAATCACCTTCATGTTGCATATAAATATGAGTGCATATTTAAATTAATGTACGTATAATGGTTGTGTTATCATATGGATGCTGGATTTTGATGAATGGTTGTGCACACATGTAGAAATAATATGTATCGATAGGATTTTTCGCATACATAATGGACGCACAACACGTTCATGATTCGCATTAAGGAGGTCAACTGAATCAGTAGATCGCCTGATTTTGCATTAGATAAGGGACATATACACACACTTCTTGCATATGTTCATACAGCATTAGAAGCTTTGTAAGGACAATGGATGCCTGTGTTTGATGGTTGAGTAGATGGATGATTGGATGTTAGGATATGCATTCTCCTTAACTTGGAGATTTCAGGGGCGAAATCTTTTAAGGAGGGGAGAATGTAACACCCCGTAAATTTAAATATTAAAGTAAACAAATTAAAGAATACTTAATTTTAAATGTAAGAATCAAGGGAAATGGGTTACCTCATTGTGTTTGTCTCGGAATTCTGGTTGAGATAGAGTCCGAGTTTGCGTAAATTGGACTTCGTATGAAGAAGTAATGGCTGTTGGAAGTTTCCAGAAAAATTAATTAAATTAATTACAGCTTCAGAAAAAAAATATAACAGGGACAAGGTCGACCCTAGTGTCGACCTCTCCATAGACAGGTCGACCTTAGTGTCGACCTGGGGGTCGACCTGCACCCCAGGCAAATCTAAAAGATGAAGATTTTGTGACTCAGTGCTGAGTCATTAGGGCTAAGGTGTCACCCTATCTTGGCTGGATGGTTTTGATTGATTCTAGGTTGATCGGATGGCCTAAACTAATCCTAAATTCTATGTAAACACATGTAGACTCAAACCCTAAAATAAAATAAAAATTAGAACCATGGCCGTCATGCTATCACCTTGCAACCTAGAGTAGCCGCCACCAACTAGAGAGAAAGTGAAGCTAATCAACTCAATTCAACTCAAATTTATAAACAACAACAAATTTGTCTACTCCATAGGAGAGCTTAATCAATTTTAGACCTCAGATTCGAGAACTCAAGACCTTCTTTGAGTTGTGAGTTCAATATCTTTAATAAGATAATTAATAAATTAATTGGGTTAAGTTATAAATTGGGTTATATGGCTATGTTTGTGAGACATTGGAAAAATGTGATATTTTGTGAATATATGCTAGTTGTTCATAATGATAGTTTTGTTGTGGATCCCTTTTCATATGCCAATCACCTATGTTCAACTTGATTCACGTTTGACATCATTTTATATGCAAGTTTGGGTGTAGATTATATGCTAGTTTCTATATGAATTGTACACATATTTGGTGTAGATTATATATTAGTTTCTATATGAATTGTACACAAGTTTACATGTGAATCAAATAAAGTGACTATATGCAAGTTTAGGTATAAATTGGATTCACATATATGAAAATTTACACCTTTAGATTTAGATCTATGATGTACATAGTTTATGCAAATTTGTGACTATGGCCTATGCAAGTTTTGGATGAAAAACTATATTCATATATGCAAGTTTTAGGTGAAAAACTATATTATATATATGCAAGTTCACACCTTCAGGCCTATGTTTAGATTCATGACAATAACAAGTTTATGCAAGTTATGTTGTAATCCTTATTTGCAAGATTAGATCCATTTTGTGTGTTATGCAAATTTGCGATGTTTCTTCCCTTTTATGTGTTAGACTAATTGCTAGTCTAATATACAAATATGTCATGATAAACGAACGAACAACGTGGGGACGATGGGGGTAATATTGAATATACACATATTGAGAATTGGCATAATAGCCTTGAAAAAGGCATATAATTAAATTAAGACATTAATTGGAAAAATTGGCATTTATGGACATAATTGAGACAATTATGGTCATAAGTATATTTGTAATTCATTTACAAATTTCGAATAGGGATATAAATCCACTTTGGTGTTAAATAACGATGTGTAATAATAAACTGCCTAAGACACGAGGTTAGACTCGTTTGTGGTGTAAGACAGCCCGGACCTGCACGACAAATCCAGCAGCCACAAATGCCAGTCTAATGTGAGAGTTCAAAGGCATGAATTAAATGCGTAACAGTTGTAAAGACACGAGGTTAGGCTCGTTTGTGGTGTAAGACTGCCCGAAAACGCCCGGCAAATCTAGCTACCACAAATGCCAGTCTAATGTGAGAGGTCTTTACAAGGTTACGGTGTTAATGAATCAAGAAACACTTAACCAGATAAACATGTGGTGGGACATGGGGGGTTAAGTGGGTGCCGTGGGTAGCATGAGAAATTAAGAGGGTTCCTTAAGTGGCATATGAAATACGATTAGATGCACTTAACCAAGATTGAAACATGTAAGAAGACATGAATAAGAATGGGGTTAAGTGGAGAAAAACCTTAGAGGGGACCAAGCATAGGTGGAAAGCTTGTGTCACGCATGGGGGCCCTTTTCAAACTAGTAACCCATTAAGTATCTTTGTGGGCTCGACCCAAATCGAGGATAGGACATGCGTACTGGATTTGATTGTAAGAGGTCAAAACGGGTTAGCGGTGGCAATGCAAGTTCAACGGGGTCATATGCGTGTGTGGGCCCGGGCTGATAGGTAAGACGTTGTTGCATCGTGTAGATATAAGCCGTGCATTTTGGTAGTATTGGGTTGCCACTTTGGGGAGTGGTACACCCCAATGTGGGGCCAGCACGGGTATTTACGAGTTAGGGAGTCGATCGAATAGGGGTAGTGGGTACACCTAGTGGAGATAGGAGCAGGCGGCACCTATGAGGGCAACTTGGGGTACACGAAACTACGATTATCATTATTAAGTTCTGTAGGCGGGATCAACTTTTAGGGTGTTTGGTGTGGTGTAGTAACTATCCTATAGTGACTAGGTACGCCTTTAATGTTATCTTTGTTCATCTGATTTCCCTTGTTTGCTTTGTCATACCCATTGGTTCGTAGTCATTTCCTTATTTTCCAGCTTATGCCTTGTCCTAGTTACTTAATGATTATATTGTTAAAGTTATTGCACTCGCCTGACTTTATGTCTGACCCCCCTTTGTTTCCACCTCTTTTCTTCCTTTCCCCCCAGGTACTCAGGGTGGGACTAGTACTAGTGGATCTTGATTTGGACAGCTTTATCTCTTGCTTTGGAAGTTGCTTGGATCGCTGAAGTAAAAGTTCAGCCTATCTTATTTATGGCTATTTTATGCGGGGTTATGTCTTTCATTTTATGTGCTCTGATTTAGTCAAGATGGATATTATGTACTTGACTCTAGTCTTTGGTATTTGATGATGTAATCAAACTTATTTGTTTACCGCTGCAATGAAGAAGTTTTAAATTTTTAAGTACTGTTTTATATCTGTCTTGTTGTTAAGTTTATGTTCTATACACTTAAAACGCTCCATAGAAGTAATGCATTCCCTTTGTGAGTGACATTAATGGACATGGGGTGTAACAAACCTAGTCTAACTCGAGCAATACAAACGCTGGACCAGTCTGGTGAACCGGAGTGAGAAAAAACAATAAGTTCAAGGGTATCACACAACTTGTTTTTAAAGTCAAAATCTTTTCGATAGAAAAAGATAATCATAAGACCAAATCCACGCACAAATACAGACGATTTTTACCTTACGATAACCGAAAACATTTTTGAAATCAATATCTTTTCTGATATCATAATAGTGTACAAATACAAATAAATATCAATCTAGCAGAACGCTTGCATCTCATGCTCCACATACATGGTATACAATCAAAATCGTGGGCTCTTATTGGAGAATGGATTTCCTGGCAAGGTATGGGACCACCTTCCCGACAATATATATTTGAAGATGAATACATTGGGGTACAACATGAACATCTTGCAACCCAGGCTAAACATGACCGGCCCCTCACATCTCTTGAGAGTACCGAATATATCGTTACCGTGGTTGGGGGCTAGCTAACTGAACCGATGGCATATATACAAAAATAAAAAGGGACAACCGAAGGCATTTGATTTCTCTAGATCAGGTAATGATATACCCTTTTGATGTGTGCAACCCACATAGCCATGAGACCTACCCGATTTTGTGCCATTTCCCGGTCGATGAGGCTTGAGGTCATGAATATCTTTAGAACATTTGGCCACCATTCACTTTGAATGCCACATCATCAGATCCACCAGATATCACTAATTGCATCCACAAATTACCTTGGGTGTGTAAGCTAAGAGAAACGAATTTCTCCGCCACCAACAGAATTACATTAGTTGAAATCAACATGCGTGATCTTTTGGAAATACTCTGTCAGACATCCGTCCATATAAGTCATCTAGGAATAGGATGAACCGAAGGCACCCTCCTGCCACATCCTAGGTATCACCCTATATATCAGTAGTGAGTAGTCCTTGCAATTCGTAGATTCCAATCACGAAAGAATCACTGTCAAAATATCTCTGGATGCTAAAACAGAGAAATTCAACAGATAGTTCTTCCGCTCAGGAAAATCAATGGTCTTCAATTGCTCCATCTTCAACAATCATCTTCTACGTATTTGCTAGTTCGAAATGGTTTTCGAATATAGATTCAATCCCGGTCTTTCCATACCAAAAATCGTATGGCTCATATTTGATAGTCGGTTATTTAACTATCAAATAAATAATTGTGAAAATAAAAATGAGTTCACTGATTCAGTACTCGGCATTACTTGGCCTTTTAATTAAAAATAATTAAGAAATATCTCAATATTTTTAACATAATATTTACTTCTTATTTTAACATAAGATTTATTTTCAAAACTATTTCAAATACGTTTGAATTAAATCATATATATATATATGTGTGTGGGGGGGTGTTCCCAACCTTGGTTTTAACAAATTTCTTGTAAAACATTATTACCTGAAAACAATATCAAATTTCTATTCTTAGAATAAACTCATCCCAAAAACTTAACCTTTTTATTTCCTTTTACTTTTGGAATATCATACATACATATATATATATATATAAGTGTGTGTGTGTGTGTATTCTCAAATCTTCCTATTTCCGTTACTTTGGTAATCTCATTATAAATATTCTCAAATCTTGCAATTAACATTGCATTATTATTTCACATATGGAAATAATACATTATTCTTAACCTCTTTCCCATTACAAACTAATATCATCCTTAGATAATCCTGAAGTCGTTCAAGTTGAGGTATTCATTTACCTCTCAGACCTTGATCAACCACGTTCTTATCTTAAAATAGATATAAATTGTAATTAAAACCCATATTTCATTTTAAAATAAAAAATATCTCAATTATCTATTTTTTTTAAAATACGGTTTTATAAAACCTTCTTACTTTTGGAAATCCCCTTCTCGAATATAACTATTATTTCTTAATTCATTGATTAAGAAATGAATTACTAAAATATCACTTTCCCTTCTACTTCTTTAAACAATTCGTTTAATAACTCGGATTTTTGTTACAAAATCCTATTACTCGCTCTTTTACTAAATTCACTTTTAACACTCTCTTTTTCTAATCCATTCCACCATTTCCCGCTTTGAAAATCTTATTTCAATTTCCCCTATTTTACTTAATTCCATTATTAACTAACGTTAATTTAAAATCAACGATTTAACACCTTATCTCTTTGTATAAACATCATTTATATAATTCTGGTTTAAGATAATACCCTTTTATTCTCAATTTTTTTTCTTAGTTCAAACCTCAAGTCAACATTAATTTAAGCTACCACTTAAAATTCCTTTTATAACTTCGTTATGAAACTCGGGTTTTAATATAAAACCGTCCATAAACTCCTTTTGTAATGACTCGCCAATTTGACCGTGCCGAATCGACAAAATATGTCAACTCGAATCGCCCAAAACGACATATTGTTATTAGCTTCTGGGGTAAGTAGAATAAATCACAGAATCATATATTACAGACAAAAATACAGAGCAATATAATATCTCGCAGCGAAAATACAAAATACAATAGTAGTTCCTGAAGCTACTAAATAAATTTTACATTATAGTTTACATAAATAATGCAGTGGAAGTCTAATACAATAAATAAATGATAAAAGTCTGAAATAGAAATGACAGAAATAACTGGATGGCTGGAACAACAAAACAGGTAGATATAAATGAGCAAAAACCCAATAACTTTCAAACTTGTAACACCTCGCATTTTTAACTAAAGATAATAAAATAAAAATAACTTAATTAAATATTCAGAATTAACTAAAACAGATTGTGCCATTGTGTCCGTCTTGAAATTCTGGTTAAGATAGACACCTGGTTTGCATAAATCGGACACCATATAAAGAAGTTATGAGCATTAGAAGTTTGTATACATATAAGAAGCTTATATGTGTACATATTAAGTAAATGTATCTAGAAAATTCGAAAATCAGTTCAAAAATCAAAATTTGCAAGACGAGAAGTTGAGCGGGAATATTGCCCGTTGGGGGTCGACCCACCAATAAGGGGGTCGACCCACCCGCGGATCCGGAACATTCTTTTCTAAAGTGGTCAGTGTTGATGTTTTAGATTTAGATCTAAGGGTCCTGGTTCCTCCGCTACACCTATAAATAAGACCCTAGACCCATTGTCTTATACACATAATTCAATGGCAACGACGAAGTACAGCTCCAATGTAGTTTGTTCTAGCCTTTTCATCTTCTTCAACATATTAGGGTTATTCAAGCTTGGAGATCTGGGATTCTACATCAGCAATCCCTTTTTCTATTTTTCTAGAACGGATCTACATTAATTTTAGATCTCTTATTGAAGTGAGGTAATTCCTAGATCTAGTCTATTTTTCAATTCCCGTCTCTTTTCTTCCCTTTTTCTTTTAGTAAAAATTATAAAATCCATGGTTGTTAGGTTTTGAATCTAATTAGGGGAAAACCATGGAAGGGTAAATCTGGACTAGATCCAGAGTTTGGAAAGCTTATGAGTTGAGTGGATTTAAGCCATATTATTTTACATAATGGTATATTACCGTTTAGCGTTCTCCATTATGACAAATTGGAATATGACATGTTAAGATGCCTAAACATATGCTAATAATGATTAAAGTGGTATATGACATGCGGGAATGATTAGCATAATATAACGTCAAAGTGTTTATATGAACCAGTTGAAATGTTGGAATATTTACATGTTATAATATTAATATGAACATGTTGGAAAATTCATATATTGAATTAGTCGAAGTGCTAAAAAGTTTACATGTTATGAACTTGTTACAATATGGGTATCAACTGTGACTGTTCTTGTTACATGATAATTTGTCCCAAATGTATACATGAAATAATTAGAGTAAGTATACGATTATATGGTTTCATGTTAACATAGAATTGAATAAATAAATATGGATTGGGGCATCGACCAAATTATGTTTAAAGATCTTAAATTGGGCTAGTAAATAGGAATTGGAAAAAGGGGCATGAAAACCTATAATGAAATAGGAATAATTATTAAAGAATGAACATGCCCAGAATTACAATAATTAGAAACTGTAATCGTACTTAGACACGAGGTTAGATCACACTTGTGGTAGAATTCTGCTCGGACCCTCCTGGCATATCTAGCAACCATAAGTGGCGAATCTAATGTAACGGGTTTAAGTGCATAAACACGAAATGGGCCCAGACATGAGGTGAATTCCGACTTATGGAAGAAGTCTGCCCGGACTTGCCTGACATATCTAGCATCCATAGGTTGTAGGCTTAATGTGAGAGGTCGGGTATATGTGTGTATATATATAAATATATAAATAGCCAAACTGATAAACAGTATTATTTCTAATTAATGGTAATAAATGGAATTGAATGAAAGAAAGATACAACAGTAAATGATTGGAATAAATGGGGAATGGTAATAACCTATTACAAATTAATAACATTAATGAGAATGTTGTATAATAGTTGGAATTGTCCTAGGGACAAGTGAAGATTATAACTTAGGTTATAATAAACTAGTAAGAATGTGGTATAACTGGTGGAAAGAGATAAGTGACACTTAATTTTAAATTAAGTAATCAGTAATCGGGGGAAAATTGAAACCCGTAGATTGTAATAAACAGAGAAAAGGGGGAAGTTTATGGAAAGTAAGAAGTAGTACTTAATTATAAATTAAGTAATCTATAAACTTGGAAATCTGAAATCCGTTGATAAAATAATATGTTAAGGCTTGTCCTAGGGACAAGTGAGAATTATATCTTAGGTTATAGGAAAATAATAAGAAAAGGGGGATAACTTATGTTGAGAGATAAATTGGACTTAATTGTAAATTAAGTTATTGGTGAGAACGAGAGTATGAAATCTACAGATGAGAACAACATAAGTTATGGAAAGAAAAACTTATTAATGAACCTTAGTTAAGAGAACTATGTTAATTACTAAACAACGATAAGTTGTAAAGACGGTGGAAATGGAATTATGATTAAATAAGAAGAATGAGGAAAACTTATGAGATGAAATAAATTATATTTAATCATAAGTGGTAAGTGACATGTTAATTGGAAAACTTGTGAACTAAGAGATACTTAATAACACATTAGAACATGTTATTATGACCTTGAAATCAAACAAGAATAAAAAGGGATTGTGTATTACTGACCTTGGACCACAATCCAGAGAATAACATGTGGTGGGCTTATTAATAAACTTAGATGGGTTCAGTTATATGACTGAAATTAATAAGCAAGAGAAACTTGGTAATTTGAATAAGAATTCAATATGAAAGGGAATAACCATGTTAAATGGAAACCTGGTGAGGTAAGGCAAGCTCGTAAAAGAATGTTTAGACGTAGGGTCTAACAGCATATTAAAGTGAGGCGCTTGGACCAGTCTATACGTTTGAGGGTGAATAACCCAACGGGATAGATCATCGAGGTGTTATAAGGCATGAAGGGAGCGCACATTCATCTGATTGTTCCGACGGCTCCGAAGGACCGGAAGGGGAAGCACGCGGCTTCTTGACGTACGTAAGGTGCTCCTAGTAGTCCTCTGTGCGGTGGCAGATGTCTTAGGATGTGCTCGCAAAGGTTGGGTTTGCGCGTAAGTATTAGGTACGTGTGCCTTGACTGTAGAAGTAGCTATGCAGTCAGAATGCTGTGACGCGGTGCACCGGGGTGATTCGGCGGTTGCCTCAATGCGAGGCAGGGTCAGGACTACAAAAATAGTGGATCGTCGGATACTCATCATCGACAGCCAGTGAGATGCGAAAAGACTAGAACTAAGCCCAAGAAACCATTCACCTTTTGCTTTCGGGGTACGGCGGATGAGGGGAGACACCAAATGGATATTTAGATTGTTTGTTGTTAGGGGCATGTCGCTTAGCTTTTGTAGTCTTTACTAGTTGAGGGATGGGCCTAGGTGGGGCCATAGCTACCATGAAAGCAGACGCTAGGAATATCTACAGAGGCTCTTAAAGACGGGCCTATACAGATATGGAAAAGCTATTGACCGAGTTCTGTGTTTCTTTTATCGCCCTGCCATGGAACTCGGTGCACATTAGAAGACGTGTATTTGAGGCATCGAGCTACAATTGAAGATATGTATGGTGGACAGTCTAGATACATGCATGTCAGCTCTGGGTGGTGTATCGTAGACTTGAGGTCATTACTCTAGTATGAATTCTGATTCGAACAAAGGTGGTAGTCCATGCGTTTGCGTAGCATAGTAATGACAGATATATGCGGAACGTAACATTGTTATATAGAGATCTGTACGTCACTTCGGCGTAGGATGAGGGACTACGTATATTTCGATAGTGTTACAGTGGAGACCATGCAAGTGGGGTACCATGGGGTGTACCTTAATATTGGGTGTTGCTACATAAATACTATATTAGGTTAATCCGCTCGGAAGTAAATGGGTATGACGTGTGTGTAAGCCTTGAGTGCTGATAACCCAAGTAACCTAATAAATAAGATAATATGATTGAACGGTATATGTTGGATAATCCAAAGTGTATAGTTTAAATCCAGTCACCAGAACATGGGTTCCGACCCCCCTCCTCATAACATACTCGCAGGTTAGATTTGTGGCAGAGACATGATAGCTTTGGACACTGGTTAGGTAGTATTAATAATACGGTAGAGCTATGTTCTGATTATACTATATTTTATCCATTCCGCTATGAGATATTTTCTGAGCTCTGACATATTTTATGTCTCTGTCTTTTCTGTAAGATACTAGAGCACAACAACTTGAGTTTCGATGGATTGGAATTTTGAAAATAAAAAGGTCCGTCGGAATTCAGGTTGTCACATCTGGCATCAGAGCTTAGGTTTAGGATTCCTATATAAATAGTGAGTGAACGTATTTGTATCTTAAAAATATAAATATTATATATATATATATACCTAGATCCATAGAGGAACCCATTAAATAGAAAGAGTATAACATGGTGAGACATGGGATGCTTGTTTCGTACACTAAAGGAATAAGGAAATATGAGACCCTTAGGTAATTTGGGTGGAGAGTGTACAATATACTTTGTATGGAAGGAAAGTGAATCCCATATGATTAGTATTTTGGGTTAGTGGATTTGGCAGTAAAACCTTATAGATTGGAAAAGGTTAGAAAGAGAAAAATGGATGGGAATATATATATATAGTTGAGAAAATTGATATTAGGGAATGTATAGGAAAGCCTAGAAAATTGGAAACCCTCTTTGAGTCTAACCCCATTGTTAACTTTTAAGAACTTGAGATTATAAAAGTTTTGGGAAAATGGTTTCTGGTGTTTTCAAGTTTTAATCTTAAAAGTTATAGATTTAAATATGTAAGGAAGTACACATATTGAGTTTTAAAGAAAAATTCTCTCAGAAAAAGGTGCATATTATAGAGCATGAATAGCTCGCAAGTTTTCTTCTTATATTTCATATAAGAGTTTTTAATAAACAAAGATTTGAAATCTCTATTCTTATGACAATCCTTTTCGGATAAATTATTTTGACAAGATAATTTTGTTGGGTGGACAAAATCAGTGTAGAAATTAGGAATAGAGTGGATGTTTGCACCTTGTAGTAAGACACTAAACCGAACTTATAGGTAAGAACAAGTCATAAACCCGATGGAGAAAATAGTTGTCCGTGTCTACTCCAGTTTTGTGATTTGAAAAAGAATGATGATTTGCATTATTAAGTTGATATGTTTTTATGGTTTGGCAAAAGAAAGTTTTCATGAGGAAAATAAAGTTTTGGCACTTTTAATTTTTGGAAGGAAAAGGGCCAAACCATGTATGGAGTAGGTAAGGATTAGTGCCTAGGAAAGCCGAGAAAAGTTTTGAGGCTATAAAGTAAATAGTGAGAATTATCTTGGAATAATAGTGAGTTCCCATAGAATGCATAAGCATTGGAAAGCCTAGGATGTTGCTTGAAATAATTGTTGGTAAACAGCTAGGACTAGTGGTGACTAGTAGATAGAAAAGGGGCAAGTAAGTGTTTAGACACTGTTACTAATTTTCAGGTTAGGGGTTAAACCTGTTACCACATTGTGGTTGGGGTCGTTCCATTATATTATTCTTGTTGGGAAGTTAGGGTAACACCTGAACTTATCATGGATCTCATGGTTTGGACTTTTCTGGCAGAGGGGGACATAGTCCCGACCTTCTTGGCCCTTAATAGTTGATGTGTAGGGTGTCTATTCTCCTGTTTTAGTTAAAAGACTAAAGGCTTATTTAAATTTAAACTAAGATCAGATGATTAAATAAGCTAAGAAGAGAAAAATAGTACAACTAAAAAGGAAACAGAAAATTCAGTAAAGCAACAAAAATGGAAAATTATGGGAAAAGATGGATAAGAATAAAAATTTCCAAGATAAGATGAAAAAGAAAATTAGTAACAAAGAAAATTTTCTTATATGGGTTGTGCTTGGATAGGAAAATAGGGAATCTTTATAATTAGTTACATAAAAATCCAAGTACAGTTAGAAAAAGGTTGAAAAAGAAAAACGGAAGATGCAGAGCTTTCCATTTTCCACCTTTTTGTAACATAAGAGATCGAATTTAGAAAATTAGATTTTTCTGAAATTCGAAAAATAAAGTTGGTTGGTAGGATTATGGATGCAACAATTGGATGAACTATGCTCTTACTCCGTAAGAGTGTGGGAAAACTTGGATGAAAAAGCATTTTTGATTTTCAAAATATTGCATTCATGTAGAACTTCCAGTATATTTAGGATGTGAGCATCATATTTTAAAAAAGGATTTTTGAAAAATTTGCATACACATAGAAGGTACCGCTTAGGCATACATGAATTATTATGTTGTACTTCACTTTGCACAAGTGCACAATGTTTGCAAAAATTGGATGCACACATGATGGATGTATATTATGCGAAGGGTTAATTGATTTTACCCTTATTAAATTTCGAGGACGAAATTTCCTAAGGGTGGGAGAATGTAACACCCCGCATTTTAAACTTAAGATAATAAAATAAGAATAACTTAATTAAATATTCAGCATTAAGTAAATCGGACTGCGCCATTGCATCCTTCTCGAAAATCTGGTCAAGACAGACACGTGGTTTGTGTAAATCGGACACAATATGAAGAAGTTATGAGCGTTAGAAGTTTGTATACATATAAGGAGCTTATATGTATATATATATAAGATAAATATATCTAGAAAATTTGAAAATCAGATCAAAAATCCAAATTCGCAAGGCGGGAAGTTGAGCGGGAATATTGCCTGTTGGGGGTCGACTCACTAATAGGGGGTCGACCCACCCGCGGATCTGGAACATTCTTTTCTGATGTGGTCAGTTTTGGTGTTTTAGATTTAGATATAAGGGTCCTGGTTCCTTCGCTACACCTATAAATATGACCCTAGACCCATTGTTTTATTCGTAAAATTCAATGGCGACGACGAAGTGTTGCTCCAATGTAGTTTGTTCCAGCCTTTTCTTCTTCTTCTTCAACCTATTAGAGTTATTCAGGATTGGAGATCTGGGATTCTACCTCAGCAATCCCTTTTTCTATTTTTCTACAACGGATCTACGTTAATTTTAAATCTCTTATCAAAGTGAGTTAATTCCTAGTTCTGGTTTATTTTTCAATTCCCTTCTCTTTTCTTCCCTTTTTCTTTTAGTAAAAAATTATAAAATCCATGGTTGTTAGGTTTTGAATCTAATTAGGGGAAAACCATGGAAGGGTAGATCTAGACCAGATCCAGGATTTGGAAAGCTTACGAGGTGAGTGGATTTAAGCCATATTATTATAGATAATTGTATATTACCGTTTAGCATTCCCCATTATGAAAAATTGGAATATGACATGTTAATATCACTAAACATATGCTAATAATGATTAAAGTGGTATATGACATGCGGGAATGATTAGCATGATATAATGTCAAATTGTTAATATGAATCAGTTGAAATGTTGGAATGTTTACATGTTATAATTTTAATATGAACATGATGGAAAATTCATATATTGAATTAGTTGAAGTGCTAAAAAGTTTACATGTTATGAACTTGTTAGAATATGGGTATCAACTGTGACTACTCTTGTTACATGATAATTTGTCCCAAATGTATACATGAAATAATTGGACTAATTTATGACTGTATGATTTCATGTTAACATAAAATTGAATAAATAATATGGATTGGGGCATCAACCAAATTATGTTTAAAGATCTTAAATTGGTCTAGTAAATATGATTTTGAAAAAGGGGCATGAAAACCTATAATGAAATAGGAATAATTATTAAAGAATGAACATGCCTAGAATTACAGTGATTAGAAACTGTAATCGTACTTGGACACGAGGTTAGATTACACTTGTTGTAGAAGTCTGTGCGGACCTGTCCAGCATATCCAGCAACCACAAATGGCGAATCTAATGTGAGGGGTCTAAGTGCATAAACACGAAATGTTCTAAGACACACGGTTAAGTCCGACTTGTGGAAGAAGTCTGCCCGGACCCGCTCGACATTTCCAGCATCCACAGGTTGTAGGCTTAATGTGAGAGGTCTGGTACGTGTGTGTGTGTGTATATATATATATATATAGCCGGACTGATAAACAGTATTAATTGAAATTAATGGTACTAAATGGAACTGAATGAAAGAAAGATACAACAGTAAATGATTTGGAATAAATGGGGAATGATAATAACCTATTATAAATTAATAACATTAATGAGAATGTTGTATAATAGTTGGACTTGTCCTAGGGACAAGTGAAGGTTATAACTCAGGTTATAATAAACTAGTAAGAATGTGATATAACTGGTGGAATGAGATAAGTGACACTTAATTTTAAATTAAGTAATCAGTAATTGGGGAAAACTGAAACCAGTAGATTGTAATAAATGGAGAAAGGGGGAAAGTTTATGGAAAGTAATAAGTAGTACTTAATTAAAAAGTAAGTAATCTATAAACTTAGAAATCTAAAATCTGCTGATAGAATAATATGTTAAGGCTTGTCCTAGGGACAAGTGAGAATTATAACTTGGGTTATAAGAAAATAATAAGAAAAGGGGGATAACTTGTGTTAAGAGATAAATTGGACTTAATTGTAAATTAAGTTATTGGTGAGAACAAGAGTATGAAATCTACAGATGAGAACAACATAAGTTATGGAAAGAAAAACTTATTAGTTAAACTTAATTAAGAGAACTAAGTTAATAAGTAAACAACGATAAGTTGTAAAGACGGTGGAAATGTAATTATGATTAAATAAGAAGAATGAGGAAAACTTATGAAATGAAATAAGTTATATTTAATCATAAGTGGTAAGTGACATGTTAATTGGAAAACTTGTGAAATAAGAGATACATAATAACATATTAGAACATGTTATTGTGACCTTGAAATCAAACAAGAATAAAAAGGGTTGTGGATTACAAACCTTGGACCTCAATCCAAAGAATAACATGTGGTGGGCATATTAATAAACTTAAATCAGCTAAGTTATATGACTGAAATTAGTAAGCAAGAGAAACTTGGTAATCTGAATAAGAATTCAATATGAAAGGGAATAACCAAGTTAAATGGAAACCTGATGAGGCAAGGCAAGCGCGTAAAAGAATGTTTAGACGTAGGGTCCAACAACATGTTAAAGTGATGCTCTTGGACCAGTCCGTATGTTTGAGGGTGAATAAACCAACGGGGTAGATCATCGAGGTGTTATAAGGCACAAGGGGAGCGCACATTCATCTAATTTTTATGACGGCTCCGGAGGACTGTAAAGGGAAGCATGCGGCTTCCTGAGGTACGTAAGGTGCTCCTAGTAGTCCTCTGTGCGATGGCAGATGTCTTAGGCTGTGCTCGCAGAGGTTGGGTCTGCGCGTAACTACTAGGTGGGTGGGCCTTGACTATAGAAATAGCTATGCAGTCAGAATGCTCTGACGTGGTGACACCAGGGTGATTCGGCAGTTGCCTCAACGCGAGGCAGGGTCAGGACCAACAAAGATAGTGGATCATCAAATACTCGTCATCAACAGCCAGTGGGGTGCGAAAATACTAGAGATAAACCCAAGAAACCATTCATCTTTTGCTATCGGGGTACGGTGGTTGAGGGGAGACGCCAAATGGATGTTTAGATTGTTTATTGTTAGGGGAACATCACTTAGCTCTTGTAGTCTTTACTAGTTGAGGGAGGGCCTAGGTGGAGAAATAGCCACTGTGAATGAAGACCCTAAGAATATCTGTAGAGGCTCTTAAAGATGGGCCTATACAGATATAGAAAAGCTCCCGACCGAGTTACGTGTTTCTTATATCGCCCTGCTATGGAACTCGGTGCACAATAGAAGACGTGCGATTAAGGAATTGAGCTATATTTGAAGATACGTATGGTGGACAGTCTAGATACATGCATGTTGGCTCTGGGTGGTGTATCGTAGACTTGAGGGCATTACTCCGGTATGAATTCTGATTCGAACAAAGGTGGCAGTCCGTACGTTTGCGTAGCACAGTAATAACAGATATATGTGGAATGTAACATTGTTATATAGAGATCCGTTGTGACGAAAAGGAATTTCGCTCGGTCCGAACCGTTCGAAACGCCCTATCGTTTGAGAACAGGACAAAACAGAACGCATACAAAAGAACATTTCATTGTGTATTACAACAATTCCATCAGATACAAGAATATACATAGTATAAATGAATAAATTACATTCGATAAATATCAGAGATTACAATAAATTACATAGCAGTGGAAAATAATACAATGCACAACTGAAGGTGATATACGGATACAGAGCTTTCCGGATATCATTCCAGCTGTAATCTAGGATCCTGTGAATAGAAATCTGCAAAACCAAAACTACTAGCTGCCCGTGTCAAAATAAGGGCACCCAGAGTTTAGGTTATAACAATAAACTCCAGGTCAGTCATGTGACTGGTGTGAGAACTAAAACAGTTAATCTTTATTTTTAAAGTTAGGTAAATCAAGGGACCACGCCGTATAACACGGAACGGGTTTCCTCCCAAGAATACCAGTGCATAAAACAACAGCGCAATGCTAAATAAAGAAAAATGAAGCTATTATAAGACCCAAGTCCTATCACACAATGCAACGCAAGCCGGGGGATAGGGTTTTTACCTTATAATAGCCAAGAATACTTGATACGTTTAAAAGAAATCATTTGATACTATTATTAGTGTATAATGTATAAAACAACTTCAAATCATAAGTATCAATCATAGACGGCATGAATGACCCATACCACTATGTCGCCATATATAAATTTACAATCAAAACCGCAATGTCGTATTGGAAGTTGGGTTATCATTTATGGTATGAACCGAGGCTAGGGGCAAGATCCTCACCGATTCGAGACTGTCTAGTCCGAGTCTCAGAACAGAGCTCGAGTGACCCTTGGATCGTCAGGGCCGGTCTACCGATGTGGATTAAAATGCCTGAACATGCGTTTCCCCGCCCTTTGGGGCGTAAGCCTGGCCTGTCAGCCGACCAGATGCATCGGCCGAAACCGATATCACGAGGCGCCTCGCTTTTTAGCAAGTAATAATAAGCAACATCCACATGAGTCAAACTCGTCAGCCAGTTCAAGCACTGACGCCACTCCTAACTAGAAAGAAACGCATGCCCTCCCTGAGGTCCGTCTCACGTTTTTGGTTCATACCGGGTGTGAAACTCGCGAAGTAAACGTTACACGAAGCTACGCCACAAAGGCCTTCCTTCGAACATCAACCACAAGACTTTGCTTTTCAACAGAAGCCTTGATCATTTGCCACTTAGGCATGCCACACAGGCAATTCACTCCATGCGATTGATATCCATCAATATATAACCCCTGAGCTCGTACGTCTCCGAGAAGGGCGTTAAGCAAGAGAATAAATTCTCCGCCGCCAAACAGATATATATTTAATAGAGATCAATCACACGGACTAAAATCCAATGTCAGACACACAGTCCATTTACAAGTCCGTTCTAGGGCTGAACGAAACCGGAGGCATCTAGTACGCAGCATATCCATCGATCTCCAAGTACGTCTGGACGATCACCAACTGTTTCCATCTTCTTGGGTGTACAGCCCAATCAGGATCATCATTTATCACCCAAACGTAGTGAAGACCTCCGGTCTTCGACCATCGTCTTCATCTTCGACTTATCGTCGTATCAGTTATTCAGAATGGGATAAACCCGGTCTTTCCGAATAACTCGCGTATATTTTAAATAAGTGTTACACAAACACAACATACGCCTCATTCCAATTCATCAGTCACTAACCGTAAATTAATCAAGAGAATAATTCCCCAAATATTAACCCCGAAGGCCGAAACCAACATCAGTTCAATATCCATAAAACCATTCTGCTTGGCTAACCGACAGTTAGTTTCTAAATTTCACATTTATAGGGAAAGGTTCCCATTAATTTTATCCAAGATAAATTCCTTGAATTTATTCTTTATTCTATTTTTGAATCTCAATTCAAACTAGTCGAGATTAGCGAACCTTACCGAAGTAATCATTTATTTTAATTTCCCCATCCCAACCTATTCATCCCATGAAGTAAAACTGGTAATACTTCATATCTAACACCACAGTGTTATCGGTAAATTCAATTACCATTTCACGTTCAAATCTAATTAAAGATTTAACTATCGCCTGGAGCAAAACTGGTGATACTCCATTTTCGATCATTTCAATCTAATTAAAGATTCATTAAAACTCCACTTAATTTTAATCTTCGACTAGGTTAAAGAATCAGTGTCATTTAAAACACGGTTCACGATAAACCCAAAATCACATTCCATTAATTATCGGGTTAAAGAACAAGTGTTATTTAAAACACTGTTCACGATAAACCCAAAAATCATTCCATTAATTATCGGGTTAAAGAACAAGTGTTATTTAAAACACTGTTCACGATAAACCCAAAAATCAATACCAATTCAATTCCAATTAAATATCATTTAATTGGTACACTTCATTAAATCTAAATAAAAAGATTTAATCTTTTCTCAACTGGGTTCAAGAACAGTGTTAATGAAGACACCATTCACGACAAACCCAAATCACATTTGATATTCAATACAAGGCTCCGAATAGAAAATATATCGGCTTATATTCAATATCAAATTCTACAATTAACAAATGTCGTATTGGAGATAGTGATATAAATATATCTTTCAAATTTCCATAACAACATCTATATAATCACGAATTCCAACATCGAAATATTCCGAAGACAATTTCGATTCAAATCCATTCCAACGCGATCATTGGAAATTCTGGTCGTTTTCAAAACCATTTCAAATTCAATTTATTTATTTAAAAATAAATAGAATTCTAATTCTAGTTCAAAACTAGTTCATTTCGATAAAAATCTATTTTTATCTTTATAAATATGGAGTATTTCATCCCAATTCTTCTCAAATCCTTTCTTATTATTTTACACCAATTATTACTATTTTTAATAATTTTATCAAGGCCCGTACAGTCGATTTCCATCAACGGCCATCGAACTGCACTTACAGCGACTTTTTTCAAATTTGATTTGGACATAGTTCCAAATCCAACCGTTAGATTTCTAATTTCTAATATTCCTCAGAAAGCTCTTTTCGATACGAACCCAACGGTTCCGGTTTCAGGAGAATCCGACGGTCGGATCTCCCGTAATGTCCGTTTGAAATAAATGGTTGAAATTCACGAACTGCCGCGGCGCGGCGCGTTCTATTCAGGCCATTATATTATATATATAATATATATTTCGTCGATTTCTATTTAAACGAATTATATAGATAGTTTTAAATTCGTTTCAAAAAAAATTTCAACTTCCATTTCAATTCAAATCAAAATTGAATTCTTCTTTATAAATTCGTTTTAAAATTCATTTCTATTCAATTCAAATTTCAATTCAATTTGAATTCATTTCAATTCGCTTTCAATTCAATTTGAATTCGTTTTCAATTTAATTCAATTCCAAAGTCGTTTTCTATTCGATTCATTTCGAAATCGTTATGTATTCAATTCATTTTGAAATCGTTATATATTCAATTCATTTCGAAATCGTTATATATACAATTCATTTCGAAATCGTTATATATTCAATTCATTTCAAAATCGTTATTTATTCAATTCATTTCGAAATCGTTATATATTCAATTCATTTCGAAATCGTTATATATTCAATTCATTTCGAAATCGTTATATATTCAATTCATTTCGAAATCGTTATATATTCAATTCATTTCGAAATGAATAAAATCGATATAAATATCGTTCACGTCAAAATGGCGTCAATCTAATCAACACGTCTTAATGTATTTCTATTTTCAAATATTCTATTTCAAATATTTCTTATTATCAAAATATTTCTATTTCAAATATTTCGTTCAACACATGACTAATCTCAACGGATGAGTACAGTCAACACATGAACATTTATTTTATATTGATAAAGAAGTAAATTTTATTATTAAAATATTTCGTTCAACACATGACTAATCTCACGGATGAGTACAGTCAACACATAAACATTTATTTTATATTGTTCTTTATTTTCTAAATTGGAATGAGGCCCAATCAATCACCATATAAAGTTAATTGTATGGATTTTCATACATCACACGTATATCATAGCATTGAAAAATAATCAACCATCAACCAAAGTGCACTCCACTGTATAAGCATCAAATATAGATATCTAACGCTTATAACAGCCTGTCAATCAATCGATCGACATATTGAATCAGTTAGGATGAGTGAACTTCAAATTTCATCCCAACACCCGTGTGGGGTTTCAAGCAATCAAACACAGATTTTTATTTGTGCAGTTGGGCGATGTGTAAAATTTATCGACCCAATCAATGTCCTTCAAATATGTGTACATAAACAAACCGTCCGGTTTGTAAATGAATATTTATTTATTCGCATTCACTATATTCATATTCACGTTAAAAATTATACTTTTAACGATAAAACATTTTATTTTAACTTATGAATTTCTATTCAGTTCATTCTTTAAATAAAATGATATTTTTATTTTCTAACTTATTTTAGAAAATTTCGGCGACATAACGGCACGATACTAGAAACGGGACAAGGCCTAGCCTTATCCCCGGTCTAGTGAAGTCCCACGCCATTCACACATCAATCAAATCCATTCTTTTCCCCAAACAATTCAATTCAAACCAAATAATCTAACCAACTACACAACCAAACAATTAAACAAGCAAGCCATCCATGGTCTGTGGATGACAGGTGTCGGGTGCTACTAAACACCGTCTGCATCCTAGTATATATATATAACTAGAAAAAGAAATTGAAGAGTGAGAAGTTCTCACAAATAGCTATCCAATCATCTCGACTCTTCTTTTGATAGAAATCTTCACCGTTATCGCATTTTTACCATCTTCGTTGCTGTAGCCACTACATATGTAAAAATCGAATTTTTACTTCGCTATTCAATATATAAAAATCGAATTTTTACCACGATGTTATATAGATAAAAATTATATTTTCAAAAATATAAATTTCGCCTTTATAAAAATAAAGATTATATTTTTAATGTACCACTAGTATAAAAATTATATTTTTATTTTAAAAACATCTTAATAACTAATCAAAATCAAATCTTGCCTTTAACCTGATAAAAATCTCGTCTTTAAACATGTAGAAAATCACTTCTCTCTAATGTTAAAAATCCTGCCTTTCCTATACTAAAAATCCATTCTTTAGCTTAAAAAGAAATCAGTTTATTATTCTGAAGAAATAACATAAAAAAAGGGACCTTTGCCGTTGAAGGCGGGAATGGCGCCTACTGGACTTCGGAGGGCGGTTGCAGGTGGTCTTCCGGCTAGGGCGTGGCTTCTGGTGGTGCGGATCCGGCGCGATGTCTGTGGTGCTTCGATTTGGGGGTGCGGTTGTCAAGAGGAGGGGCGCGAGGGAGGAGAGCTGGAGGGGCTTCGTCGGTGGCGGCGACCAGGTGGATGCGGCGGCGGCTCCTGCGGTGGCGCGATGGAGGAGCAACGACGAGCTCTCTCGTCGTTTTTTTTATTTTTTTATTTTAATTTCATCTGAGTGGGAGAGAGAATATAGAGGGGGGGGATGTATATATAATATATATTATTTAATTTATTTTCCACCTTAAGGTTGACTTTTCGTTCAAACACCAACCGAGGTCCAACGACTGTCGCCCCTAGCTAATTACCCCCATTCCGAACACAATGGGATATGTATCGTAGGTTGATTCAGCTGCTTCGATCAGTTTTCGTCAAAATCAAAATATAACTCTATATATTGAATTTGAACGCACATTTCAATTTACCGAGGCCACATACTAACTCGAAAAATTCCAGAAAAATATTTTCTAGCTTCGTATTGACGATACGGTCCTAACTAAACTAATTTCGTTAAATTCTGAGACCGTTTGAAAAATGGCCATTTTCCAGTCGATTAAAATCAACTGAAACTGGTCAAACGCGTTTTCCTTTGCCACGCTCACATATTGATTCAAAAAATTATGAAATTTGAAACCTAGCAATAACTTGACATCCCGGACCCAACAAAACTGGATTCGTCGAAATCCGATGTCGTTTGCAAAATCTCCATTTTCAAGGGCCTGAATTCTATAGCGACTTCTCAGAATTTTCAACTGGACATATCTTTTGATTCCCGCTATGAAATTTTGATTTTTCGGATTCGTTGGAAAGATATCATCAATTAGATTCTAATATTTTTGGTTTCACTAAAATCTGGATTATTTTGCACCCGGTATGTTCAATTGAAGTTTGAAATCAAATTATCGAACTACCGCGCCATTTTCAATTCCTTTTATAATTATATATAATTATTTATATTCTAACGACGAACTATATAATATATATGTTCGCATTCTGTTCAAAATAAATTTCTCGTCGATTTATTTAAAATAATTCATTTTAAATAATCAAAATTCGCTATAATTGCCAAAATAAAAATTTTAAACTGGCCCAGATTTTCGGGTTGTTACAATCTCCCCCACTTAAAACTTTTCGTCCCCGAAAAGGAACAAAGTCGAAAGCGGTTTGATTACTCAACCCTACGTTCGATCTGGCTTCCATTCTCCAACTTTTCAGTTTCGGAGAATTTTCAAAAATTTCAAAATTTTGGCTAACACCCTAAATTTTCGAAAAATTTCGCCATAACCTCCCCTGCAATGGGATCATCGGGAAATCTCAAATAGCTTCCCCCGTCCTTTAGATCTCAAAAAGAAAAAGAAAAAGCCAAGCGGCTAGCCAATAGGCTCATAAAATCATCATCACCCAAACAAAACAGTAAATTATGTAGTAAACATGTACCTATTTGTCGGGAAAACAAATTTTATTCTCTGCTCTAGCCTCCTTGCTATGACCTGTTCAATGTAAGTACAAGTATATGCAAGCAAATGCGATCAAATTTTCAATACAATTCAATATTAGATTCAATTAGGCATAATGGTTCAAAATTATCAAACAATTAAACAAACAACACAAACATCAATCAATTAGTGGATTAGAGTTTTCAAATTCATAACTTTGATACATAGTCAAAAATCAGATTTTTGATGCCAAATCACAACAATAGGCCCTATCTAATTTTGGTTCTCACACCAGTCAATAGGAAATATATAGATATCACACCTTCGAAACACGAATACCAATTCTGATGATGTTCGAACTATCATCAGAATCATCTCCGGGCGACTAGAGTGTGATTCTATATCTATCCAGTATATTAAAACTTCAAATACACGTTTGCAAGGCGTATATGCAAAATCTTTATATACTGGACTGTCCTAATCAATATGAAATAAATAATCAAATACGAATAGTTGATTTAGATTTTCAAAACAAAAATTGTTTTCATTTTAAAAATATACTCTTCATACTCGTCCTAGGATACTACTGATCCTATCTCTAACGAGTCATCCCATTGGATATTACTAATCCAATATCTGATGAATTCTTTCGTATGATTCTAATGTACCTTGTTCTCTAAGCTTTGTAAACCAAAGCTCTGATACCAACTGTGACGAAAAGGAATTTCGCTCGGTCCGAACCGTTCGAAACGCCCTATCGTTTGAGAACAGGACAAAACAGAACGCATACAAAAGAACATTTCATTGTGTATTACAACAATTCCATCAGATACAAGAATATACAGTGTATAAATGAATAAATTACATTCGATAAATATCAGAGATTACAATAAATTACATAGCAGCGGAAAATAATACAATGCACAACTGAAGGTGATATACAGATACAGAGCTTTCCGGATATCATTCCAGCTGTAATCCAGGATCCTGTGAATATAAATCTGCAAAACCAAAACTACTAGCTGCCCATGTCAAAATAAGGGCACCCAGAGTTTAGGTTAAAAAAATAAACTCCAGGTCAGACATTTGACTGGTGTGAGAACTAAAACAGTTAATCTTTATTTTTAAAGTTAGGTAAATCAAGGGACCATGCCGTATAACACGGAACGGGTTTCCTCCCAAGAATACCAGTGCACAAAACAACAGCGCAATGCTAAATAAAGAAAAATGAAGCTATTATAAGACCCAAGTCCTATCACACAATGCAACGCAAGCCGGGGGATAGGGTTTTTACCTTATAATAGCCAAGAATGCTTGATACGTTTAAAAGAAATCATTTGATACTATTATAAGTGTATAATGTATAAAACAACTTCAAATCATAAGTATCAATCATAGACGGCATGAATGACCCATACCACTATGTCGCCATATATAAGTTTACAATCAAAACCGCAATGTCGTATTGGAAGTTGGGTTATCATTTATGGTATGAACCGAGGCTAGGGGCAAGATCCTCACCGATTCGAGACTGTCTAGTCCGAGTCTCAGGATCAGAGCTCGAGTGACCCTTGGATCGTCAGGGCCGGTCCACCGATGTGGATTAAAATGCCTGAACATGCGTTTCCCCGCCCTTTGGGGCGTAAGCCTGGCCCGTCATCCGACCAGAAGCATCGGCCGAAACCGATATCACGAGGCGCCTCGCTTTTCAGCAAGTAATAATAAGCAACATCCACATGATTCAAACTCGTCAGCCAGTTCAAGCACTGACGCCACTCCTAACTAGAAAGAAACGCATGCCCTCCCTGAGGTCCGTCTCCCGTTTTTGGTTCATACCGGGTGTGAAACTCACGAAGTAAACGTTACACGAAGCTACGCCACAAAGGCCTTGCTTCGATCATCAACCACAAGACTTTGCTTTTCAACAGAAGCCTTGATCATTTGCCACATAGGCATGCCACACAGGCAATTCACTCCATGCGATTGATATCCATCAATATATAACCCCTGAGCTCGTACGTCTCAGAGAAGGGCGTTAAGCAAGAGAATAAATTCTCCGCCGCCAAACAGATATATATTTAATAGAGATCAATCACACGGACTAAAATCCAATGTCAGACACACAGTCCATTTACAAGTCCGTTCTGGGGCTGAACGAAACCGGAGGCACCTAGTACCCCGCATATCCATCGATCTCCAAGTACGTCTGGACGATCACCAACTGTTTCCATCTTCTTGGGTGTACAGCCCAATAAAGATCATCAGTTATCACCCAAACGACGTGAAGACCTCTGGTCTTCGACCATCGTCTTCATCTTCGACTTATCGTTGTATCAGTTATTCAGAATGGGATAAACCCAGTCTTTCCGAATAACTCGCGTATATTTTAAATAAGTGTTACACAAACACAACATACGCCTCATTCCAATTCATCAGTCACTAACAGTAAATTAATCAAGAGAATAATTCCCCAAATATTAACCCCGAAGACCGAAACCAACATCAGATCAATATCCAGAAAACCATTCTGCTTGGCTAACCGACAGTTAGTTTCTAAATTTCACATTTATAGGGAAAGGTTCCCATTAATTTTATCCAAGATAAATTCCTTGATTTTATTCTTTATTCTATTTTTGAATCTCAATTCAAACTAGTCGGGATTAGCGAACCTTACCGAAGTAATCATTTATTTTAATTTCCCCATCCCAACCTATTCATCCCATGAAGTAAAACTGGTAATACTTCATATCTAACACCACAGTGTTATCGGTAAATTCAATTACCATTTCACGTTCAAATCTAATTAAAGATTTGACTATCGCCTGGAGCAAAGCTGGTGATACTCCATTTTCGATCATTTCAATCTAATTAAGATTCATTAAAACTCCACTTATTTTTAATCTTCTACTGGGTTAAAGAATCAGTGTCATTTAAAACACGGTTCACGATAAACCCAAAATCACATTCCATTAATTATCGGGTTAAAGAACAAGTGTTATTTAAAACACTGTTCACGATAAACCCAAAAATCATTCCATTAATTATCGGGTTAAAGAACAAGTGTTATTTAAAACACTGTTCACGATAAACCCAAAAATCAATACCAATTCAATTCCAATTAAATATCATTTAATTGGTACACTTCATTAAATCTATATAAAAAGATTTAATCTTTTCTCAACTGGGTTCAAGAACAGTGTTAATGAAGTCACCATTCACGACAAACCCAAATCACATTTGATATTCAATACAAGGCTCCGAATAGAAAATATATCGGCTTATATTCAATATCAAATTCTACGATTAACAAATGTCGTATTGGAGATAATGATATAAATATATCTTTCAAATTTCCATAACAACATCTGTATAATCACGAATTCCAACATCGAAATATTCCGAAGACAATTTCGATTCAAATCCATTCCAACGCGATCATTGGAAATTCTGGTCGTTTTCAAAACCATTTCAAATTCAATTTATTTATTTAAAAATAAATAGAATTCTAATTCTAGTTCAAAACTAGTTCATTTCGATAAAAATCTATTTTTATCTTTATAAATATGGAGTATTTCATCCAAATTCTTCTCAAATCCTTTCTTATGATTTTACACCAATTATTACTATTTTTAATAATTTTATCAAGGCCCGTACAGTCGATTTCCATCAACGGCCATCGAACTGCACTTACAGCGACCTTTTTCAAATTTTATTTGGACATAGTTCCAAATCCAACCGTTAGATTTCTAATTTCTAATATTCCTCAGAAAGCTCTTTTCGATACGAACCCAACGGTTTCGGTTTCAGGAGAATCCGACGGTCGGATCTCCCGTAATGTCCGTTTGAAATAAATGGTCGAAATTCACGAACTGCCGTGGCGCGGCGCGTTCTATTCAGGCCATTATATTATATATATAATATATATTTCGTCGATATCTATTTAAACGAATTATATAGATAGTTTTAAATTCGTTTCAAAAACAATTTCAACTTCCATTTCAATTCAAATCAAAATTGAATTCTTCTTTATAAATTCGTTTTAAAATTCATTTCTATTCAATTCAAATTTCAATTCAATTTGAATTCATTTCAATTCGCTTTCAATTCAATTTGAATTCGTTTTCAATTTAATTCAATTCCAAAGTCGTTTTCTATTCGATTCATTTCGAAATCGTTATGTATTCAATTCATTTCGAAATCGTTATATATTCAATTCATTTCGAAATGGTTATATATTCAATTCATTTCGAAATCGTTATATATTCAATTCATTTCGAAATCGTTATATATTCAATTCATTTCGAAATCGTTATATATTCAATTCATTTCGAAATCGTTATATATTCAATTCATTTCGAAATCGTTATATATTCAATTCATTTCGAAATCGTTATATATTCAATTCATTTCGAAATGAATAAAATCGATATAAATATCGTTCACGTCAAAATGGCGTCAATCTAATCAACACGGCTTAATGTATTTCTATTTTCAAATATTCTATTTCAAATATTTCTTATTATCAAATATTTCTATTTCAAATATTTCGTTCAACACATGACTAATCTCAACGGATGAGTACAGTCAACACATGAACATTTATATTATATTGATAAAGAAGTAAATTTTATTATTAAAATATTTCGTTCAACACATGACTAATCTCATGGATGAGTACAGTCAACACATGAACATTTATTTTATATTGTTCTTTATTTTCTAAATTGGAATGAGGCCCAATCAATCACCATATAAAGTTAATTGTATGGATTTTCATACATCACACGTATATCACCATCAACCAAAGTGCACTCCACTGTATAAGCATCAAATATAGATATCTAACGCTTATAACAGCCTGTCAATCAATCGATCGACATATTGAATTAGTTAGGATGAGTGAACTTCAAATTTCATCCCAACACCCGTGTGGGGTTTCAAGCAATCAAACACAAATTTTTATTTGTGCAGTTGGGCGATGTGTAAAATTTATCGACCCAATCAATGTCCTTCAAATAGGTGTACATAAACAAATCGTCCGGTTTGTAAATGAATATTTATTTATTCGCATTCACTATATTCATATTCACGTTAAAAATTATATTTTTAACGATAAAACATTTTATTTTAACTTATGAATTTCTATTCAGTTCATTCTTTAAATAAAATGATATTTTTATTTTCTAACTTATTTTAGAAAATTTCGGCGGCATAACGGCACGATACTAGAAACGGGACAAGGCCTAGCCTTATCCCCGGTCTAGTGAAGGCCCACGCCATTCACACATCAATCAAATCCATTCTTTTCCCCAAACAATTCAATTCAAACCAAATAATCTAACCAACTACACAACCAAACAATTAAACAAACAAGCCATCCATGGTTTGTGGATGACAGGTGTCGGGTGCTACTAAACACCGTCTGCATCCTAGTATATATATATAACTAGAAAAAGAAATTGAAGAGTGAGAAGTTCTCACAAATAGCTATCCAATCATCTTGACTCTTCTTTTGATAGAAATCTTCACCGTTATCGCATTTTTACCATCTTCGTTGCTGTAGCCACTACATATGTAAAAATCGAATTTTTACTTCGCTATTCAATATATAAAAATCGAATTTTTACCACGATGTTATATAGATAAAAATTATATTTTCAAAAATATAGATTTCGCCTTTATAAAAATAAAGATTATATTTTTAATGTACCACTAGTATAAAAATTATATTTTTATTTTAAAAACATCTTAATAACTAATCAAAATCAAATCTTGCCTTTAACCTGATAAAAATCTCGTCTTTAAACATGTAGAAAATCACTTCTCTGTAATGTTAAAAATCCTGCCTTTCCTATACTAAAAATCCATTCTTTAGCTTAAAAAAAAAATCAGTTTATTATTCTGAAGAAATAACATTAAAAAAAATGGGACCTTTGCCGTTGAAGGCGGGAATGGCGCCTGCTGGACGTCGGAGGGCGGTTGCAGGTGGTCTTCCGGCTAGGGCGTGGCTTCTGGTGGTGCGGATCCGGCGCGATGTCTGTGGTGCTTCGATTTGGGGGTGTGGTTGTCAAGAGGAGGGGCGCGAGGGAGGAGAGCTAGAGGGGCTTCGTCGGTGGCGGCGACCAGGTGGATGCGGCGGCGCCTCCTGCGGTGGCGCGATGGAGGAGCAACGACGAGCTCTCTCGTCGTTTTTTTTATTTTTTAATTTTAATTTCATCTGAGTGGGAGAGAGAATATAGAGGGGGGGAAATGTATATATAATATATATTATTTAATTTATTTTCCACCTTAAGGTTGACTTTTCGTTCAAACACCAACCGAGGTCCAACGAATGTCGCCCCTAGCTAATTACCCACATTCCGAACACAATGGGATATGTATCGTAGGTTGATTCGGCTGCTTCGATCAGTTTTCGTCAAAATCAAAATATAACTCTATATATTGAATTTGAACGCACATTTCAATTTACCGAGGCCAAATACTAACTCGAAAAATTCCAGAAAAATATTTTCTAGCTTCGTATTGACGATACGGTCCTAACAAAACTAATTTTGTTAAATTCTCAGACCGTTTGAAAAATGGCCATTTTCCAGTCGATTAAAATCAACTGAAACTGGTCAAACGCGTTTTCCTTTGCCACGCTCACATATTGATTCGAAAATATATGAAATTTGAAACCTAGCAATAACTTGACATCCCGGACCCAACAAAACTGGTTTCGTCGAAATCCGATGTCGTTTGCAAAATCTCCATTTTCAAGGGCCTGAATTCTATAGCGACTATTCAGAATTTTCAACTGGACATATCTTTTGATTCCCGCTATGAAATTTTGATTTTTCGGATTCGTTGGAAAGGTATCATCAATTAGATTCTAATATTTTTAGTTTCACTAAAATCCGGATTATTTTACACCCGGTATGTTCAATTGAAGTTTGAAATCAAATTATCGAACTACCGCGCCATTTTCAATTCCTTTTATAATTATATATAATTATTTATATTCTAACGACGAACTATATAATATATATATGTTCGCATTCTATTCAAAATAAATTTCTCGTCGATTTATTTAAAATAATTCATTTTAAATAATCAAAATTCGCTATAATTGCCAAAAAAAAAATTAAACTGGCCCAGATTTTCGGGTTGTTACATCCGTACATCACTTCGGCGTAGGATGAGGGACTGCGTATATTTTGATAGTGTTAGGTGGAGACCATGCGAGTGGGTACCATGGGGTGTACCTTAATATTGGTGGTAGCTGCATATATACTATATTAGGTTAATCCACTAGGAAGTAAATGGGTACGACGTGTGTGTAAGCCTTGAGTGCTGATAACCCAAGTAACCTAATAAATAAGATAATATGATTGAACGGTATATGTAGGATTATCCAAAGTATATAGTTTAAATCCAGTCACCAGAACTTATGTTCTGACCCCCTCCTCATAACATACTCGCAGGTTAGACTTGTGGCAGAGACATGATAGCTTTGGATACTGGTTAGGCAGTATTAATAATATGGTAAGGCTATGTTTTGATTATACTATATTTTATCCATTCTGCTGTGAGATATTTTCTGAGCTCTGACATATTTTATGTCTCTATCTTTTCTGCAGGATACCAGAGCACAACAACTTGAGTTTTGATGGATTAGAATTTTGAAAAAAAAATCGGTCTATCGGAATTCGGGTTGTCACACTCCAAGAGTGGATCTCGAAACCTGTGATAATCGATCTGACCCGAGCAGTAACGCAAAACAAAACAACTCGGATTAGGACTAAAATTCTCATGGAAGTAAATCAACTCAAATGAAATGTTCGATGAAATGAAATCAATAACTTAAACGATGTTTGGGATCACTATCCTCTAAGGATCCGTCAAACTAATACTATATAGTATAGTATGCTATATATGATAGTGTCTATCAGTAAAGTAAAATATCAAAATAGCGTAAGTAGGATTACCATTATTACCCTTACACCATTTATATATTCCCATAGTTTATACCTTACCGTAATTCCTCCATAAACTGAGGTTGATCAGAGGTCTCTCCATATAAAACAGTACAAAACAAAGTCGTAGTGGGCTCGTATATGGCGTATGATAAGGCACGCGAGAAATACTAGGGTGGATTCACCGTTTGTAGAGCCGGGCTAGTGGTAACACATAGCAGCTACTATCACCCACCTCGAGACACACTCCCATAACCAAATCGGAGGGTGACCACCAAATACATCAAAAAAATAGGATAGTATCGAAGAAGTGCACTCGATAGTAGGTATGACTCACTTGGTGTCAGCGTAGCTCTTGTTTTAGTCACATCAAGCTGACTCAAGGTAGTCAGGGTCTCATAATACATATAAAGTATAAAAATAGAGTCGATCGCCATCCATCCTACTTCATTCTGGAACTCCAACGCGTACACAGTTGTTAAAGTGGTTTTGGGTGTTGGCAGAGAGTATGACAATAGTCGATCCCGGTCTCTTTAACAACCAATAGTTTACCTTTTTCACACCATGGCCATTATTTTATAAATCACTCTATAAAATAGTTTTTACGAAATCTCAGTTCAAATTTGAAATCAAAACTAAATATCTAACTTCGAATATATTCAATTTTGAAAACAACTCATTTATATCGCTTAATCAAATCAATTTCGAAAACATATCAAAATGATCTCAAAATATAGTATAAACTAATAGTATACTATTTAATTTCGATTATATTCGGTCTTGAAAATATTCACATAACGACTTTCAATTCAAAACGACTTACATTAAAACATATCCTAAAGGTCACAGTTATCGTTTAAATCAAAACAAAAGTATTTAACTACGAGAATATTTCGGTTTGATTTATATTCGTCAAAATTCCGAGTTCAAACAAGTCCATAAATTCAATTTTTACCTTAATAAGAATTCGCTTAAGTCAATTCAAAAATTACACTATTTATGTTCAAATTCAATATATACAGTCCATTTCAAAACTAATTCAACTGAAACAAGTCATATTGTAAAAAATTCAAATAACTCATATAATTTAGTTATCCTTTATAAGATTCAATTGAGTAGATTTGAAATTCCAGTATTAAGTCCAAATTTAGTTTATATAATTCAAAACGAATCTCATATTTAAATTTAAACTAAATCGTATCATACCTTATAATTCAAGCCGTACAATTCAAAATCGTTACTTATAAATTCGATTTAACTCATTTCTTAAATTCAAACCAAACGATTCATAAAACTAATTCCATAAAAATTATCATATTCATTCTATGTCAATTTTATATTCAAAACTAACTGCAATTCAAGATCGTTTCTTATAAAGGTTCAAACCCAAATTCAAATTTGTATTCAGTTGATTTAAAATCAAATTCATTCCTCAAATATGGAAATTCAATTTCAAAACAAATTCAAAATTCAAGTTCATCTCTCATAATTCTATTTCAATATGAAATCAAATTCATTTCTTCTGTGCATTCATTCGTTAAGTTAAATATCATTATATAAATTTTTTTCTTTAAACCTCGAATTTGAATCGCGAAACCTTAACTTATCCAAATTTTAGTTTATTATTAAAATTTGTAAAAAATATATAAAAGAAATATATAATTTTGAAAATAGATATATATATATATATATAAATTTATAAAATTCTAAAATAGATTAGAAATAGATTATAAACATATATAAGTTTAAAATAATATAAAAATAGATCTGAAGAAATATTTATAATAGTATAAAAAGGTTAAAATACTTATAGCACTAAATTATAGGTTTAAAATAAATAAAATTACAAGTAAAATCTTAAATAAGTATTTAAATCTATATTTATATATATAATATTTTTAAAACTTATAATTTAATACCTACAAATTAATTTAAATTTAAAATCTTTAAAATATAATATAAAAATATAAAATTTTAAGTAATTATTTAAAAATCAAATTTTCCAAATCCCTTTTCTTCGAAAACATGACCAATGATGTTCGTATATAGTTTTCTACCCTATGGTCAAGTGATACGGATATTTATCATTTCAACCTGTAACTAATAAAATTTCTACAGGTCTATCATTTCAACTTCGATCCCAAATTCAGTAAAAATCATTCAGGTCTATCATTTCAACCCATAACGATTTTTCCTTATTCTTATGTCCGTTCGGGTATGTATCATTTCAACCCTTAGTGATTGTTCCTAAACTAGGGGTAACAACAATCACATCATATATATCATCAATGCAACTACGTGTCATATGAGTATATTGTGTCACATATGAAACGTGCATATATATATATACACACACACATATATATATATATATATATATCAAATCAAACAATTTCTATCAGCAATCCTATACATTTCATATAACAGTTCATTATTGATCTAACATCAATGAAAAATGTAAGTTGGGTGTGAGATAAAATCAGCTTTCATGGCACAGATTGGAGATAGTAGACGGACTAACACCGAATCAACCGACGACTTGCAGGCACGATTCAGAATGGAACCAACTCGATCATCGCTTAATATTAATTTATTTTTGTAACAGGAGGCAAAGGAATGTCTAAATGGATCGGTACAGCTATTTGATTTTGGGACAGCTTCAAATTCTTAACACCAGACCCGACTCAAAATAAACACAATAAATTTTTATAAAATAATATTTATTTAAATCAATATGACGTTGAACGCACACCCAACAAAACTATTATATAAATATATATACATATATATATATAACACGCATAACCACTCACACACAACATATGCATGTACGCACCCACGTCCACACACTCAAACTCACGCTACCTACACAGTATGTACGTACACGCAATATTACACAAGAACACACACAAACAAACATACCACAAGTGAATGTAAGATTTATAGACAATTAATGTAATATTGCTAATAACTTGTAATTGTATTGAATAGAACTGAATAGATGCAATGTACATAAGGTATCGCTGTATATATAGGGATAAAACAATTATGTGGGCTAAAATAGGCAGCCCATTATATAATTAGTACAAGCCTATGTCTCTACACAAATATATTGTTGGTTTGTATGTGGAGATATCCATATGTTGTTTCAATGTCATTTGCTCTGCGCCGCCACTGAAAACTCTCAATTCTCCTCTTAATCTTTCGATAATGCTTTAGTTAGGATGTCAGCCTTCTGGTAAGAAGGCTGGTATGTGATTGATTATATGCTTCCCTACTTCAGTCTGCTCTCTGATGAAATTGAGGTCGATCTCATTGTGCTTCATCCTCAAATGCTGTATCGGGTTGATGGATAAGGAAATAATACTCTTATTATCACACCAAAGGACTGGCTTTTTCGTAAATGATAACCCTGATTCAATGATGAGGGTTTCCACCCAAATAATTTCAGCGGTGGCCGATGCGGTAGCTCTGTACTCCTCTTTAGTGCTCGATTTGGAAATCGTTGGCGGTTTCTTTGTATACAAGGAAATAAGGTTTGGTCCTATGAACAAACAGTAACCAGAAGTTGATCTCCGATCATCTGGATCATTGGCCTAGTCAGCATCACTGTAAGTGCTTAAATTAATGTCTTTACCAGTTTGATTGTTAAACCATGCTCTATAGTTCCCTGTAAGAAACGTAGTATCCTCTTGACCGCCCTCTAGTGCTTACTTAGGGGATTAGCCATGAATTGACAAACCTTGTTCACGCTAAAACAAATTCCTAGTCTCATAATAGTTAAGTACTATAGAGCTCTAACTATTCTACGATATTGTGTACAGTTGTTAATTGTAACACCCATGTGCTTGGACAATCGTAAATTGCTAGTCATAGGTGTGGAGATAGGTTTGGCTATGTCCATGTTTTCTTTGACAAGTATTTCAGATATATATTTCCTTGTCCTTAATAGCAAATGTTTTGTACAAATGAGATATAACTTTGTTAATTTCAGCACTGTCATTTCCTGTCATAAGAATGTCATCAACGTAAACAAGTATGTAGACACTTCCTTGATTCTATGTTCTGCTGTATAGTGAACTGTCTGACTTTGTTGCTGTGTAACCCAAACCACCTAGTATATCCTTTAGTTTAACATACCAAGCTCTCGAGGCTTGCTTTAGGCCATATATAGCCTTGTGCAGCTGGCATACATAATTCTCTTTACATTTGCATACATACACCTTTAGTTATTGCATGTAAACTGTTTCATGTAGATCCCCATTTAAAAATGCATTACACACATCCAACTGTCTTATGTTCCAGCCATTGTATAGAGCTAAGGTTAGAAAAATTCTGATGGTTGACAGCTTGACCATAAGGGAAAATGTTTCATTAAAGTCAAAACCGTACTATTGTGAAAAACCTCTTGCAATTGATCTGGCCTTATGCTTGCATAGGTTTCATTCTGCATCCTTCTTTAGCTTGTAAGTCCATTTACATGACATAACATTCTTATCCTTTGGTGTAGCAACAAGACTCCATGTTTTATTTTTTATTAATGCATCATACTCTTCATTCATAGCTTTGTACCATGATTTATGCTTGACAGCCTGTTCATATGTAACTGGTTCAATTGTATCTGCATTTTCTGCAGTTGCACTATATATTTTTGGCTTGTATATGCCACTTTTAGCTCTTGTGGTCATGGGATACCCAGTTGGTTGATTTTGAACATTGTTTTCTTCATTGTCAGTATCAGGTGTATCTTTCTCCTTGCTTTGATTCTGATTATTGTTGTTATGGCTGTCATAGTCTTGGGGTTGGTCATCATCCTCACTTAAATGCACACTTGAGCTGTATCCAGACCTAGTGCTGGAAACAGTTGGAGTAGCTAAAGTTTGTTGTGGTGTCTCATTGCCATCTGTTTGCATAGCCCATTCTGTTAGTGTAGGAATAGCTCACATGGTAGTTCTGGACTGATCATATTTTTGATTGCTATTTTTTTTCTTATCTACAAAAGGAAACACACACTTATTAAAAATCACATGTCTGTACACAATAATCTTCCCCTTATCATCCAGACACTTGTACCCTTTTTGATTACTTGCATATCCTATAAAAGTACATGGGCTGGATCTTAAGGAAAGTTTGTGGTTGTTATAAGGTCTGAGGCATGGGAAACATAAGCACCCAAATGTTCTCAAAAAAGTGTAATCTAGTTTATTCCCAAACAAAACTTCATGAGGACATTTGTGTTGCAAAACTTTTGTAGGCATCTTATTTATTAGATAAACACCTGTGTTAAATGCCTCATTCTAGTATTTTAAAGGTAAGGAAGACATTGACAACAATGTTAATCCTATTTCCACTATATGTTGTGTTTTCTTTCTACAATGTCGTTCTGTATCAGATGTGTATGGGCAAATGGTTCTGTTAATAATACCTCTTTGGTTAAAAACATGTTTAAATGGTAAAAACTCACTGCCCCATCTGTTTGTATAATTTGGATGTTGCAGTTTTTTTGTTTTTCTATGAAACTTATAAAATGTAGCATTGCATTTTATGTTTCTGGCTTGGCCTTGAGAAAGAAAATCCAGGTGTACCTGGTACATGCATCCACAACAGAAAGATAATACCTGTGTCCTTGCCTTGAGCTTAATGGTGCAGGGCCCCATAAATCTGATGTAACTAATTCAAGAGGCTTAGAGTATACAGTTTCAGATTTGCCAAAAGGCAATTTGTGACTTTTTCCAAGTTGACAATGTGTGCAAATATTAGGACCGGGTGAGTGTTTAAAAGAAATATTATTGCTTTTCAATATTTGCATTACAATGTCAAAGCTTAGGTGTCCAAGTTTACAATGCCAAGTATTTAAATCATTCTAGACACATGTACTATGATCAATATTATCAGAATTATTTTCATTATCATTGCTAATCTGTACGTTAGCATTACAACACCAAGTGTTCTTCTCATTTCCCAACCTTGATTGCATGTTGCTGAATCTGTAAAGACCATTATTCAACCTACTTGTGATAATATATCCTTAGCAAGTCACTAATTAGGCAATATTTGGGATGGAACTCAAAGTACACCTTGTTATCATTAGTAAATTGGGACATACTACTCAAATTCTTCTTAACAGTAGGAACTCTAAGAAGATTATTAAGATATAATTTTCTTTTACCCTTAACATATCCTACCTCAATATGTGAAATATTCATGGTTTCACCATTACAAGTTTGAATAACTTGCATACCTGAATAATTCTTGTTACCAAGATTTAGATTCTGAAGATTATTAGTAAGATGGTTAGTTGCCCCTAAATCTGGGAACCAATCTTCAATATTTATATCATCAGTCTTGACACTATCATCACTGCTAATAGCTTGTGACGTTGAACCCTCTGTATTTGACCTTCCTTAGTAGTTAGCTTGTGCCAAATTAACATTTATGCCTCTCTGTCCTCATTGGCCGTGTTGAGCATTGTTAACATCAGTATTAAATCTAAAATAGCATTTGTTTGCTGCATTCCCTGGATTATCACATATCTAACATTTTATTTTGTTTGTTTTGTTTGATCTACCTCTTCCTCTGCCTCTTCAATTGGGGTTGCCTCTCTATCCTTGTGGGTTTCCTCTGCCATAGCCAGGTACATTTCTTGGTTGATTTGCATTTCTTGAGTTTGAGGCTAAATTTATGTTGTATTCACTCTGAATGGCTTTTCTTTGTTCCACTCTACCCTCATGTGCCAATAAAGTTGAATATACATATTGTATATTTGTTAGGGTAGTTTGTGTGGCAATATAGGTGACAAGAGACTCATATTCTTCATCTAATCCATTTTTTAGTGTTAGGACTTTCTCTTTATTTGAAATATGATGTCCAACAGCCTTGAGTTTATCACATAGGGTTTTTACCTTAGAAATATATTCACGTATGCTCAAATCACCCTTTCTTGCATTCTGAAATTCTCTCCTGTAGTGCATGATCCGGGCTGACGACTGAGAATTGAAAATTTGTTGAATAGTGGACCAAATTTCGTAAGATGAATTGCACCCTATAACTTGTGACAACAAATTTGCACTAATTGAGGATAGAAGCCAAGAAGACAGTAATTTATCTTGCTTTTGATGATGAATGAACTCTGGGTTGCTGACCATTTTGTTTTGTGCAACTGTTATCACTGTAGGTGTTGTTGGTTTAATTCCTTTGACATTATCTTGAAGGTCGTATCCCTTCAAGGTTGTTTCAACTTGGAATTTCCACACTAAGAAATTGTCTTCGTCGTGGGGAATTGTAATGACTTGGCTCATCAGCTTTACTAGAGGCAGAGGAAAGGTTGGTGGTGGTCCATTGTTATTTGTCCTTGAGGTTGCTAATGATTGATCAACACTACCTCTTGCAATAATGATGGAGGTTTATGTATCAAAGGTTGACAAGGAGTGTATATGGCGAGGGCGCCGCTCGAGAAGGTGGCAGCCTGTACAAGAAAAAGTGAGGGTATCAGGGAAAACTTAGTGGTTTTTGTTTCTTTTCAAGATTCAAGAACTACTAAATTACACGGTGGGTAATAGCCAGATGACGAGATCAATGATCTCTGATGGTTAGGAAATGAACTGCTGTAGCCGCTGCGAATTCAGATTCCAGCAAGGAACGGAATGGTTCACAACTGATAAGAACGATCACTACATGATTAGAAGCGGTTGATCTGCGATGATGAAAACACCTTTGAGGAGACCTAACACGTTATCCTTTCCTTCTGAATCATAGAAGATGATCATAGATTGTCGTTTGGCTATCTTTTGCTCTGATACCATGGAATATTTGTAGTCAATTGATGTAATATTGCTAGTAACTTGTAATTGTACTTAATACAACTGAATAGATGCAATATACATAAGGTATCGCTGTATATACAACGATAAAACAGTTATGTGGGCTAAAACAGGCGGCTCATTATATAATTAGTACAAGCCCATGTCTCTACACAAATATATGGTCGGTTTGTATGTGGAGATATCCATATGTTAATAGAGATCACTGCACTCTCCACCGCAAAATGCACAGCCATTCATACTCACGCTCACCTACACACCGTATACATACAGACGGACCCATGCACCCTCAAACACGATAAAAGTCACACACGCCATGAAGGAAAGAACACATGCAGGGGGGCTTCAGGTGGAGCTCGGCAATGGTTTGGGAATGGTCAATAAAAGGGTAGGAGGGCTTGTGGGTAGTCAGGAAACAAGGGTGAGGCTAGGAGGAAAAGTAGAGCAGGTAAGAGACTGTGGTGGTCATTCAAGGTGGATGGGCGGACTGGTGGAACGTGGGTAGGAATACAGGCGGTCACTAGAGCCGGAAGAAGGCACGACATTGTGAGGGGAGGTCGACAGCGATTTTTGGTCGGAGGCTGATCATCGGCAACTGGGTTGGCTCGGCAAGTGGGGAGGCTCGGGTCCGCGATGAAGGTTTGCAAGCTTCAACTAGAGGTGGGTGGAGCTCAAGGGGAAACACATGAAGAAGAAAATATAACAGTGACTCCTTTTCTTTTATAGTATACGAAAGAAAACTGTTTGTACCATAGAAGTTTGAACAATCGGCTTTGGAAAGATACAAAAATAAAGCTGCTTTGGGAAGAAAATAGGAACTGACCCTTTTTATTTATTCGTTCATATGTATATGAAGCATTGCATTGTAACAAACAACATTGGAAATTTTGAAGGATGAATTTAGTAAAAAAAATGGAGTGTAGAAAGATGCCTGGCGCTTGGAAACAAAATGGATGGAAACAAAACTAACGCTTGTATGCAAATGGCAAATGGAAAGGTTACATAGGTTAGTAAATAAATAATCAAAGGGAACATGGCATGTTTATGTAACATGCACTAAGCCTTCCAAACAAACAAACAAAATTAATGGATAGTTTTGTAAAATAAAAGGGAGAGTTTTACAGACCCAAAAGGTCTAGAAAAATATGAAGGATCCGAATATGAACACTTCGAACTTAATGGCTTTGTCTCAAAAATAAAATGTTTAAGCCTTTTAGCAATTTCTGCCTGAACCGAACACCAAAACTGACAAACGAATATACTGCACAAATCAGCATGACGAGACGGTCACAACGGTATATAGTTTGCAGTGTCAGGATGCTCCTTTCAAAAAAGCATTATGGACCCCTTTTAACGAAAAAATGCGGATGGAAAATGAATGTCAAAACATCCGATTTTCGCGAAACGAATTCCGTCGTTGGATTACTGACAACGAATAGAGTATTTTTCATGTTTTTCCGAACTTGATTTGGAGAGATTATAAAATCATTAAATTTTGAATTGTTATGCGCAGCTTTGCACTGAAAATTGCGCGACCGGCAAACATTCAAATTTCCTGATGAATTTTTCACAACTGCTACATCTCACTATACGTATTTCAAATTTTAAATTCCCATTATGAAAAATTATAGAATATTTCAAAATAAAAATATTGATTTAAATCAGAATTTAAATCATTAAAAATAGCGGGTTATTACACTCTACCCCACTCAAACTTTTCGTCCTTAAAAAGAACGAGGCAGGGAAATATTAATTAATTAATATATTAATGACAAACAGTTCTTATTTATCCTCGTACATATATATAAATTTTGAATACATAAATCAAAAGTTAAAATATTTTCAAACATTTCAAAATAGTTTTATGTATTCACTCGACGTCTCAATTGGCTATATATATATCCCACTTTCGAAACCTGAAAATAGATATCGATGATGATGCAGTCATCACTAGAATCATTTTCAAGCGACTAGAGTCTGACTCTTTATCTATCTAATGCATATAGGATTTAACATATACGTTGATCAAACGTATACGCAAATCACTAAGCATCCGATAGACCATTTTAACGTCAAGTAAGTACTCAAAACATCTTTTTTATATTTAAACATAATATATACCAAATTTTCAAATAATATATTATAAATAATATATTTCAAATCATTAAAAATTTAAGTAGGGAAAATTTATATCTCTTCCCACTCATTTATTTATTAAAATTCAACTCAATCCATAACAAATATACAATAATATTATTATTGAATCAAATACATAACAAGATTATTCTATACAATACCTAAATATTTTCAAAACTAAATTATCAATAATTGAAACTTATAAAACTAGTTTAATTTCATAAGTTTAACATATATACACATCACCAATTAAAACCTTTATAAACTTATTTTGTGACGACCCAAACTTCCCCGTAAAGGAAAGCCTGGATTGCTTAGAGAACAACACACATCAGAACACAAACCGAAGAACATTTTATTGCTGATTACAACAATTATATCATAGCACAAGAATATAATAGAGTACGAATACTTATTACACAATTCAAATACAATAATATCATAGATTTAAATTACATTAAATAGCAACGGAAAAATAATAATAATAATATAAATATACAACTGAAAGGAATACACGGATACCGAGCTTTCCGAATACCGCTTCAGCTATAAACCAGGATCCTGTAAATATATCTGCAAAAAGCTACTCGACTGCCCGTGTGGAAAATATGGGCACCCGAATTTGACAGTGAAACAAACTACAGGTCAGTCATGGGACTGGTATGAGAAATCTTACTTAACTTATCTAATAATAAGGCTAATCCCAGGACCACGCCTCTAACGCGGAACGGGTTTACTCCATTGGATTGCCAGTGCATAAAATAAAGTAAATCGTTAAACAACGTAATGCTTTTTAGAAAAATGAAACCATTATAAGACTCAAGTCCCATCACACAATGCAACACAAACCGGAGGATAGAGTTTTACCTTATAATGGTCAAAAGATGCTTGATACGATAAAACGGATTTAATATTAGTGTGTATATGTTTTAATAAAAACATTTCAATCATAATGGATCAATCATAGACGGCATAGCTACTATATACTATGTTGTCATACTAGTTCTACAATCAAAACCGCATGGTGCCGTATTGGAAATTTTGGTTTTCCATCTTGAAATCGAGGCTAGGGATCGTCCTCTCCGATTTGAGACACTCTAGCAAATGCCTCAGGATTCGGACGTTGGCGAACCCTTGGATCTTCAAGGCCGGTCCCCACCTTACAGTAGTGGATTAGTTATGCCTGAACACACGTTTCCAGTCCTTTTGGACCTCCATATGACCACTTCCGACCTATAATCCCGTGGCCCATCAAATTCCATCATCCACATAAGTAAAATGTCAGCCAGTTTAAGCACGGACTCTACTCCTAGCTAGAAAGAAACGTGTGCACTCCCTGCAGTCCTAATCCCGTTTTTGACTCATACAGGGGTGTGAGGCTCGCGAAGTCACGCTATACACAAAGCTATGCCGAAATAGGCTATGCTTTGATCATTCCACAAGGCCCTGCTTTTCAACAAAAGCCTTGATCAATTGCATCTTGGCGTGCCACATTGACAATTCACGCCATGCGATTAATCACTATTAATATATACCAGGGTGTTAAGCAGAGAATAAATTCTCCACCACCAATCATATATACATTAATAAAAATCAATTTAATTTACATGGAACAAAATCCAATGTCAGACACGCATCCATTTACAAGTCCGTTCTGGGTCTGAACGAAACCGGAGACACCTGAGAGGTTCTCGCATATCCGGACAATCAACAATACGTCTAGACGGCTACCCCTGAAGCCCCTTCAAGGTAGCTACTCCCATCATGGATCTCAGTAGCAACACATCCATTCGATGTGAAGATTGTTGGTCTTCAATCACCATCTTCAACTTCGACTCTTCATCGCCGTAGTGATTATTCGGAATGGGTTAAACCCAGTCTTTCCAAATAACTCACGTATTTTTATAATTAACAATCAAGCGCTACAAAAACACATCCAACGCCTCATTCCAATTCAGAATATTCTTTTAAATAAAATATTCACATTATCTTATCAAAGATAAATTCTTCATATTTATTCTTAAATCTTTCTATTAAGGATTTATTAAAACCCCAATTTGGTTTTAAATATCTAAAATCATTATTCAATGATTGTTTAAAGTTAAGAAATTAATCTTATCTTTAACTGGGTTAAAGAACTAATGTCATTTAAAACATAGTTCACGTTAAACCTATAATCATCTTCTATAAAATATGGAATCTTCACAGAAATCAAATCAATATATACTCAATAATATAAATGGAATAACGGCAAAGACTCTTAAATTCCATACATAGTATCGGTCTTCTTTTACAGAAGCTTATCTCGATTATTATTAATTCGAATTCCATTCAACTCCAATTTAATATATTAAATTGGAAAACTTGGCTTTTGGAAAATTCCCCTAAAAATCTTAATAAAAGATTTATAAATTCCAAATCATATTTTTACTATCAGTTGGGTTAAAGAACACATGTCACTTAAAAACACAGTTCACAATAAACCCAATTCACATTCCTTTTTATTCCAATTTCAAAATATAACTGAGAACATTAATAATCTAAATAAAAGATTATTCTTTTCGTATGGGGTTTAAGAACAGTGTTATTTAAGACACTATTCACGACAAACCCAAAATCCAATTTATTTAATTTAACTTCAATTAAATATTAACATATTGGAAAACTTCATTAAATCTTAATTTAATGATTTATTCTAGTTAATAACTAGTTCATTTCAATAAAAATATATTTTTCCATAATATATTCTTTTTCTAAGATATTTTCTAAAACACTCTTTTCTAGAATATTCTTTATTGGAAAGTGACCCAATCAACAACCACATATTTCATGTAATCAATAATCATGATAAATAATTATCAAGCATCCAAATAACACCCAAAGTGGATTCTACACTAAATATTGGGACTAGTGTAAATCAAATATCATCCCAACACCCGTGTAACAACCCGTGTTTTTATAACGTGTAATAATCATAAATCAAGGCAGAATTGATTTTTAAAATAAGAATCAAGGGAAACGGGTTGCGCCATTGCGGTTGTCTCGAAATTCTGCTTGGAAACGAGTCTGAGTTTTCGAAAATCGGAGTCCGTATGACCAAGTTATGACCATTCGAAGTTTTCAGAAATTTTCAAGTTCAAAACAGACTCAATTCGAATTCAAAAATTCGAATTTCAAACCTCCAAATGGACTAGGCGGGAAATTTCCTGCCCAGGACCAGGTCGGCCTGGGGGTCGACTATGTAGTAGACCTACCCAAGACCAGGTCGACCATAGTGTCGACCTGGGGGTCGACCTGGTGCCCGAACCCATTTCTGAAGCTGGATTCACTCTGATGTATTTGGCCTCATTTCTGTCCACATTCGTTGACCTGACCCTATAAATACAACCCCTAACACCAGTCTCTCTACACCAAATTTCTTTCTGACCTTATGTTGCTCTGATTCTGGTTGAAAAGTTTGAGAGAGGGACTGCTTCTACTAGGTTGAGACTGCGTTAAGGGAATTGTTGATTTGGGGACTTCCATTAGGACTTGACTAAGCATATTCAACATCGACTCTCTTTCTCTAATTCTCGAACCACGATCTGTAAGCCCCAGTTATTTTCAGATTTAAACTGTAAATGTATTATGAATATGATGTAAATTGAAATTGGACCTATGTATGATGACTGTTTACATTCATTCTCGTTCATCTTGGGTCTTGACTCTTGAATATTACTATGACATTGATTTGGGGCCTATTCATGTAGTAAATCAAAAGAAACCCCTCTTATTATCATGTTGAATCTGTTATTAGTCACATGTTTATGACTATCACCTTATGACAGTCGTTACCATGACTATACTATCACCTTATGTCAATCGTATCATGACTATACTATCACCTTATGACAGTCGTTACCATGACTATACTACCACCTTGTGACAACTGTTATTTTGACTAGTACCTTATCTTGCTAGATTTGAAATCTTTATGTTCAAAGCCAATATTCCATATGCCAATAATATTTTAATCTTTTATTTCAAGTCATATCATGCTATGCTGGTAATCACTTTTGCCACATTATACCCGTTCCTTTTTATGTTATTCCCTATTAGATTTATTTGTATCGATTCGAACTTACGTACGATGGGAATACGATTTGGGTAGACTAGGTAAAATATAAATTAGCTTTAAACTTGAACATGAACGTTATTATGACTTGAACCTGAATATGGACATGAACTTGACACGATTTGACATGAAACATGACTTGAATACTTGACATGAATCTAGACATGAAAACTTGAACGTGGGCATGACAACTAGATAACTTGAAAATGGCCAACTCGAGGTTGGGTTGAGTTTGCAGTGTAAATCTGCCCGGAACCGCCCGGCAAATCCAGTGGCTGCAAACAATAGGATCCAATGTGGGTAGTTGGTCATATTGCACGTAAAAACCCGAGGTTATACTATGTTGTGGTGTAAATCTTCCCGGAACCGCCTGGCAAATCCAGTAACCACTACAGTTAGTCTAATGTGAGAGGTTGGCGTGCACTAATGAATTAAGGCCACATGATAGGGTTAAGTCATGAACCACTTGAATATACTTAACCAACTTGACACGATGACTTGATAGGGTTAAGTCATGAACTACTTGAACACACTTAACCAACTTGATACACGATCTGGATAGGGTTAAGTCACGAACTTGAATGACAACACTTAACCCATTAGAAACCCTATTTACGCGGTCCTTTTCAGCAGTAACCCACTTAGATGTATCACGATACCCTGGGACTAGGCAGGGTGGGGCACGATTACTGGGCTGATTGTAAGCGACCAGAATGACGGCTGAGTAAGTGCGCCATTGTAGGTTCAGGCGGGCTATGGTCGTGCACATAGTCCGGAGTTGAAAAAGCAGGCATTGGGCACCCGTAGTTTTACACTGTGCGTGCTTGATTCGTGTCGGTGGTTGGCACCATAGGACTTGATACACCCTACGGTGGACCTAGCACAGGTAACTACATTTCTGGATAGGGTCGTATGACACAGACACATGACGAGCTAGGACTTGTAGGGAGCCGATCGATTATTAGATCGTACCGTAGGACCCCGTAATGGGTCACTTCATGACACTGGGCTAAGGGATCATTTCATGATTAATACTCGACATGGGTTAGAACACTAGTACAGTTGGTGCAGCGAACCTTGAACATGCGATGCTAGACTTGACTTATCTTGTTATCTTGATTATCCTACCAGTTCTTTTATCACCCTTATGTTTAATTCTAGTTTTCACATATCATGTTACCTTTACTAGTTTTCATACTGAAAGTCACTAGGGCTTACCAGTCTTTATGACTGACCCTTTTTCTTTCGCCCCTTTTTCTTTCGTTTCTTCCCCCCAGGTTCTCAGGGAGGAAACACTAGCTCTTAGCTTGAATTTAGCTTGCTTTCTGACAGCTCATGTACGGTTTGGTCTTGGGCTATGCTATGGCTGCTTCTGCTATTCATGGGGAATAATTTACTTTTATTTTAAGTTTATGCTTATTTATTATTAACTTGATGTAATGGAATAATTTGTATCTTGGATATATGAGCTTTTGACTCTTTTCTGGAAAATAATAAAAAGTTGGTTTTTAATTTCTACCACTGCTTTATTTATGTTCTACCTTGTGATATCTCTGTGCATGTTTACCTAGATAATTCTCCACCAAAACTAGTGCATTCCCTTTGTGAGTGAACCTAGCGGAGGTGGGGTGTTACAATTTGGTATCAAAGCAGAAGGTTACCAGGCTGGGCAAAAGTTTTAAAAACCTTCCGAAACTGTTTTCAAAACTATTTATAAAGAAGCATTTTTCAAGAAAAGTTAAAAAAAGGTTATTCCCCAAGAAGCCATTAGCACTTCCCTTTGTTTCCTCGTTTGAATCTTTTCTTTTCGTTTTTCAGCATGGCCGATCTTAACCTTCCTGAGGGAATACCCGTGCCTAGATGGTTCCGAAGGTACTTAGAAGCCAGGGCCAACGACGCGGGCACGGCAGACATCCCTCCTCCTCCTCCCCCAGTAGCTGCGGTTCCTCCTCCTCCTGGTACCGCCTTTGCCAAAATATGCAAAGACTTTAAAGCAATGGGCGGCAAGAACTTCGTTGGAACTGAAACCTTTGTTGAGGAACGAAACTGGCTAAAGGAAACAGAAGACTTGTTCATTATCTTTGATATGGAGGATCATAGGAAAGTTCAGTTGGAAGCATGGTTGTTGAAAGAGGAAGCTGCATTTTGGTAGGAAGTCACTAACGCTACCAGGCCAGTTGAGACTTGGGCAGTGTAACGGCTGGAAATTTCCGACTCCTCGGGAGTCGGAAATTCCGAGACGTTAGTGAAAGAATTTAGAAGGTGAGAAAGAAAAGATAGAACTAATAGAATAGAAGAAGAAGAAGAACATCAGAATCATCAGAGTCACACGAATCTCACAGCGGAACGAATAACATATAATATATAACATAACTTTGAAGTACACAGTTATATATATACAATAGCACTTATCAGAGTACAACACTTACAACACAGCGGAAATAACTATAGCTATCAAATCTTGCAGCCTCCTGCTCCAAGCTCTCCAAGTATATCTGTAAATCCCGACTACTTGACTGCCCGTACAAATTTAGGCACCCAAGAGTTTAGGGAAAACAACAAAGTAAACTCCGGGTCAGTCATGGGACTGGTATGAGTAAAATAGTTTAAAACAGGTATAGGATATCTCATAAGACCACGCCGTGAATACGGAACGGGTTTTTCCCTTATGAGTATCTGAACAACTTTGACAAGCAATATCATTGTGATATTATAATAATGTCTAAGTACAAATAGGTATCAATCTAGCAGAAACGCTTGCATCTCACGTTCTACATACATAGTATAAAATCATAAACCGCAGGGCGCTTATCGGAGAATGGATTCCAACAGACAAGGTATGGGAGCACCTTCTGAATAGTGTACTCTAGAGGTGATACACTCAGGGTTCAACAAGAACGTCTTGCAACCCGGCCACACATGACCGCTCACTCATTTAGCTTGAGTGTCGCGAATATATTGCCACCACGGTTATAGGCCATCAAACCGTCATCCGAAGATACAGAATCAAAAAGAAGTATAAATATGAATATTCCCTAGATCGGTGACAATACACCCTTCTTGGGGATGACCCAACTAGCCATGTTGCCTAGCCCAACTTTTGTTACTTCCTGGTGTGAGGCTAGAAGCTACATCTATCTTCAGAACATCTGATCACCATTCACTTTGAATGCCACATCGTCATACCCGCCAAATCACAAATTGACTTATACAAAAATAACACGGGTATATAGCTAAGAGAAACGAATTCCTCCGCCACCAAACGTGAATACGTTTGAACAGATCAACTTACGCGATCCATTGGATATACTCTGTCAGACCTTCTTCCATATACGTTGTCCTGGGACTGGACAAACCGAAGGCACTATTCAGTATATCCATCTTAGTCACTGTTATCTAAGACTTATACAACAGCCCTTGCACTTTACTCCGTCTTCAATTTATCTTTGGCAGATATTGCTCGCAACGCTTATGCCAATACAGAGTGGTTCTTTGGATAATAATCCAACCGGTCTCTCCATATTAACAACGTTAAAATGGCAAAAACTTTGATAGTCTGTGATTCAACTATCAAATGAAAACATGTCGGTGTACAAACAACGATCTTATTTCCAAATGGAAATTCGATCGATCAATCATCATATGTTCATATACCTTATTTCATATATTAGAAAATATATGTTATTAATCATTGGAAAACATTTCCATAGCTTATTTTCACATCACTATTATTTCGCAACTATCAGTCCCTAACTGTAACTAGTATGAGAACAATTCTCTAAGTATCAATTCGGAAGGTCGAAACCAACATCAGATCGTCACTTAGAAAACCGTTCAACTTACCCTCTCCAGTTAGTTTCTGAATTTGCTTAACTCTATTTCTTAATTTCTTATCATGAAAACATTTCATTTCCTATGTTTAGAAAACATATCTGACTATATTTGGAAAACGTTTCCAAAACTCATTTACGGATTTCCAATGAACGTTGTATAAAACATCGTTACGCTTAATCCATTAATCGCTTATTACTTAACTATATTTCAAATCAACCTTTTCTACCGAACCACAACTATTCCTTTGTCAATTCTGAAGTCAATCAAGTTGGGGTATAATTACCTCTCAGACCTTAATTGAACAACGTCCTTTACTGTGAAATAGATGGAGCTCATCACTCACTTTTTACAATCATCTGTTTACGCAAATTCTCGGATTCAGGTTACGAATCCACTTCTTATATGAAACGTTTGATTATAACTATAACGTTATAATTCCTACCCCTAAAATATCCAACCTAAATTATAAATTTATTTCCTAACTCGAATAACTTAACAGACACCAAATTTCTAAATCAATAACTAAATCTTGATTTAAACCCTGGAAAGTAAATAGTACTTTCCCGAATTCGCTATAATCGAATTCGACGTATAACTCTCTTTCGAGTAATCTCTATTTGATCAACTCTTCTTCGAATAACCTATATTCGATTATCTCTCTTCGAATAACTCATATTCGAAATCTCTCTCTTTCGAATAAACAATATACGATCTCTTTCTTTCGAATATGCTATATTCGAAAATCTCCTTTCGATTTACTAATCGATAACTCCTTTCGGTCAAACTAAAATTGATAACTCCTTTAACTCTATTCGAATAACTAATATCCGACTAACTCCTTTGGATCAACTCATTTGATTAACTCCTTCGAATAACTAATTCGAATAACTTACCTTCGAATAACCAATATTCGATTTACTCTAACTCGATTAACATAATTCTAATCGATTTACTCCATTTCGATTCAACTTAATTCAAATCGATTAACTTAACTCAAATTGATTAACTCCTTTCGAATAACTAAATTCGATTTAACTTCTCTAACTCTACTCGAATAAATTATATTCGATTAACTCTTTTAACTTTACTCGAATAAACTATATTCGATTAACACTTTCTTTCGAATAACTATATTCGATTAACTCTTCGTCTAACTCCTTTGGAATAACTCTTCGAATAACTCCTTTGGATTAACTCTTCGACTAACTCCTTCGGATTAACTAACTTCGAATAACTCCTTTGGATTAACTCTTCGACTAACTCCTTCGGATTAACTCATCGATTAACTCCTTCGGATTAACTAACTTCGAATAACCAATATTCGATAACTACTCTTCGAATAAATAATATTCGATAACTCTTCTCAAATGAATAACATTTGATTTCTCCACTCGAATAAACTATATTCGATAACTCTTCTCAAATGAATAACATTTGATTTCTCCGCTCGAATAAACTATATTTGATAACTCTTCTCAAATGAATAACATTTGATTTCTCCACTCGAATAAACTATATTCGATTTCTCTTCTCTCGAATACACTATATTCGATAACTCTACTTCGGATAAGTGCTATTCGACAACTCTACTCGATTAACTCTACTTGGATAACTCTAACTGATCAACTCTAACTGGTCAACTTTAACTGGTTAACTCAACTGGTTAACTCTAACAGATTAACTCTAACTGGTTAACTCTAACTGGTCAACTCAACTGGTTTAACCTAACTGGTTAACTCTAACTGGTTAACTCAACTGGTTTAACCTAACTGGTTAACTCGTCTTGATTAACTGAACAAATCCACTCAGTTTAACTTAGCTAATTCACGTTGATTAACTGTAACCGATTCACTTAGTTTAACTCAACTAATTCACTTCGATTAACCACTTAGTTAACTTAACTAATTCACTTCGATTAATCACTTAGTTTAACTTAACTAATTCACTTTGATTAACCACTTAGTTTAACTTAACAAATTCACTTTGATTAACCACTTAGTTTAACTTAACTAATTCACTTCGTTTAACTCAACCAATTCACTTGGTTAACTTGACCAATTCACTTGGTTAACTCGACCAATTCACTTGGTTAACTCCTATTTATTTAACAAATAAATATCTTCTTTAGTTTAATTCTATTTATTTAATCTCTAAATAAATACCCTTTATAATATTCTATTTATTTAATCTCTAAATAAATATCCCTTATATTTGTTCTAACGAATATAATTACTTTATATTTTGACTAACAAATATATCCTCTTATATTCGATTAACATATATATTCCCTTATATTGATTTACAAATAAAATTCTTTTATATTTGTTTTACCAACTATATTCCTTAATATAAAAAAAACCTTTTTCTTATATATACATATAAAATCCCTTGATTTTATATAAATAAACTATTTTCAAAATATACTTTGAAAACCCCTCTCCTACAGTCTGGTATTTCTCATGGTCTTCAACACACCATATAATAACGATAAATATCGTCCCACCACACATAGTCATACAGATTATATACTTCACATTATATATCACACTATAAAAATCACAGTAAAATACTGTTGAGGAATCCTGTTGGATTCCTCCAACCTGTTTCCCTGCACCACAGATGTTAGACAATACAACAACATCGATTTCACTTCACTGTGAAATATTCTGATAGCAGAATCAACATATGACTATTTAACAGTTTATATATATACGTAAATATATATATATAAAATCTCTACTAACTGACTAGCAGTTCAATCAAACAGTCAACACACAGTCAAACAGTCAAACAGATAATATTTTAACAGTTCTAAGAATACAACGTGAAAATAAAACTGTTTAGAGTTTGTGAGATTTACTCACATTGGACGATCAATGTTAATAACGATAACCATCACTTGATCCAGACGGACAATTTATTTTGCTATAAATTGTAACGAGCTCCCAGTCAATTCCATTGTGGAGCCACCGTACATACGATCCCAACGGATCTTGTTTCGCTGAATTTGGTTAACGTACGAATAAGTTATTGAATGTACAAGTTTGTAACTTTATTTAAATTAAACAAACACTTAGATTATATTAACTTAAACCTTACTGGGCCTCACCCTTTTCATTCTTGGCCCATCACTACACGTGTTCACACTTCTTCCTCTCCCTCTTCCTTAAACCCGACGTGTCCTGTACAACTCCATAGCCCTTTCTGCGATTTCACCTTCCATGTTCTTACTCCCTGCTCCACTAAAATCAGTAACGACTTCACCATTGTCACCATCAACGAAACTTCCCAAACCTCCTTTGAACAGTCCTTGTCCAGCGCTAATATCTTTCCACCGCTATCCTCCTTCTTCACTCACTCCCATCTCACCTCGTACGCTCCTCTTTTTAATCCTATAAAACTTGCGACAACTTTGCTCTGCCTCAACCTCAGAGGTGCCGCGTCACCCCGCTCCTGACGTTGCATTCAACAGCTCCCTTCCGAAACCCACAGAACCTCGGCGAAAAAAAACCGTAATCTGATCCCCTCATACACGTTACCTGCTGCACTCCATTTCCGCCACTTTATATCAACTCATCCTTCCAGCTAACGTCCACGCTCCTGCATGCTAGTTTCGTAGAGCAAAGCGGTAGCAGTCTTTGGTAGAGGGGTCATTCTATTTGCTGAAGAAACAAAAGTTTTTGGCCGATCAATTTTGTTCGTAGAGATGAAAATTTCAAACCTTGAAGCCATTTAACTTTCGGTTCAAGGATCTGTTTTCAGAGATGAAAATAATGACGAGAGCAATATTTTTTAGGTGTATATTTAAAATGTTGAAATACTTAGTGGCTAAGAACGAATGGAGTACGATACATGAGGTAGGCAGGTAGCTGTCGCATTCCTTACCGTGTAAAGAGAAAGTATATTTTAATATCTATATACTTTAATACTTGGCTAATGCCTGCCCAGAAAATACCCCTTGTTTCTCGTGTTGGTATATACTGTTGTAACCAGTAAGATGATGTGAAGCAAAGGAAAATCTATGGTAGGCTGTACAATCAAAAAGTTGGTGGCGACACAACATTTAACCTAAGGTATCTCTAAGGAAACCAAAATGAATTGTTTAATGCAAAACGTGGGGGAGAGATATGCGTTTGTTATATAAGTTTTGGTCTCCGATTACACAAAATTTTATTGTAGTTCGGACCGCTAAGGACAAAAATAAAAATATCATGGAGATGAGTAAGGTGTCACGATCCCAAAAATATAATGATACCGGTAGGTGGACTCATATTTTGAAACTTCGAAATGTTGATTACAGGGTGCAAAATACTCCAAATAAAAAGTTACTTATTTAATTAATTAAAAATTACAGTAAAATTCTAAAAATTAAATTATCACTACTTCCCAAAAGAACCTTGTCTAAATTCAAACCCGATATTCAAATATATTGAAAACTCTTTTATAACGTAAATAAAGCGTCGCAAATTATAAAGGAATTCCACAGCGACTTTTCTGAAATTTGATTTGGACGTACATCAAAATCTACACGACGAAATCTTCATTTTTCTCTTCCATTAGAAAAATATAGTTTAACAGATTCAAACGTTTCTTGTTTCTCAGAAATCCGGCTTAAAATGAATCTTGTATATTCAGTTGAAGTTCAACTCGCCAAATAACGAACTACCGCGTCGTTTCAGATTCGTTTTAATTATAATTATAAATTATAAGTTCGAACGTTGTACTTTAAGTTATCGATATCGCCAAATCGATATATAAATCATTAAATAAGTTAGTTATTCGACAGCTAACAAAACGCGCCATTACAGACTTCCCCCCTTAAAATAATTTCGTCCTCGAAATTGCTAAGCTAGGAAAATGCTACCAACTTTACTAACTAGATTTAAATGTCTTTTAGTTTACTTCTCAACTCCAGTTTCAACTGAACCATTAAATTTTAATTAATTTATTAATTCATTTCCGACCAACTAAAATTTTCAAAAATTCTAAAAAATTTCTAACCCCTTAATTTTCGAAAAATTTCGCCATAACCTCTTTTGTACGGCTCAATACGTCAAACCACAACTCGCCTCTCTAGGCCTCCCCCAATCAAAAAGAAAATCAAACAGCCAAGCGGCTTGCAAACTCGGCTCATAAAATCCAAACTCATATATAATATAAACTTGTACCTTTTTGTCGGTCGTATCATTATATCCTTTTGATCTGTTATCACTTCTGCATATATCATGGTCATTCCACTCAATTTATATCCTCAAATCCAAATCGAATTTCATTCGAACTCTAATATCAAATTCCAAGTTATTGACTTATCAATTTGGTTCCATTCTAGATTATCTCTAATCCAATTCAATTTTATTTAACTCGGTTCAAGTTAAATTTCAATTTATTTTTACCATCTCATTTTATTTAACTTCATTAGTTAAATTTTAATTCCAGAACTTAAGTTCCTAGGTTTCTTTCAAATCAATTTGAAATCATAATGTCAATTCAAAACCTTTGAATTTCTAAACAACTTGTTTTCTCAAAACAATTCAAAAACAAAATCTTAGGTAGAAATCCGTCACTTAGAACTCGAAAATGAACACTGATGATGTCTAGATTCATCATCAGAATCTATTTTCCAGCTATCGAAGTGAGTTCAATACTATATCGTTTTAAATTTGAAAAACATTTTCAAATCTCCCAGGAACTTAAAATTTCCTTATTTTAAATTCCAAATTCTGATTTAAATTCATATTTAATTCAAACTATTTCATATATTACATTCATATGAATTCTGATTGGTCATTTATAACCATTTCACCCTTTTATAATCTTATTCGATTATAATAACAATCAACACAATCAATATACTATAATAATTTCAAGATATATATTTCTTTTATAAACAAATATATTTTGGGAAAAATTATTTCATTTACCCTCTTTCAAAACATACCATGACGGTTCATCGTATTCGAGTGTTTAGTAACCCTTATCGATACAGTGGATCAACTGATCGACCAGAATTCATAAGCCACTCAACCAATGAGTCTCCACAATATAAAACCATTTTATATTGAATAACAATTACGCGCTCATATATATACACTCAAACTCAATCTAGGATATTACTAATCCCATCTCTATCGAGTTATGCCACAAAGCCAAGGTAATCACTTAACTTAAGCTCTGATACCAACTGTAACGGCTGGAAATTTCCGACTCCTCGAGAGTCGGAAATTCCGAGACGTTAGTGAAAGAATTTAGAAGGTGAGAAAGAAAAGATAGAACTAATAGAATAGAAGAAGAAGAAGAACATCAGAATCATCAGAGTCACACGAATCTCACAGCGGAACGAATAACATATAATATATAACATAACTTTGAAGTACACAGTTATATATATACAATAGCACTTATCAGAGTACAACACTTACAACACAGCGGAAATAACTATAGCTATCAAATCTTGCAGCCTCCTGCTCCAAGCTCTCCAAGTATATCTGTAAATCCCGACTACTTGACTGCCCGTACAAATTTAGGCACCCAAGAGTTTAGGGAAAACAACAAAGTAAACTCCGGGTCAGTCATGGGACTGGTATGAGTAAAATAGTTTAAAACAGGTATAGGATATCTCATAAGACCACGCCGTGAATACGGAACGGGTTTTTCCCTTATGAGTATCTGAACAACTTTGACAAGCAATATCATTGTGATATTATAATAATGTCTAAGTACAAATAGGTATCAATCTAGCAGAAACGCTTGCATCTCACGTTCTACATACATAGTATAAAATCATAAACCGCAGGGCGCTTATCGGAGAATGGATTCCAACAGACAAGGTATGGGAGCACCTTCTGAATAGTGTACTCTAGAGGTGATACACTCAGGGTTCAACAAGAACGTCTTGCAACCCGGCCACACATGACCGCTCACTCATTTAGCTTGAGTGTCGCGAATATATTGCCACCACGGTTATAGGCCATCAAACCGTCATCCGAAGATACAGAATCAAAAAGAAGTATAAATATGAATATTCCCTAGATCGGTGACAATACACCCTGCTTGGGGATGACCCAACTAGCCATGTTGCCTAGCCCAACTTTTGTTACTTCCTGGTGTGAGGCTAGAAGCTACATCTATCTTCAGAACATCTGATCACCATTCACTTTGAATGCCACATCGTCATACCCGCCAAATCACAAATTGACTTATACAAAAATAACACGGGTATATAGCTAAGAGAAACGAATTCCTCCGCCACCAAACGTGAATACGTTTGAACAGATCAACTTACGCGATCCATTGGATATACTCTGTCAGACCTTCTTCCATATACGTTGTCCTGGGACTGGACAAACCGAAGGCACTATTCAGTATATCCATCTTAGTCACTGTTATCTAAGACTTATACAACAGCCCTTGCACTTTACTCCGTCTTCAATTTATCTTTGGCAGATATTGCTCGCAACGCTTATGCCAATACAGAGTGGTTCTTTGGATAATAATCCAACCGGTCTCTCCATATTAACAACGTTAAAATGGCAAAAACTTTGATAGTCTGTGATTCAACTATCAAATGAAAACATGTCGGTGTACAAACAACGATCTTATTTCCAAATGGAAATTCGATCGATCAATCATCATATGTTCATATACCTTATTTCATATATTAGAAAATATATGTTATTAATCATTGGAAAACATTTCCATAGCTTATTTTCACATCACTATTATTTCGCAACTATCAGTCCCTAACTGTAACTAGTATGAGAACAATTCTCTAAGTATCAATTCGGAAGGTCGAAACCAACATCAGATCGTCACTTAGAAAACCGTTCAACTTACCCTCTCCAGTTAGTTTCTGAATTTGCTTAACTCTATTTCTTAATTTCTTATCATGAAAACATTTCATTTCCTATGTTTAGAAAACATATCTGACTATATTTGGAAAACGTTTCCAAAACTCATTTACGGATTTCCAATGAACGTTGTATAAAACATCGTTACGCTTAATCCATTAATCGCTTATTACTTAACTATATTTCAAATCAACCTTTTCTACCGAACCACAACTATTCCTTTGTCAATTCTGAAGTCAATCAAGTTGGGGTATAATTACCTCTCAGACCTTAATTGAACAACGTCCTTTACTGTGAAATAGATGGAGCTCATCACTCACTTTTTACAATCATCTGTTTACGCAAATTCTCGGATTCAGGTTACGAATCCACTTCTTATATGAAACGTTTGATTATAACTATAACGTTATAATTCCTACCCCTAAAATATCCAACCTAAATTATAAATTTATTTCCTAACTCGAATAACTTAACAGACACCAAATTTCTAAATCAATAACTAAATCTTGATTTAAACCCTGGAAAGTAAATAGTACTTTCCCGAATTCGCTATAATCGAATTCGACGTATAACTCTCTTTCGAGTAATCTCTATTTGATCAACTCTTCTTCGAATAACCTATATTCGATTATCTCTCTTCGAATAACTCATATTCGAAATCTCTCTCTTTCGAATAAACAATATACGATCTCTTTCTTTCGAATATGCTATATTCGAAAATCTCCTTTCGATTTACTAATCGATAACTCCTTTCGGTCAAACTAAAATTGATAACTCCTTTAACTCTATTCGAATAACTAATATCCGACTAACTCCTTTGGATCAACTCATTTGATTAACTCCTTCGAATAACTAATTCGAATAACTTACCTTCGAATAACCAATATTCGATTTACTCTAACTCGATTAACATAATTCTAATCGATTTACTCCATTTCGATTCAACTTAATTCAAATCGATTAACTTAACTCAAATTGATTAACTCCTTTCGAATAACTAAATTCGATTTAACTTCTCTAACTCTACTCGAATAAATTATATTCGATTAACTCTTTTAACTTTACTCGAATAAACTATATTCGATTAACACTTTCTTTCGAATAACTATATTCGATTAACTCTTCGTCTAACTCCTTTGGAATAACTCTTCGAATAACTCCTTTGGATTAACTCTTCGACTAACTCCTTCGGATTAACTAACTTCGAATAACTCCTTTGGATTAACTCTTCGACTAACTCCTTCGGATTAACTCATCGATTAACTCCTTCGGATTAACTAACTTCGAATAACCAATATTCGATAACTACTCTTCGAATAAATAATATTCGATAACTCTTCTCAAATGAATAACATTTGATTTCTCCACTCGAATAAACTATATTCGATAACTCTTCTCAAATGAATAACATTTGATTTCTCCGCTCGAATAAACTATATTTGATAACTCTTCTCAAATGAATAACATTTGATTTCTCCACTCGAATAAACTATATTCGATTTCTCTTCTCTCGAATACACTATATTCGATAACTCTACTTCGGATAAGTGCTATTCGACAACTCTACTCGATTAACTCTACTTGGATAACTCTAACTGATCAACTCTAACTGGTCAACTTTAACTGGTTAACTCAACTGGTTAACTCTAACAGATTAACTCTAACTGGTTAACTCTAACTGGTCAACTCAACTGGTTTAACCTAACTGGTTAACTCTAACTGGTTAACTCAACTGGTTTAACCTAACTGGTTAACTCGTCTTGATTAACTGAACAAATCCACTCAGTTTAACTTAGCTAATTCACGTTGATTAACTGTAACCGATTCACTTAGTTTAACTCAACTAATTCACTTCGATTAACCACTTAGTTAACTTAACTAATTCACTTCGATTAATCACTTAGTTTAACTTAACTAATTCACTTTGATTAACCACTTAGTTTAACTTAACAAATTCACTTTGATTAACCACTTAGTTTAACTTAACTAATTCACTTCGTTTAACTCAACCAATTCACTTGGTTAACTTGACCAATTCACTTGGTTAACTCGACCAATTCACTTGGTTAACTCCTATTTATTTAACAAATAAATATCTTCTTTAGTTTAATTCTATTTATTTAATCTCTAAATAAATACCCTTTATAATATTCTATTTATTTAATCTCTAAATAAATATCCCTTATATTTGTTCTAACGAATATAATTACTTTATATTTTGACTAACAAATATATCCTCTTATATTCGATTAACATATATATTCCCTTATATTGATTTACAAATAAAATTCTTTTATATTTGTTTTACCAACTATATTCCTTAATATAAAAAAAACCTTTTTCTTATATATACATATAAAATCCCTTGATTTTATATAAATAAACTATTTTCAAAATATACTTTGAAAACCCCTCTCCTACAGTCTGGTATTTCTCATGGTCTTCAACACACCATATAATAACGATAAATATCGTCCCACCACACATAGTCATACAGATTATATACTTCACATTATATATCACACTATAAAAATCACAGTAAAATACTGTTGAGGAATCCTGTTGGATTCCTCCAACCTGTTTCCCTGCACCACAGATGTTAGACAATACAACAACATCGATTTCACTTCACTGTGAAATATTCTGATAGCAGAATCAACATATGACTATTTAACAGTTTATATATATACGTAAATATATATATATAAAATCTCTACTAACTGACTAGCAGTTCAATCAAACAGTCAACACACAGTCAAACAGTCAAACAGATAATATTTTAACAGTTCTAAGAATACAACGTGAAAATAAAACTGTTTAGAGTTTGTGAGATTTACTCACATTGGACGATCAATGTTAATAACGATAACCATCACTTGATCCAGACGGACAATTTATTTTGCTATAAATTGTAACGAGCTCCCAGTCAATTCCATTGTGGAGCCACCGTACATACGATCCCAACGGATCTTGTTTCGCTGAATTTGGTTAACGTACGAATAAGTTATTGAATGTACAAGTTTGTAACTTTATTTAAATTAAACAAACACTTAGATTATATTAACTTAAACCTTACTGGGCCTCACCCTTTTCATTCTTGGCCCATCGCTACACGTGTTCACACTTCTTCCTCTCCCTCTTCCTTAAACCCGACGTGTCCTGTACAACTCCATAGCCCTTTCTGCGATTTCACCTTCCATGTTCTTACTCCCTGCTCCACTAAAATCAGTAACGACTTCACCATTGTCACCATCAACGAAACTTCCCAAACCTCCTTTGAACAGTCCTTGTCCAGCGCTAATATCTTTCCACCGCTATCCTCCTTCTTCACTCACTCCCATCTCACCTCGTACGCTCCTCTTTTTAATCCTATAAAACTTGCGACAACTTTGCTCTGCCTCAACCTCAGAGGTGCCGCGTCACCCCGCTCCTGACGTTGCATTCAACAGCTCCCTTCCGAAACCCACAGAACCTCGGCGAAAAAAAACCGTAATCTGATCCCCTCATACACGTTACCTGCTGCACTCCATTTCCGCCACTTTATATCAACTCATCCTTCCAGCTAACGTCCACGCTCCTGCATGCTAGTTTCGTAGAGCAAAGCGGTAGCAGTCTTTGGTAGAGGGGTCATTCTATTTGCTGAAGAAACAAAAGTTTTTGGCCGATCAATTTTGTTCGTAGAGATGAAAATTTCAAACCTTGAAGCCATTTAACTTTCGGTTCAAGGATCTGTTTTCAGAGATGAAAATAATGACGAGAGCAATATTTTTTAGGTGTATATTTAAAATGTTGAAATACTTAGTGGCTAAGAACGAATGGAGTACGATACATGAGGTAGGCAGGTAGCTGTCGCATTCCTTACCGTGTAAAGAGAAAGTATATTTTAATATCTATATACTTTAATACTTGGCTAATGCCTGCCCAGAAAATACCCCTTGTTTCTCGTGTTGGTATATACTGTTGTAACCAGTAAGATGATGTGAAGCAAAGGAAAATCTATGGTAGGCTGTACAATCAAAAAGTTGGTGGCGACACAACATTTAACCTAAGGTATCTCTAAGGAAACCAAAATGAATTGTTTAATGCAAAACGTGGGGGAGAGATATGCGTTTGTTATATAAGTTTTGGTCTCCGATTACACAAAATTTTATTGTAGTTCGGACCGCTAAGGACAAAAATAAAAATATCATGGAGATGAGTAAGGTGTCACGATCCCAAAAATATAATGATACCGGTAGGTGGACTCATATTTTGAAACTTCGAAATGTTGATTACAGGGTGCAAAATACTCCAAATAAAAAGTTACTTATTTAATTAATTAAAAATTACAGTAAAATTCTAAAAATTAAATTATCACTACTTCCCAAAAGAACCTTGTCTAAATTCAAACCCGATATTCAAATATATTGAAAACTCTTTTATAACGTAAATAAAGCGTCGCAAATTATAAAGGAATTCCACAGCGACTTTTCTGAAATTTGATTTGGACGTACATCAAAATCTACACGACGAAATCTTCATTTTTCTCTTCCATTAGAAAAATATAGTTTAACAGATTCAAACGTTTCTTGTTTCTCAGAAATCCGGCTTAAAATGAATCTTGTATATTCAGTTGAAGTTCAACTCGCCAAATAACGAACTACCGCGTCGTTTCAGATTCGTTTTAATTATAATTATAAATTATAAGTTCGAACGTTGTACTTTAAGTTATCGATATCGCCAAATCGATATATAAATCATTAAATAAGTTAGTTATTCGACAGCTAACAAAACGCGCCATTACAGGCAGACTTTAGAGAGAGGTTTGGGCTTAAATTCCTATCATCAACAGAGGAGAATCTTCAGATGCAGAGGTTCCTAGCACTCAAGCAAGGGGATATGTGTGTGAGGGAGTACGTGAATAAGTTTAATCAGCTTGCACGGTGCGGTTTGGATTTGGTCAACACAGCCCAGAAAAAGGCTGTACGTTTTGCTCGAGGATTGAACGAGCCACTACACAGCTTGGCCCTAACTCATATACCCATGGGGGCGACCTTTGAAAGCTTGGTGGATATGGCTCTACTCCATGAGGAAAACAATTATAGTAAGAAGGAGGTTAAGCCTAATGAGACTCAGAATAAGAAAGCTGACTTCAAGAAGGGGAACAACAAGAATAATAAGAATAACAAGAGCAACAACAAACCACGTGAGACGAGGAAGTGCAACTTCTGTGGTATTACTGGACATCTAGCTAAAGGCTGTAGAAAGAAGAAGAGGAAGTTGGGTGAATGCTTTCATTGTGGAGATACTGGACACATCATCAAGGATTGCCATAAGAAGCAAGGGCAGACCCAGCGAGCAGGACCTTCTGGAGGGCAGTTGCATGCTCTCAACTCAACTCCATCTCTTGACCGACGTAGTAATATTTCCGTAGAAAGCCTTGTTTACATTTCTGACTTTCCTATTCGAACCTTATTTGAATCTGGCGCATCGCATACTTTTATTTCTTCTGATATTGTTGAAAATCTGCACCTAAGTACTAGTCTGGTTGAGGATCCCGTTATAGTTTCAAATCCAATTGGGGGCTCCGCCCATTTATCTATGATGTGTGTGGATTTGAGGATCTCTATCTTAAGCGTAGAATTCACGTGTAATGCTTATGTTCTCGGATTCATGGGATACGGTTTGATCCTAGGTATGGATTGGTTGTCCAATTATGGGGCCATTCTTGATTGTGAACGAAGGGTAGTGAGGCTCATGACTCGCCTTGGTAATACACTTGAAATTTCTTGTAACCCTAAGGGTCTGGTCATGTTATGTTATCTTGAATCCCTTGACTCGTCCGACGATAATTTGCAATCTGTAAGAGTGGTCCGAGAATATCCAGATGTCTTTGATGAAGTGAGGGGATTACCTCCTAAACGCGAGATAGAGTTCCGAATTTATCTTGTTGATAATGCCAAGCCAGTTTCATTACCCATTAGGCACATGGCCCCGCGAGAAAGAAGAGAGCTCAGTAAACAAATTAACGAGTTGCTTGAGAAAAATTTCATAAGACGAAGCATTTCTGAATGTGGTGCTCCGGTGGTATTCGCTATTAAGGCGGATGGATCGCTTCGTCTGTGCGTAGATTATCGTGAGTTAAACAAGCTGACAAAGAAGAATAGGCACCCACTACCAAGAATCGACGATTTGTTTGACCAGCTTGTGGGAGCATCTGTTTTCTCTCAACTCGACCTAGCCACAGGATTCCATCAGCTTAGAGTGGCTGAGGATAGCATTGACAAAACTGCGTTTAGGACTCCAGATGGGTTCTTCGAATGGCTCGTCATGCCGTTTGGGTTAACGAAAGCACCCGCGTACTTTGTAGATTTGATGAGTAGGGTGTTTCGGGAGTTCCTTAACAAGTTTGTGGTAGTTTTCGTGGATGATATTTTGATCTTCTCAAAAGATGAAGAAGAGCATGCTAGACATCTCAAGGAAGTCATGGAAACGCTTAGAGCACACCAGTTAAAGGCTAAGTTCTCCAAATGCCATTTTTGGAGGAAGGAAGTTCGGTTCCTTGGACATGTAGTTTCTAAGCAAGGCATAGCCGTGTACCCTGCAAAGGTAGTTGCGGTACAAGATTGGAAAATTCCTAAGAATGCAACGGAGGCGAGGAGCTTTCTCGGTTTGGCGGGCTACTACAGGAAGTTCATTAAGGACTTCGCTAAGATTTCATCCCCTCTTACTAAGTTAACAAAGAAGAACCTAGCTTTTACATGGGACATAGAATGTGACGCTGCTTTTCAGAGACTTAAGAGAGCCCTCACCACAGCTCCAGTTTTAGCATTACCCGATGGAGGTAAGATGTTTACCGTGTACATAGATGCGTGCGACACGGGATTAGGCACTGTCCTAATGCAAGAAGGAAGAGTAATATGCTATGGGGGCAGACAACTTAAAGTTCATGAGAAAAACTATCCCAAGCATGACTTGGAGTTGGCCGCGATTGTTTTTGCACTTAAAGCTTGGCATCATTATCTTCTAGGGGAGAGGTTCGAGCTGTATACCGACCACAAATCGCTTAAGTACCTCTTCTCACAGAAAGACTTGAATCTGAGACAACAGCGATGGATGGAGTTCTTGGCATCATATGACTTTGATATAGCTTATACCCCTGGCAAGGGTAATGTGGTGGCGGATGCGCTAAGTAGAAAAAGGTTGACTTTGAGCCCCTTGTTTGTTGAAATGAAAACCTTGAGTTTATAGCAACCTTTGATTTTACACCTGCTGTTGAGTCATTGACTGCTACGTTAGCATCTCTTGAGCTAAGACCTACACTTCTAGATCAAGTAGGGACTTCATAGAAGGAAGACCCACAGATGGTCGAAATCATGGACAAGCTGATTAGGGGTGAGACGTCAAGTCACCTCAGTAGGTATGCCATAGATGACAAGGGATGGCTAAGGCGTGATGGGAGACTATGTGTCCCACCAAGTGGGAGACTTCATAAGGAGAGTTCTCGAAGAGGCGCATCACTCGAAGATGACTATACATCCCGGAGGGGATAAGATGTATAGGGATAAGAAACGCATTTTCTTTTGGGTTGGAATGAAAAAGGACGTGGTAGAGTTCGTTTCGAATTGCATGGTGTGCCAACAAGTAAAGGCCGAGTCGAAGAAGCCTGGTGGGCTATTACATCCTTTGGAGGTTCCGCAATGGAAATGGGAAAGTATCTCGATGGATTTCGTGGATGGATTGCCTAGGTCAAGGAAGGGAAATACTAGCATATGGGTCATAGTCGATAGACTCACGAAAAGTGCTCACTTCATTCCGGTGAAGAGCAAGAGGACCGAATCAGGGCTAGCGTCTGTTTGCCTTCGAGAGATAGTACGGTTGCATGGAGTTCCTTCTAGTATAGTTAGTGATCGTGACCCGATTTTCACTAGCCATTTCTGGAATAGTCTGCAAGAAGCAATGGGAACACGACTAAACATGAGCACGGCCTATCACCCACAGACAGATGGACAAACCGAAAGGGTAAATAGGGTACTAGAAGATCTCCTGACGCTATGTATTCTTGACTTTGGTGGTACTTGGGAAGACCATCTTCCTCTCGTGGAGTTTGCATATAACAATAGTTACCAAGCTAGCATCGGAACGGCACCGTTCGAAGCCCTGTATGGAAGACCGTGCAAGTCGCTAACTTGTTGGTGGGAGACGACAGACAGACTTATACTTGGGCCCGACATGATAAGGGACACTTCTGAGAAGATTGAGTTGATACGAAGACGGATGAAAACGGCCCAAGATAGACAGAAATCTTATGCGGACCAGAGAAGGACAGACCTAGAGTTCGAAGTCGGAGATATCGTCTTTATAAAAGTTTCTCCGTTACGCAATGTAGTTCGTTTTGGAGCAGTTGGAAAGCTAGCATCAAGATTTGTAGGACCATTACCCATCACTGAGAGGATTGGACGGATGGCCTATAAGGTAGACTTACCCGAGAAGTTGGCTGGGGTGCACAACGTCTTTCACGTCTCGCATCTCCGGAAGTGTTTGCATGAGTCAGCCGAAATGGTTGAGCCAAGCATCCTTGAAGACGTAGAAGTGGAAAAAGAAGCGACATTGAGGCGAGTTCTGATTCGTATCTTAGGAACGGAGATTAAGAAGCTAAGGAATCGAGAAGTCAAGCTAGTGAAAGTGCAGTGGACTGAAACCCAAGAAGACACAACTTGGGAAACCGAAGAGAAGATACGCGCGCTTTACCCATTTCTTTTTGAGGGTACATTCTCGATCTCTTTTTCCTTGAAAACCTTTTCGTATCATGCTTCTACTGTCTATGTTTGTCTTGTTATCTTCTCGATCTTATCTTGAGAACCTTAGGTAGAACCATATGGATGTAAACATGTGATTGAAACATGTTCTGGTTGATGTTTGCAAATGGTTGCAAGTGGTTGCAAGTGGTTGCTAGTGGATGCATTACACACATTAGGCACTAGATCGGGTCAGTCACATTTTCATGTTGCATATGCATGAGTGCTAATACTTGTACATGGATGGAACTTGTTATGTTATCACTTGGATGTTGCATATAGATGAATGTTTGTGCACTCATGTAGAGATTATGAACTATGTTAGGAATTTACATACATGTTGGATTCATGACACTAACATATTTGCATTAAGGAGGTTTACTGAATCAGTAACCGCCTGATCTTTTGCATTAGATAAGTACATATACACACACTTTCTGCATATGTTCATACAACACTAGAAATCTTTTAAGGACAATGGTTGCCTGTGGATGATGCTTTGAGTAGATGGATGATTGGATGGTAGGACACATCCTCCCTAACTTAGAGATTTCGGGGATGAAATCCTTTAAGGGGGGAGAATGTAACAACCCGTGTTTTTATAACGTGTAATAACCATAAATCAAGGCAGAATTAATTTTTAAAATAAGAATCAAGGGAAACGGGTTGCGCCATTGCGTTCGTCTCGAAATTCTGCTTGGAAACGAGTCCGAGTTTTCGAAAATCAGAGTCTGTATGACCAAGTAATGACCATTCGAAGTTTTCAGAAATTTTCAAGTTCAAAACAGACTCAATTCGAATTCAAATATTCGAATTTCAAACCTCCAAATAGATTGGGCGGGAAATTTCCCGCCCAGGACTAGGTCGACCTGGGGGTCGACTATGTAGTCGACCTACCCAGGACCAGGTCGACCATAGTGTCGACCTGGGGGTCGACCTGGTGCCCGAACCCATTTCTGAAGCTGGATTCACTCTGATGTATTTGGCCTCATTTCTGTCCACATTCGTTGACCTGACCCTATAAATACAGCCCCTAACACCAGTCTCTCTACACCAAATTTCTTTCTGACCTTATGCTGCTCTGATTCTGGTTGAAAAGTTTGAGAGAGGGACTGCTTCTACTACGTTGAGACTGCGTTAAGGGAATTGCTGATTTGAGGACTTCTATTAGGACTTGACTAAGCATATTCAACATCGACTCTCTTTTTCTAATTCTCGAACCACGATCTGTAAGCCTCGGTTATTTTCAGATTTAAACTGTAAATGTATTATGAATATGATGTAAATTGAAATTGGACCTATGTATGATGACTGTTTACATTCATTCTCATTCATCTTGGATCTTGACTCTTGAATATTATTATGACATTGATTTGGGGCCTATTCATGTTGTAAATCAAAAGAAACCCCTCTTATTATCATGTTGAATCTGTTATTAGTCACATGTTTGTGACTATCACCTTATGACAGTCGTTACCATGACTATACTATCACCTTATGTCAATCGTATCATGACTATACTATCACCTTATGACAGTCGTTACCATGACTATACTATCACCTTGTGACAACTGTTATTTTGACTAGTACCTTATCTTGCTAGATTTGAAATCTTTATGTTCGAGGCCAATATTCCATATGCCAGTAATATTTTAATCTTTTATTTCAAATCATATCATGTTATGCTGGTAATCACTTTTGCCACATTATACCCGTTCCTTTTTATGTTATTCCCTATTAGATTTGTTTGTATCGATTCGAACTTACGTGCTATGGGAATACGATTTGGGTAGACTAGGTAAAACATAAATTAGCTTTAAACTTGAACATGAACGTTATTATGACTTGAACCTGAATATGGACATGAACTTGACATGATTTGACATGAAATATGACTTGAATACTTGACATGAATCTAGACATGAAAACTTGAACGTGGGCATGACAACTAGATAACTTGAAAATGGCCAACTCGAGGTTGGGTTGAGTTTGCAGTGTAAATCTGCCCGGAACCGCCCGGCAAATCCAGTGGCTGCAAACAATAGGATCCAATGTGGGTAGTTGGTCATATTGCACGTAAAAACCCGAGGTTAGACTATGTTGTGGTGTAAATCTGCCCGGAACCGCCCGGCAAATCCAGTAACCACAACAGTTAGTCTAATGTGAGAGGTTGTCGTGCACTAATGAATTAAGGCCACATGATAGGGTTAAATCATGAACCACTTGAATATACTTAACCAACTTGACACGATGACTTGATAGGGTTAAGTCATGAACTTCTTGAACACACTTAACCAACTTGATACACGATTTGGATAGGGTTAAGTCAGAACTTGAATGACAACACTTAACCTATTAGAAACCCTAGTTACGCGGTCCTTTTCAGCAGTAACCCACTTAGATGTATCACGATACCCTGGGACTAGGCAGGGTGGGGCACGATTACTAGGCTGATTGTAAGCGACCAGAACGACGGCTGAGTAGGTGCGCCATTGTAGGTTCAGGCGGGCTATGGTCGTGCACGTAGTCCGGAGTTGAAAAAGCAGGCATTGGGCACCCGTAGTTTTACACTGTGCGTGCTTGATTCATGTCGGTGGTTAGCACCATAGGACTTGATACACCCTATGGTGGACCTAGCACAGGTAACTACATTTCTGGATAGGGCCGTATGACACAGACACATGACGAGCTAGGACTTGTAGGGAGCCGATCGATTAATAGATCGTACCGTAGGACCCTGTAATGGGTCACTTCATGACACTGGGCTGAGGGATCATTTCATGATTAATACTCGACATGGGTTAGAACACTAGTACAGTTGGTGCAGCGAACCCTGAACATGTGAGCTAGACTTGACTTATCTTGTTGTCTTGATTATCCTACCAGTTCTGTTATCACCCTTATGTTTAATTCCAGTTTTCACATATCATGTTACCTTTACTAGTTTTCATACTGAAAGTCACTAGGGCTTACCAGTCTTTATGACTGACCCTTTTTCTTTCGTTTCTTCCCCCCAGGTTTTCAGGGAGGAAACTAGCTCTTAGCTTGGATTTAGCTTGCTTTCTGACAGCTCATGTTGGTTTGGTCTTGGGCTATGCTATGGCTGCTTCTGCTATTCATGGGGAATAATTTACTTTTGTTTTAAGTTTATGCTTCTTTATTATGAACTTGATGTAATGGAATAATTTGTATCTCGGATATATGAGCTTTTGAATCTTTTCTGGAAAATAATAAAAAGTTGGTTTTTAATTTCTACCGCTGCTTTATTTATGTTCTGCCTTGTGATATCTCTGTGCATGTTTACCTAGATAATACTCCACCAAAACTAGTGCATTCCCTTTGTGAGTGACCCTAGCGGAGGTGGGGTGTTACAACCAGTGTGGGGTTTCGTCCAACAATAAAATAATAAATTATCTGTGCACTTGGGCGATGTGAAAAAAATTATCGTCCCAATCACATAAACAAGTCGGGTAACTTGTAAATGGAAGTGTAATATTCAGTTTGAATATACTAACATTATATTTAACACATCAGACATTTCAACATCACAGACATAAATTCCAAGCCATTGCTAATATCATATTCATAACATATGATCTTTTTATTGTAACTAATCGACAATAAAGATATTAACTTTTATCTCTAATCTTTTTATTGTTAACAAGCGACAATAAAAATCTTAACTTTATTTATATTCTTTTTATTGTTAACAAGTGACAATAAAAATCTTAACTTTATAAATCCAGTATTTTTATTGAATATAAAATATCAATAAAAATCTATCTTTTATTCCAACTCTTGTTATTGTAGACAAATGACAAATAAAATCTATTCTTTCAATTGGAAACAATATTACATGAGAATGTAATCTTCTAACTCTATGATATCAATATTACATGTAATCGTAATCTTCTAATACTATTCTCTTTAAGGATGTCAATATTACACGTAAATGTAATTTTCTTATTCTATTCTCTTTAATGATATTTTTAATACTAAGAAACATTGCCTAACAGAAATGTTCCTTTAATCATATTAAACATTTCTAAACAAAAATGTACTTTTTGATCACATTAAACATTTCTAACCAAAAAATATCCTTTTTATCCTATTTAACATTTCTAAACAAAATGATAATTTTGATCTAATTCTTTTCAATTACCAAAAATGGATATTTTTGGTTTAATCATTTTTAATAACCAAAAATGTATATTTTGGTTTAATTCTTTTTAAGTGACAAAATGAATATTTTTACTTCATTCTTTTAAATGACCAAAAGTAAATGTTTTTGTTTCATTCCTTATAAATGACAAAATGTCCATTTCTAATTCATTCTTTTTAATGTATAAAAAATATACATTTCTAATTCATTCTTTTTAATGTATAAAAATATACATTTCTAATTCATTCTTTTAAAATGACCAAAACTGATAATTTTGTCTAATCCTTTTAATGTAATCAAAATGACAAATTTGTCTAATTCTTTTAATGTGAACAAAATATGATGATTTGGTCTAATATTTTTAAATAAAAAAAATGTGAGTTTTTGTCTAATCTTCTTAAATAAACAAAGTATGATATTTTTCTTTGCGAAGCACATTTCTAACAAAAATGTGGTTTTTATTTATATAACAAATTTCAAATCAAAATGTTATTTTTATATGCATAATACATTTCAAATAAAAATGTTGATTTTATTTACATAACATGTTTCTAATCAAAAATGTCATTTTGTTTGCATAACACATTTCAAATTAAAAAGATTGTTTTTATTTAATAAACATTTTCTAATGATAATGGCATTTGTATTTTAATAACATTTCTAATGAAAAAGGCATGTTAAATCTAATTCCATCAAAATTGACAATTTATTTTGTCAATTCTAGTTAAACAAAGATGACCTTCATATTTTGTCAATACTAATTTGAACAAGGATGACAATTATATGTTGTCAATTCAAAATTAACGCAAATGATAATTATATGTTGTCAATTCAAAATTAACAAAAATGACAATTATATGCAATTCAAATTTAACATAAATGGCAATTTTGTTTTAACTATCTTTCTAATCAACACCACAATCATCGACCTAATCACATATGAAAATCACAGAACAACATCAGTTCTATATACGTTTCATGATTAAGAAATCTTAATTATATAAAAAGAAGAGAATTTCTCACATCGATATTAATTCTGTACAGTTCAGAGTTGATTTTTCCATAATTCGTGATTTGCCCTGTTTCAGGTATGTTTGTTTCATTGTATAGAGTTTTCTGATACGAATCCAACGCTTCTGAGTTTTCTCAATTCTGTTTCCGTTTGACGAAGTTACGCTGGTTTAAACATTTAACAAATTAATTCTCATTATGGAATAATTGAATTTAATTAACTACATCCCTAACCTTTCTTCCACTTCGTGATTTACTGGAAAGAAGCGAACCCAACGTCGGCCTCGGCTTCCTCAAATCGCACCCCCCCCCCACGCACCACTTTCTGATGATCTGACACTTCATCGTTGAAGACCACGCCATCGCCGTCCTACCCCTCCCAGCGCTGACCAACTCTGCGGCCTCCTCCGACCTAGAAACCACCACAAACACGCCATGTTTGAGAGAGAATTCCGACCAAAATAGCTCAAATTTTTTGATCATAACCGTTGATTATCTAGTCCTTGATTAGTTCTTCGATTTGGTGATTTGAGTTTTGATTTTTATTAAGAGGATTGGAAGTTATTCGGATTTGAATTTCGGAGCTCCCTGGCCATCGGTGGATGAAAGTGGCGGCTATGCTCTGAATTAGGGTTAGGGTATTTTAGTTTTTGAGTATATATAATATTTTAATATTTAATTTCCCTATAAAGGGCCGTTCCGATGCTAACTCACGATTAGGCCCAACGACTGTCATTACTAGCTAATAACCCCGCTTCCGGACCCAATGAGCTATGTCTCGAGAGCCCAAATGAACGTCTGTAGCCTGTTTTCTTTAATTTAAAATTTAAATAAATATTTAACCGTACATATAAATTCACCGGGGCCACATACGAACTCTAAAAATTCCAAAAAATATATTTCTGGATATGTTTTGACGATACGGTCCTAACAAAACTAATTTCGTCGAATTCTGAGACCGTTTGGAAAATGCCTATTTTCAAGTCGATTAAATTTGACTAAAATTGACAAAACACATTTTTCGTTTGCCACGCTCACATATTAATTCAAAAAATTCTGGAAAATTAAACTTAACAATAATTTGACATTCCGGTTCCAACAAAAGTGGTTTCGTCGAAAACCGAGGTCGTTTGAAAAATGACTATTTTAAGGGTCATATATTATATTAAAATATACATAAATTCTACAGCGACTTTTCTGAATTTTAAACTGGACATAACTTTCTATTTTTAAAGTGAAATTTAAATTTTTCAGATTTTTTAGAAAGATATGATTAAACAAATTTAAATATTTCTTGTTTCACTCAATTCTAATTTAAAATGAATTCTGTACATTCAGTCAAAGTTCAAATTCAAAATTTCAAACTACAACGCTGTTTTAAACTACTTTTATAATTAAATTAAATTTATTCGTTTCAAAATAAATTTTTAGTCGTTATTATTTAAAATATATTATTTTAAATATTAAAATCCATTAATATTTTTAAAATAAAAATTTTAAATTGGCCCCAAAATTCGGGGTTGTTACAATCTCCCCCACTTAAAATCTTTTCGTCCTCAAAAAGGAACGTAGCTAAAAGTTGTTTAATTAACTAACTTAATTAAATTTTTATTTATTCGTTTCAATAATTTTATTAGTTAAACCAATAATCAAACATCACAACAAGCAATCAATTAGGTGATTAACTTTTTAAATATATATATAAATTTTTATATATAGTCAAAACTCATATTTTTAGTGCAAATCACAGCAATATATCCTATCTAAGTTTTGGTTCTCATACCAGTTAATGGAAATATATAAATATACCACTTTCGAAACTCGAACACAAATACTGATGATGGAGCTCCACCATCAGAACCATCTCGGGGCGACTAGAGTGTGATTCTATATCTATCCAGTATATTAAAACTTCGAATATCCGTTAATTACTCGTATATTCGAAATCTCTATATACTCGATTGTCCACATTAAAATATAATAATACACTCAAATACATATTTTAAAATAAAATTTTCAAAACTAAATTTGTTTTCATTTTTTTTTAAAGAAAATAATACTCTTCACACTCGTTCTAGGATACTACTGATCCTATCTCTAACGAGTTATTCTCATTGGATATTACTAATCCAATCTCTGATGAATTCTTTCATTTGGTTCTAGTGTGTCTTGTTCTCGAGCTCTGTAAACCAAAGCTCTGATACCAATTGTGACGACCCAAACTTCCCCGTAAACGAAAGCCTGGATTTCTTAGAGAACAACACACATCAGAACACAAACTGAAGAACATTTTACTGCTGATTACAACAATTATATCAAAGTACAAGAATATAACAAAGTACGAATACTTATTACACAATTGAAATACAATAATATCAGAGATTTAAATTACATTAAATAGCAGTAGAAAATAATAATAATAAAATATACAACCGAATGGAATACACGGATACAGAGCTTTCTGAATACCGCTTCAGCTGTAAACCAGGATCCTGTAAATATATCTGCAAAAAGCTACTCGACTGCCCGTGTGGAAAATATGGGCACCCGAATTTGCCAGTGAAACAAACTACAGGTCAGTCATGGGACTGGTACGAGAAGTCTTACCTAACTTATCTAATAATAAGGCTAATCCCAGGACCACACCGCTAACGCGGAACGGGTTTACTCCATTGGATTGCCAGTGCATAAAATAAAGTAAATCATTAAACAACGTAATGCTTTTTAGAAAAATGAAACCATTATAAGACCCAAGTCCCATCACACAATGCAGCGCAAACCGGAGGATGGAGTTTTACTTTATAATGGTCAAAAGATGCTTGATACGATAAAACGGATTTAATATTAGTGTGTGTATGTTTTAATAAAAACATTTCAATCATAATGTATCAATCATAGATGGCATAGCTACCATATACTATGTCGCCATACTAGTTCTACAATCAAAACCGCATGGTGTCATATTGGAAATTTTAGTTTTCCATCATGAAATCGAGGCTAGGGATCGTCCTCTCCGATTCGAGACATTCTAGCAAATGCCTCAGGATTCGGACGTTGGCGAACCCTTGGATCTTCAGGGTCGGTCCCCACCTTACGGTAGTGGATTAGTTATGCCTGAACACACACTTCCCAGTCCTTTTGGACCTCCATATGACCACTTCCGGCCTATAATCCCGAGGTGCCTCAAATTCCATCATCCACATAAGTAAAATGTCAGCCAGTTTAAGCACTGACCCTACTCCTAGCTAGAAAGAAACGTGTGCACTCCCTGCAGTCCTAATCCCGTTTTTGACACATACCGGGGTGTGAGGCTCACGAAGTCACGCTATACACAAAGCTATGCCGAAATAGGCTATGCTTTGATCATCCCACAAGGCCCTACTTTTCAACAAAAGCCTTGATCAATTGCATCTTGGCGTGCCACATTGACAATTCATGCCATGCGATTAATCACTATTAATATATACCAGGGTGTTAAACAGAGAATAAATTCTCCACCACCAATCAGATATACATTAATAAAAATCAATTTAATTTACATGGAACGAAATCCAATGTCAGACACGCATCCATTTACAAGTCTGTTCTGGGTCTGAACGAAACCGGAGACACCAGAGAGGTTCTCGCATATCCGGACAATCAACAATACGTCTGGACGGCTACCCCTGAATCCCCCTCAAGGTAGCTACTCCCATCATGGATCTCAGTAGCAACACATCCATTCGATGTGAAGATCGTTAGTCTTCAATCACCGTCTTCAACTTCGACTCTTCATCGTCGTAGTGATTATTCGGAATGGGTTAAACCCGGTCTTTCCAAATAACTCGCGTATTTTTATAATTAACAATAAAGCGCTATAAAAACACATCCAACGCATCATTCCAATTCATAATATTCTTTTAAATAAAATATTCACATTATCTTATCAAAGATAAATTCTTCATATTATTCTTAAATCTTTCTTTTAAAGATTTATTAAAACCCCAATTTGGTTTTAAATATCTAAAATCATTATTCAATGATTATTTAAATTTAAGAAATTAATCTTATCTTTAACTGGGTTAAAGAACTAATGTCATTTAAAATATAGTTCACGTTAAACCCATAATCATCTTCAATAAAATATGGAATCTTCACATAAATCAACTCAATATATACTCGTTGTAAATTTCTGTATCCGACCAATAATATAAATGGAATAACAGCAAAGCCTCTTAAATTCCATATGTCGTATCGGTCTTCTTTTACAGAAGCTTATCTCGGTTATTATTAATTCGAATTGCATTCAACTCCAATTTAATATATTAAATTGGTAAACTTGGCTTTTTGAAAATTCCCCTAAAAATCTTAAAAAAAGATTTATAAATTCCAAATCATAGTTTTACTATCAGTTGGGTTAAATAACACATGTCACTTAAAAACACAGTTCACAATAAACCCAACTCACATTCCTTTTTATTCCAATTTCAAAATATAACTGAAAACTTTAATAATCTAAATAAAAGATTATTCTTTTCATACGGGGTTTAAGAACACTGTTATTTAAGACACAATTCACGACAAACCCAAAATCCAATTTATTTAATTTAACTTCAATTAAATATTAACATATTGGAAAACTTCATTAAATCTTAATTTAATGATTTATTCTAGTTAAGAACTAGTTCATTTCAATAAAAATATATTTTTCCAAAATATATTCTTTTTCTAAGATATTTTCTAAAACATTCTTTTCTAGAATATTCTTTATTGGAATGTGACCCAATCAACAACCACATATTGCATGTAATCAATAATCATAATAAATAATTATCAAGCATCCAAATAACACCCAAAGTGGATTCTACACTAAATATTGGGACTAGTGTAGATCAAATATCATCCCAACACCCGTGTGGGGTTTCGTCCAACAATTAAATAATAAATTATCTGTGCACTTGGGCGATGTGAAAAAAATTATCGTCCCAATCACATAAACAAGTCGGGTAACTTGTAAATGGAAGTGTAATATTCAGTTTGAATATACTAACATTATATTTAACACATCAGACATTTCAACATCACAGACATAAATTCCAAGCCATTGCTAATATCATATTCATAACATATGATCTTTTTATTGTAACTAATCGACAATAAAGAGATTAACTTTTATCTCTAATCTTTTTATTGTTAACAAGCGACAATAAAAATCTTAACTTTATTTATATTCTTTTTATTGTTAACAAGTGACAATAAAAACCTTAACTTTATAAATCCAGTATTTTTATTGAATATAAAATATCAATAAAAATCTATCTTTTATTCCAACTCTTGTTATTGTAGACAAATGACAAATAAAATCTATTCTTTCAATCGGAAACAATATTACATGAGAATGTAATCTTCTAACTCTATGATATCAATATTACATGTAATCGTAATCTTCTAATCATATTCTCTTTAAGGATGTCAATATTACACGTAAATGTAATTTTCTTATTCTATTCTCTTTAAATATATTTTTAATCCTAAGAAACATTGCCTAACAAAAATGTTCCTTTAATCATATTAAACATTTCTAAACAAAAATGTACTTTTTGATCACATTAAACATTTCTAAACAAAAAATGTCCTTTTTATCCTATTTAACATTTCTAAACAAAATGATAATTTTGATCTAATTCTTTTCAGGGACCAAAAATGGATATTTTTGGTTTAATCATTTTTAATAACCAAAAATGTATATTTTGGTTTAATTCTTTTTAAGTGACAAAATGAATATTTTTACTTCATTCTTTTAAATGACCAAAAGTAAATGTTTTTGTTTCATTCCTTATAAATGAAAAAATGTCCATTTCTAACTCATTCTTTTTAATGTATAAAATTTCTAACTCTTTCTTTTTAATGTATAAAAAAATATACATTTCTAATTCATTATTTTTTATGTATAAAAATATACATTTTCTAATTCATTCTTTTAAAATGACCAAAACTGATAATTTTGTCTAATCCTTTTAATGTAATCAAAATGACAAATTTGTCTAATTCTTTTAATGTGAACAAAATGTGATGATTTGGTCTAATCTTTTTAAATAAACAAAAATGTGAGTTTTTGTCTAATCTTCTTAAATAAACAAATTATGATATTTTTCTTTGCAAAACACATTTCTAACAAAAATGTGGTTTTTATTTATATAACAAATTTCAAATCAAAATGTCATTTTATATGCATAATACATTTCAAATAAAAATGTTGATTTTATTTACATAACATGTTTCTAATCAAAAATGTCATTTTGTTTGCATATCACATTTCAAATAAAAAGATTGTTTTTATTTAATAAACATTTTCTAATGAAAATGGCATTTTTATTTTAATAACATTTTCTAATTAAAAAGGCATGTTAAATCTAATTCCTTCAAAATTGACAATTTATTTTGTCAATTCTAGTTAAAAAAGATGACCTTCATATTTTGTCAATTCTAATTTAAACAAGGATGACAATTATATGTTGTCAATTCAAAATTAAAACAAATGATAATTATATGTTGTCAATTCAAAATTAACATAAATGACAATTATATGCAATTCAAATTTAACATAATTATATGTTGTTTTAACTATCTTTCTAATCAACACCACAATCATCGACCAAATCACATATGAAAATCCACAGAACAACATCAGTTCTATATACGTTTCATGATTAAGAAATCTTAATTATATAAAAAGAAAAAGAAGAGAATTTCACACATCGATATTAATTCTGTACAGTTCAGAGTTGATTTTTCCACAATTCGTGATTTGCCCTGGTTCTGATCTGTTTGTTTCATTGGATAGAGTTTTCTGATACGAATCCAACGCTTCTGAGTTTGCTCAATTCTGTTTCCGGTTGACGAAGTTACGCTGGTTTAAACATTTAACAAATTAATTGTCATTATGGAATAATTAAATTTAATTAACTACATCCCTAACCTTTCTTCCACTTCGGGATTTACTGGAACGAAGCGAACCCAACGTCGGCCTTGGCTTCCTCAAATTGCACCCCCCCCCCCCACGCACCACTTTCTGATGATCTGACACTTCATCGTTGAAGACCACGCCATCGTCGTCCTACCCCTCCCAGCTCTGACCAACTCGGCGGCCTCCTCCGGCCTAGAAACCACCACAAACACGCCATGTTTGAGAGAGAATTCCGACCAAAATAGCTCAAATTCTTCGATCATAACCGTTGATTATCTAGTCCTTGATTAGTTCTTCGATTTGGTGATTTGAGTTTTGATTTTTATTAAGAGGATTGGAAGTTCTTCATATTTGAATTTCGGAGCTCCCTGGCCATCGGTGGATGAAAGTGGCGGCTATGCTCCGAATTAGGGTTAGGGTATTTTAGTTTTTGTGTATATATAATATTTTATTATTTAATTTCCCTATAAAGGCCCATTCTGATGCTAACTCAGAATTAGGCCCAACGACTATCATTCCTAGCTAATAACCCCCCTTCCGGACCCAATGAGCTATGTCTCGTGAGCCCAAACAAATGTCTATAGCCTGGTTTCTTTAATTTAAAATTTAAATCATTTATTTATTTAATTTAACCGTACATATAAATTCACCAGGGCCACATATGAACTCTAAAAATTCCAGAAAAAATATTTATGGATATGTTTTGACGATACGGTCCTAACAAAACAAATTTTGTTGAATTCTGAGACCATTTGAAAAATAGCTATTTTCAAGTCGATTAAATTTGACTAAATTTGACAAAACTCATTTTCGTTTGCCACGCTCACATATTAATTCGAAAAATTCTGGAAAATTAAATATAACAATAATTTGACATTCCGGTTCCAACAAAAGTGGTTTCGTTGAAAATCGAGGTTGTTTGAAAAATGACTATTTTAAGGGCCATAATTATATTAAAATATACATAAATTCTACAGCGACTTTTCTAAATTTTAAACTGGACATAACTTTCTATTTTTAAAGTGAAATTTCAATTTTTTAGATTCGTTAGAAAGATATGATTAAACAGATTTAAATATTTCTTGTTTCACTTAATTCTGATTTAAAATGAATTCTGTACATTCAGTCAAAGTTCAAATTTTCAAACTGCAGCGCTGTTTTAAACTCCTTTTATAATTAAATTAAATTTATTCATTTCAAAATAAATTTTTAGTCGTTATTATTTAAAATATTAAAATCCATTAAAATTTCTAAAATAAAAATTTTAAATTGGCCCAAAAATTCCGGGTTGTTACATATTTAAATTATAAATTCTTATACATACATATATACATTTATAAGCAATACCATATAGATTTCAACCAAGATAAAATCATATTTTTACAAAATCTACGTCTTTAAATCTCATTAAAATACATAGTTTATAAAATATAAAATCTTAAAGTATAAACATCAAATAACTTCAAAATATTGGTATTACAAAAAAAATGATATTTACAAATATATATCAGAATTGTATCAAGAAAACTTATATTATAATACCTTTCAAAATACCAATTCAAATTAATATTAAATAAGAATGAAATCGCTTGAAGACTTATACTCTTGTTCTACCTCTTACCTTATTACGAACAAAGATAAGTTATAGAATTCGAGTCAAAGCTGAACGAATGAAAGAACCTAATCAAAGAGATTCTATGAACGAAGATGGGTTCGAATGTAAAGAAAAATTCAGAAAAGATTTAAATACTAAACAAAATTTTATATCCAAAATATATGTTTAAAACATTTCAAAACCATTTAAAAAAAACATTTATACTTTCAAAATACGCTCTCTCTAAAGAAGAATTTTGCGAATGATTCCTCTCATTTAAGGTATCACTACCCTATCTCTAATGAGCTTTTACCCTATAGGCTATAGCTTTGGTAAACCAAAGCTCTGATACCAACTGTAACAACCTGCCAATTTGACCGTGCCAACTCGATAAAACATGTCAAATCGAACCGTCCAAAATGATAGATTGTTATTAGCTTCTGGGGTAAATAGAATAAATCATAGAATCACAGATCACAGACACAAAAGCAGAGCAATATAATATCTCGCAGCGGAAAATACAAAATACAATAGTAGTTCATGAAGTTACTAAATAAATTTTACATTAGAGTTTACATAAATAATACAGCGGAAGTCTAATACAACAAATAAATCATAACAATCTGAAACAGAAATGACAGAAATAATTGGATGACTAGAACAACTGAACAGGTAGATATAAATGAGAAAAATTCCAATAATCTTCAAATTCTAAGAGTGAATCTCGAAAGTTGTGATAATCGATCTGACCCGAGCAATAATGCAAAACAAAACAACTCGGATTAGGACTGACATTCTCATGGAAGTAAATCAACTCAAATGAAATGTTCGATGAAATGAAATCAATAACTTAAAGGATGTTTGGGATCACCATGCTCTAAGGACCCGTCAAACTAATACAATATAATATAGTACGCTATATATATACAATAGTGTAAGTAAAGTAAAATATCGAAATAACGTAAGCGGGATCACCATTATTACCCTTACACTGTTAATATATTCCCATAGTATATATAGTACCGTAATTCCTCCGTAAACTGGAGGTTGATCAGAGGGCACACCATATAAAACAGTACAAAACAAAGTCGTGGTGGGCTCGTATATGGCATGTGATAAGGTGCGCAAGGAATGTTAGAGTGGATTCACCGTTTGCAGAGCCGGATTGGTGGTAACGCATAACAGCTACTACCGCTGTAACGACCCGCATTCTACGCATCATAGGATCGTGGAATATTTATTTCTTTCACATACGAAGTCGTATGGTCATGTAACTTTGGGAGACGATTATTGGGGTCATTTCCCATGTTCATGATTTTTGTCGATTTTTAAATGACCGTTTTGCCCCCAGTTGTTACTGTTTTGGCCATAACTTTTGATTGGAAAGGAATTTTGACTTGAAACTACTTCCATTGGATTCGAATGTTGGTTTCTCTTTTCGTAGAGTGGTTACATTAGCCAAACGGACTAACCGTTTGGGAGATATGGCTGAAACAAGGTTTAGAAGGTGAAAACAGCTAATCGGGCTTAACCGGGTGATTAGCAACTAGGCCCAATGGGAGATTTCGGGATTTGCGGTATTTAAGGGCTGCTAGGGTTAGGATTTCGGTTTTAGACTCATTTTTCCAGCCGCCACTTACCTCCTTCAAGCTCTAGCTATGGCCTCCACCTTCTAATTTCATCCCAAATCGTCTCTGATCACTTTCTAATTGAAGATTAAGCAAAACTACATCAAATCAAGGGAGGCTAGCACCAAATCAGAGGGAGAGCTTCTGGAACACATAGGGATTGGATCCAAATCAGAGATTATTTCAGATCTAAAGTTTGTTTGTGGCTAAGGTGAGTGATTTGCATAGTTCCTCACTAATTATGGCTAATTATGGTAATTAGCGAAGATTAGCGAAATTATGGCTAAGAAAAATCTAGAAAAATTCCCAAAATTCTAAAACATCATTTTAGGCCTCTGATATGAATTTGGGTTGATTTCGACTAATTTTGCAAATCCTGGAATTTGGGGGATTAAGGGGTGATTATTGATAATTAGCGAATTTATGCATGTTAAAAATCTGGAAAAATATTCAGAAATTATGAAATATTGTTTTAGGCCTCTGTTAGAACATTTGGCTAATTTGGATAAGTTTTGCTAATCCTATCGTTAGATTTGCTTAAACATGCTTAAGAGGGAAATATGGATTTTTTGGGTATGTTTGATCCGTTTTGACATATCATATTGTTGTTTTGCTGTTTGTGGATGTTTATACATGTTGCTATGACTGTATGATGTGCTTTGTGACTGATTAGAAAAGTTAGATTGGTCGAAAACGCCGTCGTATGGCGTAAAACAGTCGTTGGAAGTAGTTGAAGGGAATATGCAGAACCCGGATCGGATCGCCCCCTATCTCCCACGACCCGATCGCGAGTCATCACCATTTGCGAGTCATCACCACGATCCGCTTGGGAGAGCAAGCCACGAACTGCTTCAGAAGCTAAGGGACCGATGGCCAAGGAATCACGAACCACGATCCGAACCGTATGCAGATGACCACGATCCGAGCTGAAGGAGCTTGTCACGAATCAATCTGGAGGGGAGCGCACGATCCGAAACAGAGGGTGACCACGAGCTAGTGACTGCGAACCGAACCAGAGTGGTGCGACCCGAACCGTTGGAGGGCGGAGCACGATCCGAACCTGAAGGAAGACCACGACCTGAAGCAAAATGAAGTGAAGAAAGGAAGACCGATCCGGATGGAGATGATGATCAAAACCCGAGATGCAAAGGTAGTCCAAATGGGAGTTAGAGCTCAGGATCCAGATGGGAACCAATGAGTTCACTTCATGGTTGGGCTTTGCTGCGGGACGTGTGCAAAGGGGTTGTCGGTATTCATAACTTTGGTTCACCACTGAGAGATGGATGGTGGGCTTGTAGTGATAGTTACATGGGATTGGATTCCGTCATGGCCCAAAGTATTGGGTGACCAAAGTAGAGGATATCGTATGCTTTACGCACTGAGTGAGGGATGTGAGGATGATTGCTATGCTTGATTGTTTGACATCACTATGACATGCACACCCCCACCCCCGTTATCTTTACACCATTTGAAAGGGCAGCTTAGAGTGTTGTACAGTATGTAGTGCTAACTCTTTGGTTGCAGGTCCAGGTTCAGGTATGATTGGATTATACCTGTTATTATTCTGTTTAGATGCTTATCGCTCATACCAGGCTTTATGTCTGACCCAGAGTTTTATGTCTCTTCTTATTACTCTGGGTGCTCACACGAGCAGACTAGAGACAGGTTGTGGTTAGCTGGTGATGCGCGAGTAGCTGATTCGGAGGCGAGCAGGAGGCTTCCACGTATGATATATAGATATTCTCCCTGTGTCGTTGGTGGTCGCTACTTGGGCATTAGTAGTGTACCTCCTTTATCTTGCTTTTGCTTTGAGACAGTTTGAAAAGTTGTAATAAGCTATATTTTGGATTTCCACTGCTATGAAGCTCAGTTCTGGTTTTTAGCTTATGCACTGTCTCTCCTGTTTTATGTCAAGTATGTTATTATTATATTTTGTTCTATGCGCTATGAGACATATTACAGGTTCCTTGATTAGCCCATTCTCTTCTTTCTTTTCTCCTGACGACCGTCCCGTGCTAACTGGACATGTGTACAGCGCACTTTTGGAGTATATGTCGGTTGGTGCGGGGCGGGCCGTCACACTTGGTATCAGAGCTCTAGGTTGCGTAGTTAACCTAGGGAAATACACTAGGGAGAGATAGTACGTATATGAGAGCGCGTATTTGTGATTACTTTGGTTTTCAAAAGCTATACATATATATACTATTGGTAGTATAAGAATGAAGTCGTACTGCACTAGCACCACTATGGGATCGTTAATCGTTTCCCCTTTTACAGATTAACGATGAGCCGATATCCTAGAGGTGTTGGTAGAGGGACCAACCATGGGAATGCTCCTAACATGAGGACAATGTTCACCAACTTCATGAGAGACATGCTTAGAGATGTTCAGGGAGCAGTTCCCAATCCCGGAAATGGTGGTGGTCCAGTAGTGCAGGCGCCTAGGGTCGATTTTGCCAAGTTGTGCAAGGATTACACTAACCTTGGTGGGAAGCCGTTCCACGGAATGGAGTCGGCCACAGATGTTCAGGATTGGTTGGATAGCTGTGATCGTATCTTCGACGACTTGGGTCTTAAGGATGCGATGAAAAGAAGGCTAGCGTCTCGTCAACTGCAAGGGCGAGCGATGAATTGGTGGAATGCCATTAGAACAGCTACTCCAGAAGATCAAGTTACTTGGAATCAGTTTAAGACTCGCTTTTGTGATAAGTTTATTCCAGCTGCTCATAAATCAGAACTGTTCAAGAAGTTCTTGGAGCTTAAGCAGAACGGTAGAGCGGTCTCGGAGTATATCGCTGAATTCGACACTTTATCGAAATATGGATGGTCCCTTATCGATACAGTCGAAAAGAAGAACGAGAAGTTCATAACTGGCTTGAATGGGTACTTGGGGGAAAGACTTATAAACCATATCGATGAGACGTTCGAGTCTATTGTGGGAAAGGCATTAAGGTCAGAGAGCCTTTTCCCTAAGTCGAAGGCCGAAGTTGCTACGGCATCTGCAGAGGAGCCAAAGCGGCAAGCAGGCGGTGAAGGCAAGAAGAATTCTCAGAACAAGAGGAAGCAGAACTCGACCAAGGATGGTCAGAATAAGAAAAATAAGAAGGATGGCGAATGCTTTAGTTGTGGCAAGAAGGGCCATTACGCCAGAGATTGTCGAGAAAAGCCTGGGGAAAGGAAGTGCTTTAACTGCGGCCAGGCGGGACATCACAAGGATGATTGCCCACAACCTCCTAGGGAGAAGCAGATTGTGAAAGCGTATGCTATCAACGCTGTTCCTTCTTCGTCAAATGCCCCAACTGCGGCGCAGAAGGAAAAAGGTGTCGTTATTCGAGGTATGCTTTCTATTTAAGATGATTTGATCGGGTTTTGTTTGACAAACCTGAGTTAGTCGATAGACCTTTAGTAGTGACGAACCTGATTGGTGGTTCGACTAGTTTTGGCATGATTTGTTAATGTGGTCTTATCGAGTCATGGATGTATGTTTCCTTGTGATTGCTTTGTTTTGGGCTTTACTGGGTTTAGCATTATTTTTGGGAGTCGATCTACTCCAAAGGAATAGGGTGGTATTAGGTACCTACCTAGTGATGGCGATAGTAACTGGAGTTAATGAAGCTAAGAGGTTATCGTTGTAATAAGTTCTAGTTGTCTCTGGGAGGCAAATGGGTACTCCAGTTCTAGATTGTTTTGCTAGTATCACCTCATGTGGATTGTCCGAACTCGGAGGAGATGTTCCTTGGGCGCTTGTCTGATATTGGTTTAGGCCTTTGGGGCTTGTGCTTGGGGAATGTCGAGTTTGACTAGGATGGTTTGCATGAGGGATAAGTAGACATTGCGATTTTCATTGGATGATATCTTGGTTTACTCGAGGAGTGATGGGCAGATGGAACATGATTAGACTGTTCAATGGTATAGACTGCCCAGAGTTAGACTCGATAGGGTTATGAGATTGCTCGAGTGGGACTCGGGAAAGATGCAAAGTAATGGATTGTTTAGGACCCTATGTTGATGTTCTCTATTGGATAGTAGAACTTTGAAGGAATAGGATGTGTTCGTTGATCATGGAAGATACAACGAAGATTAGAGCGATTCAAGTTGGACTTGAATTCGTAAAGGAAAATAGGTGTTCGTTGATCTTGGAGATGCAACGAATAGGGAGACGACTCACGTTGGACTAGAGTTTGTCGGTACTCAAGACTGGGTCTGAGTTATAGAGTGACTCGAGTTGGACTCGAGAAGGCTGCAAGGAATTGGATTCAGCTCGAGTTGGACTCGAGAGGGCAGCAAGATAGTGGATAAACTTGGGTTGGACTCAAGTATTTTAGGAGGACTAAAAGCAGGGGTATCTGGGGAGCCTGTTACCTTGGATCCGTTGGACGTGACCTAGTTATCCTTGGAGGATAAACGTACGTTGGACGTACGGTAGTCCGATTGGAGGCTGGGCTTCCATTAGTTTAATTATCCTTGGAGGATAAACGTACGTTGGACGTACGGTAGTCCGAAGGGAGGCGGGGCTTCGATTGGCCTGGGATTGGTTGGACCAGTCAAGTAGGCATCGGTGTATGTATGGGGGCTGGGCTTCCATTAGTTATTAATGTTGGTTGGACCAGATATACTAGAATCGACATATTGGGATTGGTTAGACCAATCATGTAGGTGTCGATGTGTTTATGACTTTAGCAGGTGATAGATAGGATTTGTTTGATGGATGTTATGGTTGCTATGTTTGTTCCTATCTTTCTTCTCTTGAGTAGACTATCACCTGTAGGGTTCCAGCGATGGGGAACAAAGTGATTGTAGTAGGACTATGATCCAGTGCAGTAGATTCGTCATGACTCGAGGGGAAAAGTGGACATAGTAAAGGATTAGTAAGGCTATGAGCCAGTGCAGTGGAGTTGTTATGACTTCATGGGGAAGAGTGGACATAGCAAAGGACTAGTGACTATGGATCAGTGCAGTGGAGTCGCCATGACTCCATGGGGCAGAGTGATCATAATAAAGGATTTGGGTGCAGTACTAGTTGCATTGAGTAGGAGACATGCCAGTTTAGGTGTTTTGTTTCTAGGATGGAAGCAACTAGAGTATGTCACAGGATATGATTTCAGACCCAAGACTGAATTGGATTCAGAAACGCTAGTAAGCTTGACGATTAGATCGATTTTGATTGAGTGGATTGTTTCCAGTTAGAAGGACGATCCTAATCTATTGGAAACCATCTCTAGGGTAGAGATGGGTATCGATGGAAAGATAATGATCAAGTAAGGATTTGATCGAGAAGGGTGGCTTCGAAAGAATAAGGGACTAGTTGTACCCAACGTAGATGGACTGAGAGGTGAAGTGCTTAGAGCATATCATCACTCGAAATTGACTATACATCCCAGTGGTAACAAGATGTATTGAGACATAGAGCAGATCTACTACTGGGAAGGGATAAAGATAGGCAGAAGGCTTATCTCGATAAGAGACGAAGAGATTTGGAATTCTTCGTTAACGACTTGGTGTTCGTCGAGATCTCTCCATAGAGAATATGATTCGGATTGGTTGGAGAGGTAGGTTAGCACCAAGATTTGTTGGCCCATTCCCAGTCCTCGAGCAAGTTGGGAATTTGGCGTATGAGGTAGAGCTACCTGACAAGATGGCAGGAGTTCACAACGTATTTCATGTTTCCCAGTTAAGGAAATTCGTGCATGACCCTAGTGTGGCTATTTCACTTGATCAGTTAGATAACATCGAAGTTGAACTCGAGGCGGTTGGGAACCGCAAGTCTATGCGTATTGTTGGGAACGATATGAAGCAGCTTCGAAGGAAGGCGGTGAAACTAGTCAAAGTCTAGTGGGGTGAGAATGAAAAAGACTGTACTTGGGAAACAGAGGAGGATATAAGGAAGAAGTATCCAGAACTCTTTGCCTAGTAAGGTTTTGGTAGTGATAGTTTCTTCCCTTGTTAGTAAACCGCATGCTAGGATAGACTTGTTTTGCATGTTGACTGTGGTTTATGGTTGATAGGCATGCGTAACCCTTTTTGTGTTTTGGTTAGGGAATTTCGGGGGCGAAATTTCTTAAGGGGGGAAGAGTGTAACGACCCGCATTCTACGCATCATAGGATCGTGGAATATTTATTTCTTTCACATACGAAGTCGTATGGTCATGTAACTTTAGGAGACGATTATTGGGGTCATTTCCCATGTTCATATTTTTGTCGATTTTTAAATGACCGTTTTGCCCCTAGTTGGTACTGTTTTGGCCATACCTTTTGACTGGAAAGGAATTTTGACCTGAAACCACTTCCATTGGATTCGAATGATGGTTTCTCTTTCCGTAGAGTGGTTACATTAGCCAAACGGACTTACCGTTTGGGAGATATGGCTGAAACAAGGTTTAGAAGGTGAAAAACAGCTAATCGGGCTTAACCGGGTGATTAGCAACTAGGCCCAATGGGAGATTTCGGGATTTGGGGTATTTAAGGGCTGTTAGGGTTAGGATTTCGGTTTTAGACTCATTTTTCCAGCCGCCACTTACCTCCTTCAAGCTCTAGCAATGGCCTCCACCTTCTAATTTCATCCCAAATCGTCTCTAATCACTTTCTAATTGAAGATTAAGCAAAACTACATCAAATCAAGGGAGGCTAGCACCAAATCAGAGGGAGAGCTTCTGGAACACATAGGGATTGGATCCAAATCAGAGATTATTTCAGATCTAAAGTTTGTTTGTGGCTAAGGTGAGTGATTTGCATAGTTCCTCACTAATTATGGCTAATTATGGTAATTAGCGAAGATTAGCGAAATTATGGCTCAGAAAAAACTAGAAAAATTCCCAAAATTCTAAAACATCATTTTAGGCCTCTGATATGAATTTGGGTTGATTTCGACTAATTTTGCAAATCCCGGAATTTGGGGGATTAAGGGGTGATTAGTGATAATTAGCGAATTTATGCATGTTAAAAATCTGGAAAAATATTCAGAAATTATGAAATATTGTTTTAGGCCTCTGTTAGAACATTTGGCTAATTTGGATAAGTTTTGCTAATCCTATCGTTAGATTTGCTTAAACATGCTTAAGAGGGAAATATGGATTTTTTGGGTATGTTTGATCCGTTTTGACATATCATATTGTTGTTTTGCTGTTTGTGGATGTTTATACATGTTGCTATGACTGTATGATGTGCTTTGTGACTGATTAGAAAAGTTAGATTGGTCGAAAACGCCGTCGTATGGCGTAAAACAGTCGCTGGAAGTAGTTGAAGGGAATATGCAGAACCCGGATCGGATCGCCCCCTATCTCCCACGACCCGATCGCGAGTCATCACCACGATCCGCTTGGGAGAGCAAGCCACGAACTGCTTCAGAAGCTAAGGGACCGATGGCCAAGGAATCACGAACCACGATCCGAACCGTATGCAGATGACCACGATCTGAGCTGAAGGAGCTTGTCACGAATCGATCTGGAGGGGAGCGCACGATCCGAAACAGAGGGTGACCACGAGCTAGTGACTGCGAACCGAACCAGAGTGGTGCGACCCGAACCGTTGGAGGGCGGAGCACGATCCGAACCTAAAGGAAGTCCATGACCTGAAGCAAAGTGAAGTGAAGAAAGGAAGACCGATCCGAATGGATATGACGATCAAAACCCGAGATGCAAAGGTAGTCCAAATGGGAGTTAGAGCTCAGGATCCAGATGGGAACCAATGAGTTCACTTCATGGTTGGGCTTTGCTGCGGGATATGTGCAAAGGGGTTGTCGGTATTCATAACTTTGGTTCACCACTGAGAGATGGATGGTGGGCTTGTAGTGATAGTTACACGGGATTGGATTCCGTCATGGCCCAAAGTATTGGGTGACCAAAGTAGAGGATATCGTATGCTTCACGCACTGAGTGAGGGATGTGAGGATGATTGCTATGCTTGATTGTTTGACATCACTATGACATGCACACCCCCACCCACGTTATCTTTACACCATTTGAAAGGGCACCTTAGAGTGTTGTACAGTATGTAGTGCTAACTCTTTGGTTGCAGGTCCAGGTTCAGGTATGATTGGATTATACCTGTTATTATTCTGTTTAGATGCTTATCGCTCATACCAGGCTTTATGTCTGACCCAGAGTTTTATGTCTCTTCTTATTACTCTGGGTGCTCACACGAGCAGACTAGAGACAGGTTGTGGTTAGCTGGTGATGCGCGAGTAGCTGATTCGGAGGCGAGCAGGAGGCTTCCACGTATGATATATAGATATTCTCCCTGTGTCGTTGGTGGTCGCTACTTGGGCATTAGTAGTGTACCTCCTTTATCTTGCTTTTGCTTTGAGACAGTTTGAAAAGTTGTAATAAGCTATTTTTGGATTTCCGCTGCTTTGATGCTCAGTTCTGGTTTTTAGCTTATGCACTGTCTCTACTGTTTTATGTCAAGTATGTTATTATTATATTTTGTTCTATGCGCTGTGAGACATATTACAGGTTCCTTGATTAGCCCATTCTCTTCTTTCTTTTCTCCTGACGACCGTCCCGTGCTAACTGGACATGTGTACAGCGCACTTTTGGAGTATATGTCGGTTGGTGCGGGGCGGGCCGTCACAACCGCCCACCTCGAGACACACTCCCATAATCAAATCGGAGGGTGGCCACCAAACACATCAAAAAAAACGTAGAATAGTATCGAAGAAGGGCACTTGATAGGAGGTATGACCTAACTTGGTATCTGTGACGACCCCAAACCCTTACTAGCCTCAGGACGATGAGTTTCAGACTCACCTTTATTACTAGAACTGACTTCCTCTTCATAACGCAACATACCTTTCTTGTCGAGATCCTCATACTGGTAAGCCATGCATATCATTTAGGAAAAAGGAAGCTTCACATTCCTCATTACACTATTCTGATATTTTCTTTGCAGGCCATGAATAAACCTCAGATTCTTCCTCTTCGGATCTTTAATCAGATGCGGGGCAAAATGAGAAAGTTCATTGAATTTCTTATGATATTCGGGAATGGTCATATGTCCTTGTATCAGATAAGAGAATTCATCACATAACCGCTCAGTTGCTTCAGGAGGAGTAAATCTTTCTAGGAAAATCACTTTAAATCTATCCCATGTAATATTACCTTCTGGATTATCATTAATAATCGAATCCCACCCAAACAAAGCTTCGTCTTTGAGTGCCTAAGATGCCAGTAATCTTTTCTGGTCATCTCTCAGCTTTAAACCGTCAAAGATTTTCTCAGCAGAACGTATCCAAGCTTGTGTTTTCATAATAGATTCTTCACCCGAGAACGGTATTTCACCCATATTTCGATACTTAATTAATAGAGCCTCAATATCTGGTTCTGCATTCCTGCTGTTTCTGACACTCATTTTCTACTATTTCTGCAAATAGCAGATCAAGTGTCAGGTCAACAGAAAAGATATTTTAAAACATAGAAACATATACTTGAATGTAAATGTGTCTATCGGGGTGTATTTCATTCTGCTATACTCATACTAGGATATTACTGATCCTATCTGTAATGAGTTATTCATCCTAGAACTCTACTGGTTCTATTTCTGACGAGTTCGTTAATATGTTATATTCTAGCACTAAGCTTAACCAAAGCTCCGATACCACGTTATGACGACCCCAAACCCCGTACTAACGGTGGCAAGGGTAATCTTTGGAATATAACACATAAACAGATAATAACAGAACATAACTAAATAAATACACCAGATAAAGAACAAATAATACACTGGATAAATGTAATCATCAGAGTTACACAGTATACAGGATCATACTTAGTACAAATACAGTTCAGCTATACATAAATGTCTACAGCGGAAAACAAACATAATATGTACAATAGGAGCTGGACAGCATAAAAAGAGATAAATGATAGAATCCATCTCCAGCTCCAGCTATCCAGAAAGAGCCTGCTAAAACCTGAAGACAAGGCAGCCCGTGTAGAAATAAGGGCACCCGAGTTTGCAAGTGAAACAAACTACGAGTCAGTCATGTGACTAGTATGAGAAATCTACTTAACACATTTTATAATATGGCTAATCACAGGACCACGCCACTTTCGCGGAACAGGTTTACTCCATTGGATTGCTAGTGCTTTAAAACAAGTAAATCTTTTAAACTTCGTAATGCTTTTTATAAAAATGAAGCCATTATAAGACTCAGTTCCCATCACACAATGCAACGCAAACCAGAGGATAGAGTTTTATCTTATAATGGCCAAAATATGCTTGATACGAATAAAACAAAAGAACTTGATATTATTACTAGTGTTTATATGTTTCAAAAACAATTTCAATCATAACTATCAATCATAGACGGCATGGGTACCATATATCATGTCGCCATATATATACACAATCAAAACCACACGGTATCATATTTGAAAATTGGATTTCCATCATGAACCAAGGCAAAAGATAGTCCTTACCGTCTTCGAGACGCTCTAGCCCGCCCCTCAGGATCAGAACTCGAGTGACCCTTGGATCGTCAGGGCCGGTCCACACGGAGTGGATTAAAATGCCTGAACAATGCGTTCCCCCACCCTTTGGGGCGTAGATGAGCCAACGAATGACTCCACCGGTCCCGGATCGACCGATATTACCGAGGAGCCTCGCAACAGCAATAACCACATAGGTGAAAAATAGTATAAATGTCAGCCAGTTTAAGCACTGACACCACCTCTAGCTAGAAAGGAACGCATGCCCTCCCTGATGTCCTCTCCCGTTTCTGGTTCATACCGGCGTGTGAGGCTCGCGAATTCACGTTATACACAAAGCTATGCCACACAGGCGGTGCTTTGATCATCAACCACAAGACTTTGCTTTTCAACAGAAGCCTTGATCACTACATCTTAGCATGCCACACAGGCAATCCGCACCATGCAACTGATGGCTATCAATCACATAGAATGAAATCCAATGTCAGACACACAGTCCATTTACAAGTCCGTTCTGGGTCTGAACGAAACCGGAGGCACTATATACCTCGCATACCCATCGATCTCCACGTACGTCTGGACGATCACCACTCATTATCCATATTTCGGGATGCCTCCCAATCAGGACATCAGTTATCATCCAACCGAGGTGAAGATCTCCGGTCTTCAACCACCGTCTTCATCTTCGACTTCTTATCGTCGATTCAGTTATTCAGAATGGGATAAACCCGGTCTTTCTGAGCAACTCGCGTATATAATAAACAAGTGCTACACAAACACAACATACGCTTCATTCCAATTTGTAACACCCCACACCCGCTAAGGTCACTCACTAAGGGAATGCCTTAACTTCGGTGGAGTATTTTAAGTGAATATAGAACAGAAAAATTACAACAAGACAGATATAAGTAATACTTGAAATTTAAAACATCATTTCATTGCAGCAGAAGGTAAACATGTTGGGTTACATATCAAAAACCAACAAGAGTCAAGTACAAAATATCCATCTCGTTAAAACATAAGTACATAATCCCACTACATAACTAATAGCCATAATAGAAAAGATAACCGAGCCTTACGTCAAGAGTCCAAGCTCTAAAAGATAGATAAATCAATCTGATCAAAGCCCACTAGTGCTAGGCCCACTCTGAGAAACTGAGGGTTGGGAAAAAGATAAAAACAACGGGGTCAGACATAAGTCTGAGCGAGTCCTATAACCTTAACAATACAATCATTAAAGTAATTAGGGTATGATATAAACCTGGTACGGTACAACTGGGGATAAATTACTACACTAAGCAGCCAACTAGACTTAGGATGAACTAAGATAACGGTAAAGACGCACCTATCCACCCAAGGATAAATACTACACTGCACCACACCAGATCTACCCACACAAGGGTAATTCCTACACTGCACCACAACAGATCTACCCACCCAAGGGTAATTCCTACACTGCACCACACCAGATCTACCCACCCAAGGGTAATTCCTACACTGCACCACACCAGATCTACCCACCCAAGGGTAATTCCTACACTGCACCACACCAGTCATTCCTACTTAAAGGTTGATCCCACCCAAGGACTTAGAAAATTTAACTAGTAGTTTCGTGTACCCCTAGCTGACTACATAGGTGCCGTCTGCCCCTATCTCCACTAGGTGTACCCACTACTCCCCAAGCCATCAGCACCCTACCGTAGATACCCGTGCTGGCCCCACAGTGGGGTGTATCACTCCCCAAAGTGGCAACCCGATACTATCGACGGTGCACGGCTTATACCTACACGATGCAACAACGTCTTACCTACCATCCCGGGTCCACACACGCATATGAAACCCGTTGGACTTGCATTGCCACCGCTAACCCGTTTTGGCCTCTTATAGTCAAGCCCAGTATGCGTGTCCCATCCTCGACATCGGTCGAGCCCAATAAGATACATATGGGTTACTGGTTGAAATGGGCCCCCACAAGCTACCCACCTAAGCTTGTCCCTTTTTCTAGTGCATCCCACTTTACCCTTTAATCATGTTTAATTACATGTTTCCACTTGGTTAAGTATTCTAATCGTATTTTCTATTGCCACCCAAGGCAACCCACTAGATTTCCACATGCCACCCAAGGCACTTACTTAATTTCCACAAGCCACCCAAGGCACCCACTTAACCCTTTAATCATGTTTAGTTACATGTTCCACTTTGGTTAAGTATTCTAATCGTATTTTCTATTGCCACCCAAGGCAACCACTAGATTTTTCCACATGCCACCCAAGGCACCCACTTAACCCCTCATGTCCCTCTACATGCTAATATGGTTAAGTGTTTCTTAATTGATTAAGACCGTAACCTTTGTAAAGACCTCTCACATTAGACTATCTTTTATGGCAGCTGGATTTGCCGGTCGGGTCCGGGCAGCCTTACGCCATAACCGAGTCTAACCTCGTGTCTTTACACTTGTCACATATTTAGTTTATGCCTAAGACCTCTCACATTGGGCCAATCATTTGTAGCCGCTGGATTTGCCGGTCGGTTCCGTGCAGTCTTATGCTACAAAAGGGTTGTAACAACCCGTAAAATGCGAGCCAGTTTGAAATTTTTATTTTGGCAACTTTAGTGAATTTTGAATATTTAAAATGAATTATTTTAAATAATATCGACGAGAAATTTATTTTGAATATAATTAGAACGTATATATTATATACGTCGTCATTAGAATATATAATAATTATATATAATTATAAAAGGAATTGAAAATGGCGCGGTAGTTCGAAAATTCGATTTCTAATTTCAAATGAATATATAGGATTCATTATAAGTCAGAATTGGACGAAACAAGAAATATTTGAATCTGTATAAGGATATCTTTCTAACGAAGTTGAGAAACTGAGATTTCACTTTAGAAGTTGAAAGATATGTCCAGTTGAAAATTCAGAAAAGTCGCTGTGGAATTTATATATATTTTAATATATATAAAGGCCCTTAAAAATGGACATTTTGCAAACGACCTCGGATTTCGACGAAACCAGTTTTGTTGGGTCCGTGATGTCGAGTTATTGCTAGATTCCAAATTTCATAATTTTTCGAATCAATATGTGAGCGTGGCGAAGGAAAACGCGTTTGACCAGTTTCAGTTGATTTTAATCGACTGAAAAATGGCCATTTTTCCAACGGCCTCAGAATTCGACGAAACTAGTTTTGTTAGGACCGTATCGTCAATACGAAACTAGAAAATATTTTTCTGGGATTTTTCTAGTTAGTATGTGACCCCGGTAATTTGAAATGTACGTTTAAAATTCAATATAGTGATTTAAATGTAAATTCAAAAGGAAACTGATTGTAACAATCGAATCAGCTTGCGATACATATCCCATTGTGTTCGGAATGGGGGTAAAACGCTATGGGCGACAGGCGGTAGACCTCGTTTCGAGGCCATAAGTAAAAGTCAACCCTTTGGCAAAAATAAATAATTAAATAATAAAAAAAAAACCTAACTCCCTCCTTTTCTTCTTCGTTGCCCCCCCCCCTCCCCGTTTCATTATACAGAACGAAATAAAAAAAAAAAAAAAGAAAACCTAAAACCTAAATCGCCGCCGCCTTACCCTTGCCGCCGACGAACCCTCGACGCCGCCCCCCACCTCGAAGCCGCCTTCACCTCGGAACCCCTCGAACATCATCGCGACGGAATCGAAGCAGCACCCCAAAGCAACCCTCGAACCCTGCCGCGAACCTCCGAACGCCACCAGAGTCGCCGACTTCTCCTCCTCCCCTTCGCAAGATCGGTGAGCCATTTTATTTTATTTGTTTTTTTATTTTTATTTAAAAACTGTATTTTCTCTAGATTTAAAACTGTAGTTTTTTTTTCTTTAGAATAAAACTGATTTTTATGAAGTAATAAAAACTGATAAATATGAAGTTATAAAACTGAATTTTAAACAGAATTTTTTTTTATTATAAAGATTTAAAACTGTTATATTTTTTTTTTTAAGATGAAAACTGTTTTGTTTTTAAAGAGTTAAAACAGAATTTTTAAAAAGAAAGTAAAACAGATTTTATATATAAAGTTTTAAAAACTGATTTTTAAAGAAATTTAAAAACTGATTTATAAAGAACTTTAAAACTGATTTTTTTTGGGAATTTTAAAAACTGTTTTTTTTATATATAAAGTTTTAAAAACTGATTTGAAAAGGAAAAGAAAACTGATTTTATTTTAAAACTTTAAATAGGAAAAAGGGTTTAATCTTTAAGGAGAAAAAGGATTTGAACTTTAAGAAGTAAAAATCATATTTTTATATATTGATAGTAAAAGTAAAAATCATATTTTTATATTGAATAGCGTAGTAAAAATTCGATTTTTACATATGTAGAGAATACGGGCGAAAGCGACAAAAGGCGAAGATTTCTATAAAGGAAGAGTCGTGAAGTTGGATAGCTATTGGTGAGAATTCTCTCACTTTAAAATTTTCTTTACAGTTATTTATTTAGTAACTGCATTCATGAACTGTTCCCCGTCGTCCACAGACCATGGACGACTTGTTTGTTTGGTTGTGTTCTGTGTGAAAATTGATCGCAAAGTGAAATAATTTATATATATAGCAAAGTGAAATTTATATATATAGCGAAGAAAATATCATATATAGTGAAAGAGAAATAACATATATATATGAAAGTGAAATAATTTATATATATAGCAAAGTGAAATTTATATATATAGCGAAGAAAATATCATATATAGTGAAAGAGAAAATATTATATAAGTTGAAAGTGAAATATGTATATATGAAAAGTGAAAATATCGAATATATTGAAAGCGAAAATATCGAATATATCGAAAGTGAAAATATCGAATATATTGAAAGCGAAAATATCGAATATATCGAAAGTGAAAATATTGAATATATTGAAAGTGTATGAAATATTGAATATATTGAAAATGAATATATCGTATGTATTGAAAATGAAAATATCGTATATAGTGAAAAGTGAATATATATATATATATATATATATATGAATTGAAAACGATGTATATGAAATATTCGAATTGAAAACGATGTATATGAAATATTCGAATTGAACTAAATAGAAAACAAATTCGAAATGAATTGAATAGAAAATGAATTCGAAATGAATTGAATAGAAAATGAATTCGAAATGAATTGAATAGAAAATAAATTCGAATTGAATTGAATAGAAAATGAATTCGAATTGAATAAAATAGAAAACGAATTCGAATTGAATTGAAACCGAATTGAAATAAATTCAAATTGAATTGAAATTTGAATTGAATAGAAATGAATTTTAAAACGAATTTATAAGGAAGAATTCAATTTTGATTTGAATTGAAATGGAAGTTGAAATTGTTTTTGAAACGAATTTAAAACTATTCATATAATTCGTTTTAGATAGAAATCGACGAAATATATATTATATATATTATATATATAATATAATGGCCTGAATAGAACGCGCCGCGCCGCGGCAGTTCGTGAATTTCGACCATTTATTTCAAACGGACATTGCGGGAGATCCGACCGTCGGATTCTCCTAAAACCGGAACCGTTGGGTTCGTATCGAAAAGAGCTTTCTAGCGAATATTAGAAATTTGAAATCTAACGGTTGGATTTGGAAATACGTCCAAATCAAATTTGAAAAAGGTCGCTGTAAGTGCAGTTCGATGGCCATTGATGGAAATCGACCGTACAGGCCTTGATAAAATTATTAAAAATAGTAATAATTTGTGTAAAATCATAAGAAATGATTTGGGAAGAATTGGGATGAAAAACTCCATATTTGAAAAGATAAAAATTGATTTTTATCGAAATGAATAGTTATTAACTAGAAAAATAATCCAATGGTAAAAAATAAATAAATTGGATTAGATTTGAATTGAAATTATCAATGGATATTTTCGATATTGGATTCCGTGATTACAGATATTGTGATGGGAATTTGGAAGATATCGATATCGTTATTCCCGATATGATATCTGTTGGTTTCAGGATTTGATGTTAAATATAAGTCAATACTCTCTCTATTTAAAACCTAATATTTAATGTCAAATTTGATTGTTTGATGGTTTGGATTGTGCTCGACCAGTTTATGAGCAGAATATGCTTTTACATTTAGCATTGGGTTGGGTTGAAAATATCTGTGTGCTAACGCCTTGTGAAACACTTCACGATTTGACGATAAGGTGTTTAGCGATATTGTGTTCATTTCAAATTTAATGAATGATTGTGAAATGATATTTTTCTTAAAGCGAAAAGAAACGTATTCCCGATTTTGGACAGGGAATGTTTTATAAAAATGTTTTATAAAACAGAAAGGATTTCGAGGCCCAAAACCCGATGATTTCTAAAGTGATTTAGAAAATGTATTATATGTTACATTGTGGTTCATCGCGTATTCGATCAGTTGCTATTAATGATGTATCTGTTTGGTGGCGGAGAATTTATTCTCTTGCTTAACACCCTTCTTTGAGACGTACGAGCTCAAAGGTTATGTGATTAATAGTGACTGATCATATGCGTGAATTACAGATGTGAAGTACTATATTTTGAAAGTACTTGTGATTATTATGTTGTGAAATGATTTTCCCTACTTTGGGATATGAAATGATTTAGTATGTGGCTAAAGATTCGGGTAACCCTGAGACTAAAAGTATGGGTGAGAGGGCGGTGTATGCTCTCCATGAGTGGGAGGTGCATCGTCGGTGTAGCCTACTCCTATGTGGGGTAGGTGCACATATATATATCGAGTTGCGAGGTGCGTACCCTTTGCCTTGTCGATGGGGAGCACGATATTTGGTTGCATACTTGTTTGTATGCATTGTTATGTTTTGGAATTCACATTTCAAAATGATTTGATTTGAGATCCCGAAGTGAAATCTACTTTGATATAGAAAGTTAGATATGTATTTCAAATGATTTGAAATAAAAAATCGGGAATAAAATCCAAAGGAATAATTTTTGTAAATTGAATTGGATTTGGAAAATCTAAGTGTGGTGATTAATCTAAATGGGTAGATTGGGATATTGCATGTTGATTGATGCATAGTAGATCCATATATCTATATTGATTGTTGTTTATAAACTGGCTTTCATGGGGGTAAACCCGTTCCGCGAAAGTGGCGTGGTCCCGTGATTTGCCTTATTTTTGAACAAAGTTAACAACTGTTTTTGAGTTCTCACACCAGTCCCATGACTGACCTGTAGTTTGCTTTTCCCTTGCGAACTCGGGTGCCCCTATTTTCCACACGGGCAGTCGAGTAGTTTTATTTTGCAGATGTATTGAGCAGGATTCTGGATTGAAGCTTTAAGCTGTGTCCAGGCATTTACAGTCTTCCGCTGTGTAGTTTATATTTCCGCTGTGCACTGTTTTACATTTATGTAAATTTATCTTCCGCTGTGTATTATTATCGATATACTCTGATATTCTGTACTCTGATGTAACATTATTATGATGTTTATTGAAGTCTTCTGTTATTTGTTCTGATGTGTTGTATACCCAAAGTTAGCGTATGCGGGATTCGAACGGTCTTGGTCGGTTTAGCGATCGATTAGGTCCGGGCGAAATCCGTGTCGTTACATCGTGGTATCAGAGCTTTGGTTAAACTCAAATCTTTGGGGTACAACTCGTTAGAACTGAACAAAAGACTCATCAGAGGTAGGATTAGTAATGTCCTATAAAAGAATCCTCATTAGAGATAGAATCAGTAGCATTCTAGAATGAGTGACTCGTTAGAGATGGGGTTAGAAATGCCCTAGAATGAGTCGAGAGTTATTTGTTTATAAATAACGTATTTGTGATTATATATATAATCTGGTTTTAGAAAATATGATTTTAAATATATAAAGTTATATATTTGAAAAATCTAATCAATTAATTGATTGTTGGTTGTGTTGTTTGATTATTAGTTAACTAATAAAATCAACATTTGAATTGAAGGAACCATTATGCCTAATTGAACCGAATATTGAACGGTATTGAAAATTGGTCGCATTTGCTTGCATATACATATACTTACATTGAACAGGTCATAGCAAGGAGGCTAGAGTAGAGAATAAAATTTGTTTGCCCGACAAATAGGTACATGTTTACTATAATTTACTGTTTTGTTTGGGTGATGATGATTTTGTGAGCCTATTGGCTAGCCGCTTGGCTAGCCGCTTGGCTTTTTCTTTTTCTTTTTGAGATCTGAAGGACCGGGGAAGCTATTTGAAATTCCCCGATGCTCCCATTGCAGGGGAGGTTATGGCGAAATTTTTCGAAAATTTAGGGTGTTAGCCAAATTTTTGAAGAATTAGAAAATTCTCAGAAACTGATAGGTTGGAGAATGGAAGCCGGATCGAATGTTGAGTTGATAAATCAAACCACTTTCGACTTTGTTCCTTTTCGGGGACGAAAAGTTTTAAGTGGGGGAGATTGTAACAACCCGTAAAATGCGAGCCAGTTTGAAATTTTTATTTTGGCAACTTTAGTGAATTTTGAATATTTAAAATGAATTATTTTAAATAATATCGACGAGAAATTTATTTTGAATATAATTAGAACGTATATATTATATACGTCGTCGTTAGAATATATAATAATTATATATAATTATAAAAGGAATTGAAAATGGCGCGGTAGTTCGAAAATTCGATTTCTAATTTCAAATGAATATATAGGATTCATTATAAGTCAGAATTGGACGAAACAAGAAATATTTGAATCTGTATAAGGATATCTTTCTAACGAAGTTGAGAAACTGAGATTTCACTTTAGAAGTTGAAAGATATGTCCAGTTGAAAATTCAGAAAAGTCGCTGTGGAATTTATATATATTTTAATATATATAAAGGCCCTTAAAAATGGACATTTTGCAAACGACCTCGGATTTCGACGAAACCAGTTTTGTTGGGTCCGTGATGTCGAGTTATTGCTAGATTCCAAATTTCATAATTTTTCGAATCAATATGTGAGCGTGGCGAAGGAAAATGCGTTTGACCAGTTTCAGTTGATTTTAATCGACTGAAAAATGGCCATTTTTCCAACGGCCTCAGAATTCGACGAAACTAGTTTTGTTAGGACCGTATCGTCAATACGAAACTAGAAAATATTTTTCTGGGATTTTTCTAGTTAGTATGTGACCCCGGTAATTTGAAATGTACGTTTAAAATTCAATATAGTGATTTAAATGTAAATTCAAAAGGAAACTGATTGTAACAATCGAATCAGCTTGCGATACATATCCCATTGTGTTCGGAATGGGGGTAAAACGCTATGGGCGACAGGCGGTAGACCTCGTTTCGAGGCCATAAGTAAAAGTCAACCCTTTGGCAAAAATAAATAATTAAATAATAATAAAAAAAAACCTAACTCCCTCCTTTTCTTCTTCGTTGCCCCCCCCCCCCCCCGTTTCATTATACAGAACGAAAAAAAAAAAAAAAAAAACCTAAAACCTAAATCGCCGCCGCCTTACCCTTGCCGCCGACGAACCCTCGACGCCGCCCCCCACCTCGAAGCCGCCTTCACCTCGGAACCCCTCGAACATCATCGCGACGGAATCGAAGCAGCACCCCGAAGCAACCCTCGAACCCTTCCGCGAACCTCCGAACGCCACCAGAGCCGCCGACTTCTCCTCCTCCCCTTCGCAAGATCGGTGAGCCATTTTATTTTATTTGTTTTTTTATTTTTATTTAAAAACTGTATTTTCTCTAGATTTAAAACTGTAGTTTTTTTTCTTTAGAATAAAACTGATTTTTATGAAGTAATAAAAACTGATAAATATGAAGTTATAAAACTGAATTTTAAACAGAATTTTTTTTTATTATAAAGATTTAAAACTGTTATATTTTTTTTTTTAAGATGAAAACTGTTTTGTTTTTAAAGAGTTAAAACAGAATTTTTAAAAAGAAAGTAAAACAGATTTTATATATAAAGTTTTAAAAACTGATTTTTAAAGAAATTTAAAAACTGATTTATAAAGAACTTTAAAACTGATTTTTTTTGGGAATTTTAAAAACTGTTTTTTTTATATATAAAGTTTTAAAAACTGATTTGAAAAGGAAAAGAAAACTGATTTTATTTTAAAACTTTAAATAGGAAAAAGGGTTTAATCTTTAAAGAGAAAAAGGATTTGAACTTTAAGAAGTAAAAATCATATTTTTATATATTGATAGTAAAAGTAAAAATCATATTTTTTATATTGAATAGCGTAGTAAAAATTCGATTTTTACATATGTAGAGAATACGGGCGAAAGCGACAAAAGGCGAAGATTTCTATAAAGGAAGAGTCGTGAAGTTGGATAGCTATTGGTGAGAATTCTCTCACTTTAAAATTTTCTTTACAGTTATTTATTTAGTAACTGCATTCATGAACTGTTCCCCGTCGTCCACAGACCATGGACGACTTGTTTGTTTGGTTGTGTTCTATGTGAAAATTGATCGCAAAGTGAAATAATTTATATATATAGCAAAGTGAAATTTATATATATAGCGAAGAAAATATCATATATAGTGAAAGAGAAATAACATATATATATGAAAGTGAAATAATTTATATATATAGCAAAGTGAAATTTATATATATAGCGAAGAAAATATCATATATAGTGAAAGAGAAAATATTATATAAGTTGAAAGTGAAATATGTATATATGAAAAGTGAAAATATCGAATATATTGAAAGCGAAAATATCGAATATATCGAAAGTGAAAATATCGAATATATTGAAAGCGAAAATATCGAATATATCGAAAGTGAAAATATTGAATATATTGAAAGTGTATGAAATATTGAATATATTGAAAATGAATATATCGTATGTATTGAAAATGAAAATATCGTATATAGTGAAAAGTGAATATATATATATATATATATATATGAATTGAAAACGATGTATATGAAATATTCGAATTGAAAACGATGTATATGAAATATTCGAATTGAACTAAATAGAAAACGAATTCGAAATGAATTGAATAGAAAATGAATTCGAAATGAATTGAATAGAAAATGAATTCGAAATGAATTGAATAGAAAATGAATTCGAATTGAATTGAATAGAAAACGAATTCGAATTGAATAAAATAGAAAACGAATTCGAATTGAATTGAAACCGAATTGAAATAAATTCAAATTGAATTGAAATTTGAATTGAATAGAAATGAATTTTAAAACGAATTTATAAGGAAGAATTCAATTTTGATTTGAATTGAAATGGAAGTTGAAATTGTTTTTGAAACGAATTTAAAACTATTCATATAATTCGTTTTAGATAGAAATCGACGAAATATATATTATATATATTATATATATAATATAATGGCCTGAATAGAACGCGCCGCGCCGCGGCAGTTCGTGAATTTCGACCATTTATTTCAAACGGACATTGCGGGAGATCCGACCGTCGGATTCTCCTAAAACCGGAACCGTTGGGTTCGTATCGAAAAGAGCTTTCTAGCGAATATTAGAAATTTGAAATCTAACGGTTGGATTTGGAATTACGTCCAAATCAAATTTGAAAAAGGTCGCTGTAAGTGCAGTTCGATGGCCATTGATGGAAATCGACCATACAGGCCTTGATAAAATTATTAAAAATAGTAATAATTTGTGTAAAATCATAAGAAATGATTTGGGAAGAATTGGGATGAAAAACTCCATATTTGAAAAGATAAAAATTGATTTTTATCGAAATGAACTAGTTATTAACTAGAAAAATAATCCAATGGTAAAAAATAAATAAATTGGATTAGATTTGAATTGAAATTATCAATGGATATTTTCGATATTGGATTCCGTGATTACAGATATTGTGATGGGAATTTGGAAGATATCGATATCGTTATTCCCGATATGATATCTGTTGGTTTCAGGATTTGATGTTAAATATAAGTCAATACTCTCTCTATTTAAAACCTTATATTTAATGTCAAATTTGATTGTTTGATGGTTTGGATTGTGCTCGACCAGTTTATGAGCAGAATATGCTTTTACATTTAGCATTGGGTTGGGTTGAAAATATCTGTGTGCTAACGCCTTGTGAAACACTTCACGATTTGACGATAAGGTGTTTAGCGATATTGTGTTCATTTCAAATTTAATGAATGATTGTGAAATGATATTTTTCTTAAAGCAAAAAGAAACGTATTCCCGATTTTGGACAGGGAATGTTTTATAAAAATGTTTTATAAAACAGAAAGGATTTCGAGGCCCAAAACCCGATGATTTCTAAAGTGATTTAGAAAATGTATTATATGTTACATTGTGGTTCATCGCGTATTCGATCAGTTGCTATTAATGATGTATCTGTTTGGTGGCGGAGAATTTATTCTCTTGCTTAACACCCTTCTTTGAGACGTACGAGCTCAAAGGTTATGTGATTAATAGTGACTGATCATATGCGTGAATTACAGATGTGAAGTACTATATTTTGAAAGTACTTGTGATTATTATGTTGTGAAATGATTTTCCCTACTTCGGGATATGAAATGATTTAGTATGTGGCTAAAGATTCGGGTAACCCTGAGACTAAAAGTATGGGTGAGAGGGCGGTGTATGCTCTCCATGAGTGGGAGGTGCATCGTCGGTGTAGCCTACTCCTATGTGGGGTAGGTGCACATATATATATCGAGTTGCGAGGTGCGTACTCTTTGCCTTGTCGATGGGGAGCACGATATTTGGTTGCATACTTGTTTGTATGCATTGTTATGTTTTGGAATTCACATTTCAAAATGATTTGATTTGAGATCCCGAAGTGAAATCTACTTTGATATAGAAAGTTAGATATGTATTTCAAATGATTTGAAATAAGAAATCGGGAATAAAATCCAAAGGAATAATTTCTGTAAATTGAACTGGATTTGGAAAATCTAAGTGTGGTGATTAATCTAAATGGGTAGATTGGGATATTGCATGTTGATTGATGCATAGTAGATCCATATATCTATATTGATTGTTGTTTATACACTGGCTTTCATGGGGGTAAACCCGTTCCGCGAAAGTGGCGTGGTCCCGTGATTTGCCTTATTTTTGAACAAAGTTAACAACTGTTTTTGAGTTCTCACACCAGTCCCATGACTGACCTGTAGTTTGCTTTTCCCTTGCGAACTCGGGTGCCCCTATTTTCCACACGGGCAGTCGAGTAGTTTTATTTTGCAGATGTATTGAGCAGGATTCTGGATTGAAGCTTTAAGCTGTGTCCAGGCATTTACAGTCTTCCGCTGTGTAGTTTATATTTCCGCTGTGCACTGTTTTACATTTATGTAAATTTATCTTCCGCTGTGTATTATTATCGATATACTCTGATATTCTGTACTCTGATGTAACATTATTATGATGTTTATTGAAGTCTTCTGTTATTTGTTCTGATGTGTTGTATACCCAAAGTTAGCGTATGCGGGATTCGAACGGTCTTGGTCGGTTTAGCGATCGATTAGGTCCGGGCGAAATCCGTGTCGTTACATCGTGGTATCAGAGCTTTGGTTAAACTCAAATCTTTGGGGTACAACTCGTTAGAACTGAACAAAAGACTCATCAGAGGTAGGATTAGTAATGTCCTATAAAAGAATCCTCATTAGAGATAGAATCAGTAGCATATGACTTGCATAACTTGCATAACATCATGATCACATAGCATATGACTTGCATAACTTGCATAACATCATGATCACATAGCATATGACTTGCATAACTTGCATAGCATCATGAACACATAGCATATAACTTGCATAACTTGCATAGCATCATGAACACATAGCATATAACTTGCATAACTTGCATAACATCATGAACACATAGCATATAACTTGCATAACTTGCATAACATCATAAACACATAGCATATAACTTGCATAACTTGCATAGATCCACATTCATAGCCATAACCTCATTATATCCTATCATAATCATTTCAACAATTGGTAATTATGGCTATAGAAACTCACAACTTGTCGATTAGCACTCCTATGAAGAAGATTAAGTTGCTAGAGTTGATTAGAAGTTGATTTGAGAAGTTATCTTCCTCTTTAATTTGATGGAGGCTCCTTCAAGTTGCGTTTTGACGGCATAACGACGTTGTATCTATTTTTAGTATGAATTAGGGTAGTCTTAGGGTGTATTTATAGATTAGTTAAGTGTTTTAGGCCATTAGATTAACCCTAAATCAGATTAGAGCCGTCAGCTCTCGTCACTAGCCACCAAAACCCAGCCCAAAGCTCAAACCAGTGCACCCAGGCCAACCTGACCGACAGGGGGGGTCGACCCCTGGGTCGACACATGGGTCGACCCCTTGGGGGGGTCGACACCCATGTCGACCCCTGTGTCGACTCCCTCTGTCTGGCGGGAATTTTCCCGCCTCTTCTGAAATTTGAAATCTGAATATTTTAAATCTGTTTTGAATTTTTTCTGAAACTTCGTTGGGCCTTAACTGGGTCGTACGGACTCCGATTTTCGAAAACTCGGACTCTATTTCACGTATTTTTCCGAGACGAACGCAATGGAATAGCCCGTTTCCCCTGATTCAGATTTTAAAATTTAATTCTGCCCTGTTTTATATTATAGCAAGTTATTCAACATACGGGGTGTAACATTCTCCCCTACTTAAAGGATTTCGTCCCCGAAATCTCTAAGTCAAGAAGAACGTATCCTACCAACCAAACAACCATCTACTCAAACCATCAAACACTGGCATCCATTGTCCTTAAAGTTTCTAATGCTGTATGAACATATGCAAAGAGTGTGTGTATATGTTCCCTGTCTAATGCAAAATCAGGCGGTCTACTAATACAGTTGACCTCCTTAATGCAAACCATGATAGTGCCATGCATCCAATATGTATGCGAAAGAATCCTACCGACACATACTATTACTACATGTGTGCACAACCATACACCAAAATGCATCATACATATGATAACGCAACCATTATACATCCATTAATAAAGCTACCTACACACAATTTATATGCAATATGCAATATGAAGTGACTGAGCCGATCTAGTGCCTAAAGTGTTTGTATATGCATCCACGAGCAACCACTAGCAACCACTTGCATCCACACGCATCCATCAATCATAACATGTCTCAAACACATGTTTCAACCATAGGTTTACCCTATCTAAAGGTCAAAGGTACTAATGAGAGGACATACTAAAGATAAGATAAGTACTAGACAAACGATAAAGGAGAAGTTAAAAGACATACCCTCAAAAAGAAATGGGTATAGTGAACGCATCTTCGCTTCTGTCTCCCAAGTAGCGTTGCTCTCATCATCTCCCCATTGCACTTTGAATAGTTGAACCTCTCTGTTTTTCAACTTCCTAATCTCTGACCCAAGGATGCGGGTAGGAGCTCGTCGAATAGTCGCATCACGCTCTACCTCCACTTCTCTAAGCAAGCTCGGCTCTACTACCTCTGCGGTCTCATGTAGGCACTTCCTCAAATGTGACACATGGAATACGTCATGTACCCCACTAAGTCTCTCGGGTAAATCCACTCTATATGCCATCCGTCTAATCCTTTCCTTAATAGGAAACGGTCCTACAAATCTTGGTGCTAACTTCCCAACGGCCCCAAAGCGAACAACATTCCGTAATGGAGATACTTTAACAAAGACCATTTCCCCAACGTTAAACTCAAGATCCGTCCACCTCTTATCCGCGTAAGATTTCTGCCTATCTTGCGCTGCTTTCATCCTTCTCCGAATCAAATCAATCTTTTCCGAAGTCTCTCTAACCATATCGGGCCCAAGCAAGATCTTATCCGTAGATTCCCACCAACATGTAAGTGATCGACAAGGCCTTCCATAAAGAGCTTCGAAAGGAGCCACACCAATACTGGACTGAAAGCTGTTGTTATACACGAACTCCACCAATGGAAGATGCTCTTCCCATGTACCTCCAAAGTCTAAGATACATAGTCTCAAAAGGTCTTCTAGAACACGATTCACCCTCTCGGTCTGGCCGTCCGTCTGAGGATGATATGCGGTGCTCAAACACAACTGAGTCCCTACTGCCTCTTGCAAACTCTTCCAAAACTCGCTAGTGAAGATAGGATCTTGATCACTCACTATGCTAGAAGGTACCCCATGCAATCGAACTATTTCTCGAAGGTAAACTGAAGCTAGCCATGGAGCAGTCCTCTTGCTCTTCACAGGTATGAAATGGGCGCTCTTAGTAAGTCTGTCTACCACAACCCAAATTCCCGTATTACCCTTCCTCGATCTCGGTAACCCATCAATAAAATCCATCGAGACGCTATCCGACTTCCGTTGCGGAACTTCCAATGGGTGAAGCAACCCACCGGGTTTCTTTTGCTCCGCTTTCACTCGTTGGCACACCAAGCATCTAGCGACATACTCGGCCACATCTTTCTTCATACCGGCCAAAAAGAAAACTCGCTTCATGTCTTGGTACATCTTGTCCCCACTGGGATGAATGGTCATCTTTGAACGATGCGCATCATCAAGTATAGCCTTCCTCAAACCCTCGTTTTGCTGTACACAAAGTCTACCGTCTCTACGCAAGCACCCCCTATCGTCTAGGGTGTACCTACTCAAATGGCTGGACCACTCCCCCTTATGAGCCTCTCTACCAACTCAACCAACTGTGGGTCATCCCGCTGTGCCTCGCCAATCCGTCCCAAAAGAGTAGGTCTGACCTCTAAAGATGCTAGCAAACCGGGTATAAAGTCAACGGAAGGTCTGAAATCAAACATCGAGATAAATTCCAAGCTTCGTCATTCCTCGAACAATGGACTCAAGGACAACCTTTTTCTGCTTAAGGCGTCTGCCACCACGTTACCCTTGCCAGGGGTATACGCTATCTCGAAATCATAGGATGCTAAGAATTCCATCCACCTTTGTTGTCTTAAGACTATGCGCTCGAAGAGTCTCCAACACTTCCCTAAGATGTAGGGCATGCTTTTCTCCACTTCTAGAGAAAACCAGGATATTCCCCCATGCAAAATCGTCACAACTATCCATCTCTCACGCAGACCATCCTAGTCGAACTCGACATCCCCCAAGTGCAAGCCCCAAAGGCCTAAACCAATATCAGACAAACACCCAAGGGATACCTCCTTCGAATTCAGACGACCTACGTGAGATGATACTAGTAAAAAATGCTAAATAATTAAGCCCTTGTCCAACTCTGGATGTCCTTGCCAGTCTCGCTCCAAAACCACCGTTGATCAAATAACTGGCTTTGCTTAACCTATTAAGCACATACGAAAATTTATTTCGCTCTTAGAAAAGACCAAGATGTCATCCACAAAGACCACTACGAAGTTATTTAGGTACTCCCTGAACACCCTACTCATCAAATCAACAAAGTATGCGGGGGCGTTCGTCAAACCAAATGGCATCACAAGCCACTCATAGAAACCATCCGGAGTCCTAAAGGCAGTCTTCTCTATACTATCCTCAGCCACTCCCAACTGATGAAACCCCGTGGCCAAGTCCAACTGCGAAAACACTGAGGCGCCAACCAACTGATCAAAGAGATCATCAATCCTCGGCAATGGGTGTCTATTCTTCTTTGTGAGCTTGTTGAGTTCTCTATAGTCTACACAAAGTCTGAGGGACCCATCCGCCTTCGTGGCAAAACCTACTGGAGCACCCCACTCCGATATACTTCATTTTATGAACCCCTTCTCAAGCAACTCCCCTACTTGCTTATGGAGTTCCCTCCTCTCACGAGGAGCCATGTGGCGCACTGGCAAAGATACTGGTTTAGCATTGTCCACCAGATATATTCGGAAGTCTATCTCCCGCTTCGGAGGTAAGCCCTTCACCTCCTCAAACACATCCGTGTATTCCCGGACCACTCTAACAGATCGCAAACTCTCGACCGAAGCGTCAAGCGATTCAAGATAACTTAGCATAACAGAATTCATGGGATTACAAGAGATCTCGAGAGTGTTCCCCAAGCGAGTCATGAGCCTAACAACTCTCCTTTCACAATCAAGAATAGCACCATTACTGGATAACCAGTCCATGCCCAAAATCAACCCATAGCCCGTGAAGCCCAAAACAAAAGCATCACATCTAAACTCAACGCTAAGTATAGTAATCTTCAAACCCAAACATATCATAGACAAATAAGTGGAGCCCCAATTGGGTTTGAAACAACCAAGGGATCATCTACTAGACTGGTGTCTAAGTGTAGTGACTCAACTAACGATGATGAGATAAACGAATGCGATGCGCCAGAGTCGAATAAAGTTTGAACAGGATGATCGAGAGAACCAAATTTCAACCTAGACGGTCCTACCCCCATCAGGTATACCAGCCGTGAGGGAATACATCTACCCTCCAGAAGATCCTGTACTTTGTCCTTACCTCTTTGGACAATCCTAATAAGGTGTCCTATTTCTCCAAAACAACTAGCCTTCTCCTTCACATTCTCCTTTCGTGACCTCCCACCACGATGAGGTTTCGTCCTTTATTTACCTAATAGCTATTTGAACCTTCCTCCCTCGTCCATCTTAAAGGTACCCACAAGCCCTCCACCTCCTTGGACTAACTTCTTAGCCCGACAAACGTCTTAGTCCCTTGAAGTGGTTCTTTCGTCCTTCATACGGAAGTCCTTATTTATCTTAAAAAGACATCTATATGCGGAGGGGAAATTCAAAGAGAAAGAGGAAGAGATTCAAAACGGAGAATCGAAGGAAGGATATATGGCTCTTGGGGATTATGTTCTTTTCTTTCAAAAACTTTTCTCTTAAAAGACATGTTTTTGAAAATACTTCTTCCAAAAATGTTTTTAGAAAAAAAATAGTTTTTCTAAAAGTTTTATCTGTTCTGGTAACCTTAAGCTCTGATACCACGTGTAACACCCCACACCCGCTAAGGTCACTCACTAAGGGAATGCCTTAACTTCGGTGGAGTATTTTAAGTGAATATAGAACAGAAAAATTACAACAAGACAGATATAAGTAATACTTGAAATTTAAAACATCATTTCATTGCAGCAGAAGGTAAACATGTTGGGTTACATATCAAAAACCAACAAGAGTCAAGTACAAAATATCCATCTCGTTAAAACATAAGTACATAATCCCACTACATAACTAATAGCCATAATAGAAAAGATAACCGAGCTTTACTTCAAGAGTCCAAGCTCCAAAAGATAGATAAAGAAATCTGATCAAAGCCCACTAGTGCTAGGCCCACTCTGAGAAACTGAGGGTTGGGAAAAAGATAAAAACAACCGGGTCAGACATAAGTCTGAGCGAGTCCTATAACCTTAACAATACAATCATTAAAGTAATTAGGGTATGATATAAACCTGGTACGGTACAACTGGGGATAAATGACTACACTAAGCAGCCAACTAGACTTAGGATGAACTAAGATAACGGTAAAGACGCACCTATCCACCTAAGGATAAATACTACACTGCACCACACCAGATCTACCCACCCAAGGGTAATTCCTACACTGCACCACACCAGATCTACCCACCCAAGGGTAATTCCTACACTGCACCACACCAGATCTACCCACCCAAGGGTAATTCCTACACTGCACCACACCAGATCTACCCACCCAAGGGTAATTCCTACACTGCACCACACCAGTCATTCCTACTTAAAGGTTGATCCCACCCAAGGACGTAGAAAATTTAACTAGTAGTTTCGTGTACCCCTAGTTGACTACATAGGTGTCGTCTGCCCTTATCTCCACTAGGTGTACCCACTACTCCCCAAGCGATCGGCTCCCTACCATAGATACCCGTGCTGGCCCCACAGTGGGGTGTATCACTCCCCAAAGTGGCAACCCGATACTATCGACGGTGCACGACTTATACCTACACGATGCAACAACGTCTTACCTACCAGCCCGGGTCCACACACGCATATGAAACCCGTTGGACTTGCGTTGCCACCGCTAACCCGTTTTGGCCTCTTATAGTCAAGCCCAGTATGCGTGTCCCGTCCTCGACATGGGTCGAGCCCAATAAGATACATATGGGTTACTGGTTGAAATGGGCCCCCACAAGCTACCCACCTAAGCTTGTCCCTTTTTCTAGTGCATCCCACTTAACCCTTTAATCATGTTTAATTACATGTTTCCACTTGGTTAAGTATTCTAATCGTATTTTCTATTGCCACCCAAGGCAACCCACTAGATTTCCACATGCCACCCAAGGCACTTACTTAATTTCCACATGCCACCCAAGGCACCCACTTAACCCTTTAATCATGTTTAGTTACATGTTCCACTTTGGTTAAGTATTCTAATCGTATTTTCTATTGCCACCCAAGGCAACCACTAGATTTTTCCACATGCCACCCAAGGCACCCACTTAACCCCTCATGTCCCTCTACATGCTAATATGGTTAAGTGTTTCTTAATTGATTAAGACCGTAACCTTTGTAAAGACCTCTCACATTAGACTATCTTTTATGGCAGCTGGATTTGCCGGTCGGGTCCGGGCAGCCTTACGACATATCCGAGTCTAACCTCGTGTCTTTACACTTGTCACGTATTTAGTTTATGCCTAAGACCTCTCACATTGGGCCAATCATTTGTAGCCGCTGGATTTGTCGGTCGGTTCCGGGCAGTCTTATGCTACAAAAGGGTCCAACCTCGTGTCTTAGTCGATTAATTACACCTAATTAATCACCCCCATAATTTGTATTAATTATCCCTAATTAATTACAAATTTAACGATGTACATAATTGACTCAATTATGTCCATCCACTTTATGGTATACCAACTTCACACCATTTCATTAACATGAGTATTAACCCCATCGTTCCCCACGTAATTCGCTAACATGACATACTTAAAAGGGAAGATTCATCACACATACAATGGGTTCAACTTGCATAACATTAGCATCAACATGGGTTTTAAAGGTGTCAACATGCATATAGCATCAAACCCAACTAGCATAAATAATCGACCCAAACTTGCATGAATCACATATGTCATAAAGAGGGTAACTTGCATAAGCTACTTATGTCATACAAAGGGGTAAACATGCATATGTATGTATGACATACTAAGGTGTAAACTTGCACATGTTACTTGCATATAATCAAACACCAAACTTGCATAACATGTCATATATGAACTTGCATATAATCAAACACCAAACTTGCATAACATGTCATATATGAACTTGCATATAATCAAACACCAAACTTGCAAAACATGTCATATATGAACTTGCATATAATCAAACACCAAACTTGCATAACATGTCATATATGAACTTGCATATATTCAAACACCAAACTTGCATAACATGGTGTCATAATGGATCAATGTTTATCATAGCGATTTGTATAACTAGCATCATGAACACATAGCCTAAAACTTGCATAACTTGCATAACATCATGATCACATAGCATATGACTTGAATAACTTGCATAACATCATGATCACATAGCATATGACTTGCATAACTTGCATAACATCATGATCACATAGCATATGACTTGCATAACTTGCATAGCATCATGAACACATAGCATATAACTTGCATAACTTGCACAGCATCATGAACACATAGCATATAACTTGCATAACTTGCATAACATCATGAACACATAGCATATAACTTGCATAACTTGCATAACATCATGAACACATAGCATATAACTTGCATAACTTGCATAGATCCACATTCATAGCCATAACCTCATTATATCCTATCATAATCATTTCAACAATTGGGTCATTAAGGCTATAGAAACTCACAACTTGTCGATTAGCACTCCTATGAAGAAGATTAAGTTGCTAAAGTTGATTAGAAGTTGATTTGAGAAGCTATCTTCCTCTTTAATTTGATGGAGGCTCCTTCAAGTTGCATTTTGATGGCATAACGACGTTGTATCTATTTTTAGTATGAATTAGGGTAGTCTTAGGGTGTATTTATAGATTAGTTAAGTGTTTTAGGCCATTAGATTAACCCTAAATCAGATTAGAGCCGTCAGATCTCGTCACTAGCCACCAAAACCCAGCCCAAAGCTCAAACCAGTGCACCCAGGCCAACCTGACCGACAAGGGGGGTCGACCCCTGGGTCGACACATGGGTCGACCCCTAGGTTGACACATGGGTCAACCCCTTGGGGGGGGTCGACACCCATGTCGACCCCTGTGTCGACTCCCTCTGTCTGGAGGGAACTTTCCCGCCTCTTCTGAAATTTGAAATCTGAATATTTTAAATTTGTTTTGAATTTTTTCTGAAACTTCGTTGGGCCTTAACTGGGTCATACGGGCTCCGATTTTCGAAAACTCGGACTCTATTTCGAGTATTTTTCCGAGACGAACGCAATGTCATAACACGTTTCCCCTGATTCAGATTTTAAAATTTAATTCTGCCCTGTTTTATATTATAGCAAGTTATTCAACGTACGGGGTGTTACACAATTCATTATTCACTAACCGTAAATTAGTAAGAGAACGATTTCCCAAATATTAACCTCGAAGGACGAAACCAACATCAGATCAAAACCCAGGAAACCATTCGACTTAGCTAACCTCCAGTTAGTTTCTAAATTTCACATTCCATATCGTTTATAATATTTTATAACGATTTATCGCTATTTTTATTTATTTAAAAATTGCCATTTCATTCAAACGACGCTTCGGGCCATAACGCGACCGTGGTGCTGTTTTTCTTCAGATTTGATTTAACATATATGAAAATCTAACCGTTGGATCTTCACAAATTTTATATCATTAGAAAGATCTTTTCAAAATGAATCCAACGGTTTCAGTTTTGGGAAAATCCGACGGTCGGATCTCCCGGTATACTCGTTTGAAGTTTCGATTTCAAAATACGAACTGCAGCGTCGTTATTCGATTTAATTTAATTATATTTATATATGTATATAAATATAATCGATTCTGGCGCTGTTTTTCTTCAGATTTGAATTAAACATTCCAGACAATCCAACCGTTGGATCTTCCCAAAGTTGGTGTCGTTGGAAAGATATTTCCAAGACGAACCCAACGGTTATAGTTTCGGTAAAATCCGACGGTCGGATCTCCCGCACTAATCGTTTGAAATCACGGTTTCAAAACACGAACTGCGGCTTCGTTATTCGATATATTTTGATTATATATATATATATATATATATATATATATATATAATAAAAATATAATCGATTCTTCGATTTCAAAACCATATTCTTTTCATACATTTGATAAAAATGATATTTTTATCCAACAGACATTTATTTCGACACTTCACTATTTTTAACGATTCATGTATATAGTAAAAATGTGATTTTCATTGTAAAACAATTTATTAAAAAACACGACTATTTTATATAGTTCATACAGATGATAAAAATAGGATTTTTATTATAAAACAATTTATTTCAAAACATGACTATTTTATATAGTTCATATAGATGATAAAAATAGGATTTTTATTATAAAACAATTTATTTCAAAACACGACTATTTTATATAGTTCATATAGATGATAAAAATAGGATTTTTATTATAAAACAATTAATTTCAAAACACGACTATTTTATATAGTTCATATAGATGATAAAAATAGGATTTTTATTACAAAACAATTTATTTCAAAACACGACTATTTTATATAGTTCATATAGATGATAAAAATCGGATTTTTATTATAAAACAATTTATTTAAAACACGAATACCATTCAACACATGAATTTCTATTCAACGAATGAATTTCTATTCAACACATGAATGTTTTCTATAGTTCGTATATATAAAATAAGAAATGTGATTTTTATTGTTAAAACAATTTATTTAAAACACGAATACCATTCAACACATGAATTTCTATTCAACGAATGAATTTCTATTCAACGAATGAATTTCTATTCAACACACGAATGTTTTCTATTCAACACACGAATATAGTTTCAACACATGAAAATAATTCTAACACATGAATATTATTGAAAACTTCGGCAGCATAACGACAGGGTAGTTAAAACCGGGGCCGTCCCTAGTATGGCTCCTCGCTCTACCTTAAAGCCTCGCAGCTTTTGTCAATGGGGATTTCATGCATCTAGTTCGCACGCAGGCGGCATGTATATTTTTATTTCTTTTCCACAAAACTAATCCTAATTGTTTCAACCAAATAATTCTCAACCACAAACGGGTATTTTTCAACCACAATCAATCGATTTCAACCACAAACAATTCTAATCAACCAGTTTTCACACCAATCAAAACCAATAAATATCGTCCATGGTTTGTGGACGAGGGGCGTATATATATATATATATATATATATATATATATATATATATATATAAGTATATTTCACTTCTATTCAACACATATATAATTTTTACAACGCATATATAACTTATACATCGAACGTACAACTTATACAATTCTTATACATGAGGTGTACAATGCTTATATAACTCATACATCGACTATATAATTTATACATCGTCGTTTTCCATATCGTTTATAATTCAGAAATCTCACATTGGGTTCCACTCCACCAAAAATAGCAGAAGGCTCAGAAAAATACGCGGTCTCTTCTAGAATGTAGAAGATGTCCTCACGGTCCCGGTGTCTCTTGTTTCACTGGATTTCGACTACATACGAAAAAGATACAATTTTTATTCGATAACTTGAATTTGCAACCCTTTTACACGTTATTTTCAGTTCAAATAAAACAGGCCGATACCTTTCAAGAAAGCTTCAAAACTAGGTCACGGATTTTAACCCAAACCGTTGCACGATATCCAGATCGGATGGAACCACCCTGAAGTGCTTGGAAGGGTGCACACACGCCAGAAGCGGGGCCCACTTCGGTGGTAAGAATCGGCCACGGCAGAGCTTCAAAGTTCCGAACTTCCTATCCACGGATCTCGATGGAGAAGCAACGAGGGAGGGCGAATCCTATATGGATTTGAAGAGCATTGAATTCTCTTCAAAATTATCCAAAGGGGCAACTACTTTCGTTGAGAGATGGAAGAGAAAAAGAGGAGAGAAGATATTAAGCTTTTCCGCCATGCACTGGAGGTTTCGGGGAAGAAATAGCAGGGAGAGAGAAGTGAGCTGGACCAATCAGATTTTTTTTATTATTTATAAAATTTAAAAATCCAAAAATACCCTCTTTCACACACGAACACCAATCCAAACCCAACAACTGTCGTCCCTAGCTAAATACCCCCATTCCGAACACAATGGGATATGTTTCGTAGGCCCATTCAACTGTTTGAGTCAGTTTCTCTTCAAATTAAAATATAAAACATTCAATATTTAATTTGAATGTACATTTCAATTTGCCGGGGCCACATACTGATTCTAAAAATTCCCGAAAATTAAATCTAGCTATGTTTTGACGATACGGTCCCAACAAAACTAGTTTCGTTGAATTCTGAGACTGTTTGAAAAATGGCCCTTTCCTGGTCGATCCAATTTAATATAAATTGACCAAACAAACATATTTTCCTTTGCCACGCTCACATACTAGCTTCAAAAATTATGAAATTTGAAACCTAGCAATAATTTGACATCCTAGATCCAACAAAAGTGGTTTCGTTGAATTCCGAGGTCGTTTGCAAAATGGCCATTTTCACGGGCTATATAAACTCTATAGCGACCTTTCTGAAAATTCATTTGGTCATAACTTTTGCTTCCTGCTACGAAACTTCAATTTTTCAGATTCGTTAGAAAGATATTCACTAACAGATTTAAATATTTTTGGTTTCACTAAAATCTGTTTTGTTTTGCACCCGGTACAGTCAGTCAAAGTTTGAATTCAAATTTTGAAACTACCGCGCCATTTCAGGCCTTGTTTATAATTAGAAATAATTATATTCATTTTCAAACATCGATTCAAACTTACCTTTCATCGTTATTATTTAAAATATTTATTTTAAATATTTAAAATCCACTCAAATAGCCAATTTAAAATTTTCAAACTAGTTCAGATTTTCCGGGTTGTTACAGTATCGGCTCAACTCATGTTTTAGTCACACCAAGTTGACTCAAGGTAGTCAGTCGCGTAGTTAATATGAAATAGAAAATTAGAGTTGATCGCCATCCATCCTACTTTATTCTGGAACTCCACCGCGTATAAAGTTGTTAAAGTGGCTTTCAGTATTGGTAGGGAGTATGACAATAGCCGATCCCGGTCTCTTTAACAACCAATCGTTTACCATTTTCACACCATGACCATTATTTTATAAATCACTTTATAAAATAGTTTTTATGAAATACCAGTTTAAATTTGAAAACAAAAATAAATATTTAACTTCGAATATATTCAATCTTGAAAATAACTCATTTATATCGCTTAATCAAATCGATTTCAAAAACATATCGAAAAGATCTCAAAATATAGTATAAATTAATATTACTATTTAATTTCGATTATATTCGATTTCGAAAATATTCACATAACGACTTTCAATTTAAAATGACATACGTTAAAACATATCTTAAAGGTCACAGCTATCGTTTAAATCAAAACAAAAGTATTTAACTTCGAGAATATTTCGGTTTGATTTATATTCGTCAAAATTCTGAGTTCAAACAAGTCCGTTGATTCAATTTTTAACTTAATAAGAATTCGCTTAAGTCAATTCAAAAATTACACTATTTCTGTTCAAATTCAATATATACAATCCATTTCAAAACTAATTCAACTGAAACAAGTCATATCATAAAAAATTCAAATAACTCGTATAATTTAGTTTTCCTTTTTTAGATTCGATTGAGTAGATTCGAAATTCCAGTACTTAAGTTCAAATTTAGTTAATATAATTCAAAACGAATCTCATATTTAAATTTAAACTAAATCATATCATATCTTATAATTCAAGTTGTACAATTCAGAATTGTTACTTATAAATTCGATTTAACTCATTTCTTAAATTCAAACCAAACAATTCATAAAACTAATTCCATTAAAATTATCTTATTCATTCTATGTCAATTTTATATTCAAAACTAACCGCAATTCGAGATCGTTACTTATAAGAGTTCAAACCCAAATCCAAATTTGTATTCAGTCGATTTATAATCAAATTCATTCCTTAAATTTGGAAATTTAATTTCAAACATATTCACAATTCAAGTTCACCTCTCATAATTCTATTTTAATGCGAAATCAAATTCATTTCTTATACATGTTCATTTGTTAAGTTAAATATCATTATATAAATTTATATCTTTAAACCTCGAATTCGAATCGCGAAACCTTAACTTATCCAACTTTTAGTTTATTATTAAAGTTTGTAAAATATATACAAAATAAAAATATAAATTTTAAAATAGATATATACATATATATAAGTTTACAAATCTCTAAAATAAATTAGAAATACATTATAAACATATATAAGTTTAAAATAATATAAAAATAGATCTAAAGAAATATTTATAATAGTGTAAAAAGGTTAAAATACTTATAGGAATAAATTATATGGTTTAAAATAAGTAAAATTATAAGTAAAATTCTAAATAAGTATTTAAATCTATATTTACATGTATAATCATTTTAAAACATATAATTTAAAATCTACAAATTAATTTAAATTTAAAATCTTTAATATATAATATAAAAATATAAAATCTTAAGTAATTATTTAAAAATCAAAATTTCCAAATCCCTTTACTTCGGAAACATTACCAACAGTGTCGATATATACTTTTCTGCCCTATGGTCAAGTGATACGGATATTCATCATTTCAACCCATAATTTATAAATATCTACGGGTCTATCATTTCAACCCACGATCCCAAATTCAATAAAAATCATTCAGGTCTATCATTTCAACCCATAATGGTTTTTCTCTATTCTAATGTCCGTTCGGGTATGTATCAACCTTAGTGATTTTTCCTAAACTAGGGGTATCAACAATCACAAACAACAATCCCATAGCAGCAATCACATCATATATATCATCAGTGCAACTACGTGTCATATGAATATATCGTGTCACATATGAAATGTGCATATATATCAAATCAAACAATTTCTATCACCAATCCAATACATTTCATATAACAGTTATTATTGATCTAACATCCATGAAAAATGTAAGTCAGGTGTGAGATAAACTCAGCTTTCATGGCACAGATAGGAGATAGTAGACGGACTGACACCGACTCAACCGACAACTTCTAGGCACGATTCAGAATGGATCCAACTTGATGATCGCTCAATATTAATTTATTTTTGTAACAGGAGGCAATGGAATGTCTAAATGGATCGGTACGGCTATTTGATTTTGGGACAGTTTCAAAATCTCAACACCAAACCCGACTCAGAATAAACAAAACAAATTTTTATAAAATAATATTTATTTATTTATTTAAAATCAATACGATGTTGAACGGACACCCAACAAAACTATTATATATATAACGTCATACGCTCAACACACACAACATATGCATGTACGCACCCACATCCATAACTCATACTCATGCCACCAACACAGTATGTACGTACACGCAATATTACACAAGAACACACACAAACAAACATACCACAAGAGATCACTACACTCTCCACTACAAAATGCATACTCATTCATACTCATGCTCACCTACACACCGTATACATACAGACGCACCCACGCACCCTCAAACATGATAAAACTAACACACGCCATTCAGGAAATAACACAAGCAGGGGGGCTTCAAGTGGACCTTAGCAAGGCTTCAGGAAGGGTCAGCAGGAGGTGAGGAGGGCTTGCGGGTAGTCAGGGAAGCAGGGTGAGGCTTGGAGGAAGAGTAGAGAAGGTCAGAGACTGTGGTGGTCATTTGAGGTGGATGGGTGGATTGGTGGAACGTGGGGAGGAATAGAGGCGGTCACCAGAGCCGGAAGAAGGCGCAACATTGTAAGGGGAGGTCGACAATGATTTTTGGTCAGAGGCTGATCATCGGCAACTAGATTGGCTTGGCAAGTAGGTAGGCTCGGGTCCGCGATGAAGGTTGGTGGGCTTCAACTAGAGGCGGGTGGAGCTCAAGGGGGAAGGCCAAAGGGGAAAACACATGAAGAAGAAAATATAATGGTGGTCCCTTGTGAAGGCCCACCCCGCACCAGCCTGCATTTCCTCCGAAAGTGTGCTGTACACATGCCCGACTAGCACGGGACGGTCGTCAGGAGAAAGGAAAGAAGGGAACGAACTAATCAAGAACCTGTAGAATGTCTCACAGCGCATGGAGTAAAATATAATAATAATAACATACTTGACATAAAACAGGTGAGACAGTGTATAAGCTGATAACTAAAATTAACATCAACATCAGAGCAGCGGAAATCCAAATACAGCTTATTACAACTTTCCAAATTCACTGTCTCTAAACAAAAGAAAGCTAAAGTAGAAGATGCACCACTAATGCCCAAGCAGTGATCTTCAACAACACAGGGAGAATACTATATATATGTATTCCGTGGAAGCCTCCTGCTCGTCTCCGGATCATCTACCCGTGCATCGCCAGCTAACCTGTCTCTAGTCTGCTCGTGTGAGCACCCAGAGTAATAAGAGGAGACATAAAACTCTGGGTCAGACATAAAGCCTAGTATGAGCGATAAGCATCTAAACGGAACAATAACAGGTATACTAAACCATACCTGAAACTGGACCTGCAACCAAAGAGTTAGTACCACATACCGTACAGTACTCTAAGGTGCCCTAATAAATAGTGTAAAGGATACGGGGGTGGGGTGTGCATGTCATAATGATAGCAAACAAATCATCCATAGCAACCATCCTCACATCTCTCACTCAGCGCGTAAAGCATACGATGTCCACCACTGTCAATCACTAGACCCATCGAAGTAGTGACGGAGTTCAACTTTTACAACTACTGCTACTACCAAGCTTACCACATGGAGTCATGACCAAATCTTTACAAACGACCCCACTTCATTGGTTTATAGCCCTTTAGTCGTTCCTAGGCCATTGCAACCCTGAATCCGTTCACGTACTTCCCATACATAGTGATCCAAAGTCATAAACATCGACTGCCCCTTGGCACACGTCCCGCAGCAAAGCCCAACCATGAAGTGAAATCATCGGTTCCCAACTGGATCCTGAGCTCTAACTTCCCATATTAGACTACCTTTGCATCTCGGGTCATTGGTCAATACTGGGTCGTGTCGGGTTCTCCTTCTAGCCATCGGTTCGGGTCGGGTCATCTACTTCGGGTCGGTTCGTAGTCTTCTCCTGTAGCGGTTCGGTTCGGGTCCACAGCATCGCATCGGTTCGGGTCGGGTGTCCCCCTTCGGGTCGGGTCAGGTGTCCTCCTCCGGGTCGGGTCGGGTGCCATCTCCCTTCCAGTTCGTGCTTCCGCTCCGATCCGCTCCCTCGTTCTCCACGTGCTCCGATCCGATCCCTCCTTCGGCATCTGATCTGCGTGGCCTTCCCTCTTGCCAGTTCTCCCAAGTGTCAAGTTCCTATCCGAGCCCTTCGTCCCTAAGTCGATCTGATCCCCAGCTTAACCAACATGGCCTTCCTTTTCGCCAAGCCTCTTTTGGGCCAGACTCCAGTTCGGGTCGGGTTCCTTGCCCAGGTCTCCTATCCGATCCGAGCCCATAACCGATCCGATCCGAAACCCTGCACAACTCTCTGTAACTTTTTCCAGCAACTTGTTTACGCCATTCGACGACGTTTTCGACAAATATAACTATACTAATCAATCACAAATCATCCCGAACAGTCATAGCAACATAACAAACTAACCACAAACACCAAAACAATGAATTTACATGTCAAAATGGATCAAATATACCCAAACCCCCATGTTTTCCCTTAAGCATGTTTAAGCAAAACTAATCATAGGGTTAACAAAACTTAATCAAATTAAACCAAATTTCTACCAGAGGCATAAAATATTATTTTCGAATTTATAGATATTTTTCCAGAATTTATTAGTGTATAAATTCGCTTATCTTCACTAATTACCCTTAATTAACTGTAATTAGTGTCAAAACGATGCTAATCACTCACCTTGGCCACAAATGAAATTCTCAGAATTGAAACCTCGCTGATTTGGGTGAATTCTAACGTCTAACAGCAGCTCTAGCCTTGCTTTCGTGTTTCCTCTCCTTAATTTGATGTAGATTAAGCCAAAACTTGATTAGAAAGTGATTAGAAGGTGATTTGGGTGTTGGAGGCCATTGCTAGGGTTGCAAGAAAGAAAGTGGCGGCTGGGAAATGAGAATAAAATCGTTCTCTAACTGATTTCAGCCTCCTCCTTACCCTAATCCCGAAATCCCCCATTGGGCCTAGCTGTTAATCACACGGTTAAGCCCAATCAAGCTGTTTTTCACCATCTGAAACTTGTTTTAGCCATATCTCCCAAACTGTGAGTCCGTTTGGCTATTGTGACCACTCTACGGAATTGTAAACCATCATCCGGAGCCAATGTAAGTGGTTTCAGGTCAAAATTCCTTTCCAGTCAAAAGTTATTGCCAAAACAGTGCCAACTAGGGGTAAAATGGTCATTTGAAAATCGAAAAAAATCATGAACATGGGAAATGACCCCAATAGTCGTCTCCTAAAGTTACATGACCACACGACTTCGTATGTGAAAGAAATAAATATTCTACGATCCTATGATGCGTAGAATACGGGTCGTTACACTCCCCCCCCCCCCCCCCTAAAGAAATTTCGTCCCCGAAATTCCTTAACCCAAAACATACAAAAGATCCTGCATTCCTAACAACCACATACAACAATCAAACATGCAAAACAAGCAAACAAACCTATCCTAGCATGCGGAAAACTAAATCGAGGTTTAAAATCTTACCAGGCAAAGAGTTCTGGGTGTGTCTTCCTATTGTTCTCCTCTGTCTCCCAAGTACAATCATTCTCGTCCTCGCCCCACTGATCCTTGACTAGCTTCACCGCCTTCCTTCGAAGTTGCTTCATGTCGTGCTCGACAATACGGGACGGCTTGCGGTTCCCAACCGCCTCGGGTTCTACTTCGAAGTCCTCTAACTGATCAGGTGAAATAGTCATATCTGGGTCGTGAACGAACTTCCTTAGTTGGGAAACATGAAATACGTTGTGAACTCCCGCCAACTTCTCTGGTAAGTCAATTCTGTATGCCAAATTCCCGACTAGTTCAAGAACAGGGAATGGGCCAACAAATCTTGGTGCCAACTTGCCTCTCCTGCCAAATCGTATTACGCTCTTCAACGGAGAAATCTTGACAAACACCAAGTCACCAACGGAGAATTTTAGGTCTCTTCTCCTCTTATCAGCATAACTCTTCTGCCTATCTTGGGCAGCTTTCATTCGTTGGTGAATGATCTTAATCTTACCTGAAGTTTTCCTCACCACATCTGGTCTAAGCATAAACTTCTCGCCAGTCTCTATCCAACATGATGGTGAGTTGCACTGTCTTCCGTACAAAGCTTCAAACGGAGCCATACCGATACTGGATTGGTAGCTATTGTTATATGCAAACTCAACTAGGTGCAAATGGTCATCCCATGATCCACCAAAATCCAATATACATGCCCTCAAGAGATCTTCCAAAATACGATTCACCCTCTCCGTCTGACCGTCGGTCTGAGGATGATATGCGGTACTGAGATGTAACTCTGACCCTAGAGCCTCCTGTAAGCTCTTCCAAAACCCACTAGTGAACAACGGGTCTCGGTCACTCACCATGCTTTTAGGTACTCCATGAAATATCACTACGCACTTCATGTACAATTCTGCTAACTTAGCTGCCGTTCTGGTTGATTTGACTGGTATGAATCTTGCACTCTTAGTTAATCTATCCACGATTACCCAAATGCTATCATGTCCCGATCTAGTCCTTAGTAAACCATCGATGAAATCCATCGAGACTTGCTCCCATTTCCATTCGGGAATTTCTAATGGCTGTAACAACCCACTAGGCTTCTTTTGCTCAGCTTTAACTAGCTGGCAATTCATGCATTTGGATATAAACCTCCCAATGTCTCTTTTCATCCCTTCCTAGTAGTAGGTCTGCTTCATGCCTCGATACATCTTGTTACCACTGGGGTGTATAGTCAGTTTTGAGTGATGACATTCCCTAAGCACTTCATCTCTCAATCCATTGACATTGGGTACAACAAGCTTTCCATTCTTTCTAAGCCATCCATCTCGATCAAGCCCATACTTGTTCATCTCCTCATCGATACCCATCTCTAACTTGGAGATGATTTCCAATAGGTTAGGATCGTCCCTCCGACTAGAGCCGATTCGCTCAATCAAAGTGGGTCTGACCGTCAAACTTGCTAACATTTCTGAATCCAATTCGCACTTTGGTCTGAAATCATACCCAGCGATGTACTCCAGTTGCTTCCATTCTAGAAACATAGCCCCTAAGCTGGCATGTCTCCTACTCAATGCATCAGCCACCGCATTGCCCTTTCCCGGTGTATATGCGATGTCAAAATCATAGGAAGCCAAGAATTCTAACCACCTTTGTTGCCGGAGATTTAGATCCTTCTGGGAGAAGAGATACTTCAATGACTTATGATCTGTAAACAGCTCAAATCTTTATCTCAAGAGATAGTGTCTCCACATCTTCAACGCGAACATGATCGCTGCCAATTCCAAATCATGGGTAGGGTATCTTCTCTCATGCGGTTTCAATTGCCGGCTTGCATAAGCTACAACCCTATCGTCTTGCATCAATAAAGCACCCAGTCCGGTACCACAGGCATCCGTGTATACCGTCATCTCTTCATTCTCCTTAGGAATGACTAACACTGGTGCGCATGTTAACTTGTCCTTTAGACTCTTGAATGCATTCTCGCACCTTTCATCCCAGACAAAAGCTTGATTCTTCTTGGTCAACTAGGTAAATGGTGCTGCTATCTTGGAGAAACCTTGGATAAACTTACGATAATATCCAGCTAACCCCAAGAAACTTCTTACATCCGTTGCATTCTTGGGCGTAGGCCGATCCTGTACCGTAGCCACCTTTGCCGGGTCCACGGCAATACCATTCTCTGATACAACATGGCCCAAGAACCTCACTTCCCTCTTCCAGAAGTGACACTTAGAAAACTTTGCTTTCAATTGGTGTTTTCTCAACACCTCCATCACTATTCTTAAATGTCCCTTGTGTTCTTCCTCTGTCCTCGAGTAGACCAAAATATCATCAACGAACACAAGGACAAACTTATTCAACTGATCTCTGAATACCCTATTCATAAGATCCACAAAATATGCTGGGGCATTGGTCAGCCCGAATGGCATGACCAACCACTCATAGAATCCAGACGGCGTCCGAAATGCCGTTTTAGCTATACTCTCATCTTCCACTCTAAGCTGATGAAAACCTGTCGCGAGATCCAATTGAGAAAATACTCTCGCGCCACTCAACTGATCGAACAAATCATCTATCCGCGGTAGAGGATACTTATTCTTCCTCGTCACTTTATTCAACTCGCGGTAGTCTACACACAAACGAAGGGAACCATCCGCCTTGGTAGCAAACACAACTGGTGCTCTCCATTCAGAAACACTCCTTCTGATAAATCCCTTCTTCAAAAGATCGCTGACTTGCACCTTGAGCTCTCGCTGCTCCCTTGGTGCCATACGACGAAGTGGCATCACTATAGGTCTGGCATCTTTTACCAAATCAATACGGAACTCAGTCTCTCGGTGTGGTGGAAGCCCGGTCACTTCTTCGAAAACATCCGGATACTGGCCAACCACGGGCAAACCTGACAACTCACTATGCGGAATGTCGAGGGAGTTTAGAAAACTAGCCAATACCCCCTCACTGGGTAGACCACCAAACACTATCCTCCGCCCATCATCCGCTCTAGCTGTCACCAAAAAGCCCTCACAGTCTACCACCACCCCGTACCTTTGGAGCCAATCTACTCCCAGAATAATTCCAAACCCAGTAAAGCCCAAAACAAAGCAATCACAAACAAACATGCATCCATGACTCGATAAGACCACATTACGACAAATCATGCTAAGGCTAGTCGAACCACCAATCGGGTTCGTCACTACTAAAGGTCTATCGACAATCTCGGGCTCCAATCCCAACCTATCTACCAGGTCACTAGATATGAAAGAACTGGAAGCTCCGGTATCAAACAAAACTCTAACAGGAACATCATAAACAGAAAGCATACCTTGAATGAAGATATTCTTTCCCTTCTCCGCCGCAGTTGGGGCAATCGACCAAGAAGGAATAGCATTAAGGGCGTAGGCTTTCACCATTTGCTTTTCTTTGGGGGGTTACGGACACTTGTCCTTGTGATGTCCCATTTGGCCACAGTTGAAGCACTTCCTATCCGCTGGCTTGGCCCGACAATTACTAGCATAATGGCCCTTCTTACCACAGCTGAAGCACTCAACATCTTGCTTATTCTTTTTCTTCTGGCCATCCTTAGTCTGATTCTGCTTTCTCTTATTCTGGGAACCACCCCTGCCTCCACCACTTGCTTGTGGCTTTGGCTCATCTGCGGATGCAACCTCATTCTTCGGCTTAGGGTAGAGACTTTCTGATCTCAATGCTTTCCCCACAATCGATTCAAATGTCTCATCGATGTGGTTAATAAGCCTTTCCCCTAAGTACCGATCCAAACCAGTTATGAATTTCTCATTCTTCTTCTCGGCAGTATCAATAAGGGATAACCCATACTTCGACAAAGTGTCGAATTCAGCAATATACTCTGAGACAGCTCTGCCATTCTGCTTGAGCTCCAAGAATTTCTTAAACAGCACTGACTTCTGAGCAGCTGGAATGAACTTCTCGCTAAAGCGAGCCTTAAACTGCTCCCAAGTAATCTGATCTTCGGGAGTAGCTGCCTTTATAGCGTTCCACCAATTCATTGCCCGGCCTTGCAGCTGACGGGACGCTAGCTTTCTCTTCATCGCATCCTCGATACCCAAATCCTCGAAGATACGTTCGCAACTATCCAACCAATCTTGAACATCCGTGGCCGACTCCGTTCCGTGAAACGGCTTCCCACCAAGACTAGTATAATCCTTGTTCAGCTTGGCGAAGTCGACTCTCGGTGCCTGCACTATTGGACCACCACCATTTCCACCATTGGGGTCTGCCCTCTGCACATCCCTAAGCATATCCCTCATGAGGTCAGTAAACATCGTCCTCATGTCAGCAGCATTCCCATTATTATCCCCTCTACCGGTACCTCTAACATATCGGCTCATCGTCAATCTGTAAAGGGAAACGATTAACGACCCCATAGTGGTGCTAGTGCAGCACGACTTCATTCTTATACTACTAATAGTATATATATAGCTTTTAAAAACCAAAATAATCACAAATACGCTCTCTCGTATACGTATATTATCTCTCCCTGATAACTTCCCTAGGTTAACTACGCAACCTAGAGCTCTGATACCAAGTGTGAAGGCCCACCCCGCACCAGCCTGCATTTCCTCCAAAAGTGCGCTGTACACATGCCCGACTAGCACGAGACGGTCGTCAGGAGAAAGGAAAGAAGGGACCAAACTAATCAAGAACCTATAGAATGTCTCACAGCGCATGGAGTAAAATATAATAATAATAACATACTTGACATAAAACAGGTGAGACAGTGCATAAGCTGATAATTAAAATTAACATCAGAGCAGCGGAAATCCAAATACATCTTATTACAACTTTCCAAATTCACTGTCTCTAAACAAAAGAAAGCTAAAGTCGAAGATGCACCACTAATGCCCAAGCAGTGATCTTCAACAACACAGGGAGAATACTATATATATGTATTTCGTGGAAGCCTCCTGCTCGTCTCCAGAGCATCTACCCGTGCATCGCCAGCTAACCTGTCTCTAGTCTTCTCGTGTGAGCACCCAGAGTAATAAGAGGAGACATAAAACTCTGGGTCAGACATAAAGCCTGGTATGAGCGATAAGCATTTAACGGAACAATAACAGGTATACTAAACCATACCTGAACCTGGACCTGCAACCAAAGAGTTAGTACCACATACCGTACAATACTCTAAGGTGCCCTAATAAATAGTGTAAAGGATACGGGAGTGGGGTGTGCATGTCATAATGACAGCAAACAAATCATCCATAGCAACCATCCTCACATCTCTCACTCATAAGGATACGGAGTTCAACTTTTACAACTACTGCTACTACCAAGCTTACCACATGGAGTCATGACCAAATCTTTACAAACGACCCCACTTCATTGGTTTATAGCCATTTAGTCGTACCTAGGCCATTGCAGCCCTGAATCCGTTCACGTACTTCCCATACATAGTGATCCAAAGTCAAAAACATCGACTGCCCCTTGGCACACGTCCCGCAGCAAAGCCCAACCATGAAGTGAACTCATCAGTTCCCAACTGGATCCTGAGCTCTAACTTCCCATATTGGACTACCTTTGCATCTTGGGTCATTGGTCAATACTGGGTCGGGTCGGGTTCTCCTTCTAGCCATCGGTTCGGGTCGGGTCCTCTACTTCGGGTCAGTTCGTAGTCTTCTCCTGTAGCGGTTCGGTTCGGGTCCACAGCGTCGCATCGGTTCGGGTCGGGTGTCCCCCTTCGGGTCGGGTCGGGTGTCCTCCTCCGGTTCGGGTCGGGTGCCATCTCCCTTCCAGTTCGTGCTTCCGCTCCGATCCTCTCCCTCGTTCTTCACGTGCTCCGATCCGATCCCTCCTTCGACATCTGATCCGCGTGGCCTTCCCTCTTGCCAGTTCTCCCAAGTGTCAAGTTCCGATCCGAGCCCTTCGTCCCTAAGTCGATCCGATCCCTAGCTTAACCAACATGGCCTTCCTTTTCGCCAAGCCTCTTTTGTGCTAGACTCCAGTTCGGGTCGGGTTCCTTGCCCAGGTCTCCTATCCGATCCGAGCCCATATCCGATCCGATCCGAAACCCTGCACAACTCTTTGTAACTTTTTCCAGCAACTTGTTTACGCCATTCGACGACGTTTTCGACAAATCTAACTATACTAATCAATCACAAATCATCCCGAATAGTCATAGAAACATAACAAACTAACCACAAACACCAAAACAATGAATTTACATGTCAAAATGGATCAAATATACCCAAACCCCCATATTTTCCCTTAAGCTTGTTTAAGCAAAACTAGTCATAGGGTTAACAAAACTTAATCAAATTAAACCAAATTTCTACTAGAGGCATAAAATATTATTTTCGAATTTATAGATATTTTTCCAGAATTTATTAGTGTATAAATTCGCTAATCTTCACTAATTACCCTTAATTAACTGTAATTAGTGTCAAAACGATGCTAATCACTCACCTTGGCCACAAATGAAATTCTCAGAACTGAAACCTCGCTGATTTGGGTGAATTCCAACGTCTAACAGCAGCTCTAGCCTTGCTTTCGTGTTTCCTCTCCTTAATTTGATGTAGATTAAGCCAAAACTTGATTAGAAAGTGATTAGAAGGTGATTTGGGTGTTGGAGGCCATTGCTAGGATTGCAAGAAAGAAAGTGGCGGCTGGGAAATGAGAATAAAATCGTTCTCTAACTGATTTCAGCCTCCTCCTTACCCTAATCCCGAAATTCCCCATTGGGCCTTGCTGTTTATCACACGGTTAAGCCCGATCAAGCTGTTTTTCACCATCTGAAACTTGTTTCAGCCATATCTCCCAAACGGTGAGTCCGTTTGGCTAATGTGATCACTCTACGGAATTGTAAACCATCATCCGGAGCAAATGGAAGTGGTTTCAGGTCAAAATTCCTTTCCAGTCAAAAGTTATGGCCAAAATAGTGCCAACTAGGGGTAAAATGGTCATTTGAAAATCGACAAAAATAATGAACATGAGAAATGACCCCATTAGTCATCTCCCAAAGTTACATGACCACACGACTTCGTATGTGAAAGAAATAAATATTCTACGATCCTATGATGCGTAGAATACGGGTCGTTACATCCCTTTTCTTTTATAGCATACGAAAGAAAATTGTTTGTACAACAGAAGTTTGAACAATCAGCTTTGGAAAGATACAAAAATAAAGCTGCTTTGGGAAGAAAATAGGAACTGATCCTTTTTATTTATTCGTTCATATGTATATGAAACATTGCATCGGAACGAACAACATTGGAAATTTTGAAGGATGCATTTAGTAAACAAAATGGAGTGTAGAAAGATGTCTGGCGCTTGGAAAAAAATGGATGGAAACAAAACTAATGCATGTATGCAAATGGCAAATGGAAAGGTTACATAGGTTAGTAAATAAATAATCAAAGGGAACATGGCATGTTTATGTAACATGCACTAAGCCTTCAAAACAAACAAAAAAATTAATGGATAGTTTAGTAAAATAAAAGGGAGAGTTTTACAGACCCAAAATGTCTAGAAAAATAAGAAGGATCCGAATATGGATATTTTGAACTCAAATGGTTTTATTTCAAAAATAAACTACGCAAGCTTTTTAGCAATTTCAGCGTGAAACGAACACTAAAACTAACAAATGAATATATTGCACAAATGAGCGCGACGAGACGGTCATAACGGTATATAACTTGCAGTGTCAGGATGCTCCATTCAAAAAGGTGTTACGGGCCCCTTTTAACGTAAAAATGCGGACGGAAAACGGATGGCAGAACATTCAACTTTCGCGAAACGAATTCCGTCGTTGGATTACTGACAATGAATAGAGTATTTTTCATGTTTGTCCGAACTGGATTCAGAGGGATTATAAAATCATCAAATTTTGAACTGTTATGCGCAGCTTTGCACTGAAAATTGCGCAACCGGCAAACATTCAAATTTCCCGACGAAATTTTCACAACTGCTACATCTCACTGTACGTATTTCAAATTTTAAATTCCCATTATGAAAAATTATAGAATACTTTTTAAAATAAAATTATTGACTTAAATCAGAATTTAAATTGTTAAAAATAGCGGGTTATTACACCTTTCACAATTCAGTTAGATTTCATTTTCACTTCGATTACTTTTTAAATGAATTCCAATTAAAAGGTAATCTCTTAAATTATTATTAATTAAAATAATAGTTTACTTCAATCATTAACTAGTGTAGCAGTAGTTAACTTCTTTTATTGGCCATATACTGCCAATTACTCAACCAATATAACCCATTGGTTTAAACAAAACAATTATTGAATTTCAGTTCAACGGCCGACAACCAAATCAATCATCTAATCAGAACTGTTCATATAATGATAATATGAAAATAAATATCATTAAATTTATTGGTGGAATCTCGTTGGATTCCTTCAACCTGTTTTTCCCAGTATTAAAATATATTATCTCATATAAATTCATTTCAATTCAATTTAATTGATAATTTCTGTAACAGTAAATAACAATTATTTAATATCATCCAATTGACAAAACAATTCAAACAATTAAACATATTTATTAAATGTGACCAAAAAGGTAAGTTACCTTCATTGGTTCCAACCATTAAAATAACGATTTGGTGTTTCACTAAAATTAAACAACGTTTAATTTCATCGGTTCAATCAATATATGAATATGAATATATATATATATATATATATATATAACAAACAGTCAACCATTAGCAACCATAGCTTACAATTATAAAACCCGACTTATATAAAATATAAGTAGGAAGAACTGAGTGAGTTTAACTCACCTTGATTTGATTCGTTGTCAACGGCTCATTTTAATTAAATTAAGCAGTTGTTTAATTTAATTAAAAATTCCGGGTAATTCCAGTCACGTCTATTTTTGTTTATAATGGTTTCAAAATGTAGCGCTCATGGAGACGAGTCCAAAGTCTCTTGAATCGTCCAATTCTGACCATATATGGATAAGTTATCAAAATTTTATGATTATATAATTTAAATTAAACTAATTTAATTCCTCATTATTTAAATAAACTAATTAATCACTTAATTACATCTGCGGCTTAACAAAACGTGTCTGACCCTCTGTTATTTTCACTCATGCTTGTTCATTAATTATCCCATCAGCTTGCCTGCACAAATTAACATATAATAGATATATGATTTAAATTTAAATTAACTAATCTTTAATTATAAAATTATAAACTTAAGTATTTAGTTTAGACTACCATGCCGAACGCATTTAAATGCTTCATTTCTTGTGTATTCCATTCATGTTCATGACACACAAGTTATACGTAAATATGATTATAATTAAATAGTTTGAACCATTAAATAACATTTTTATATTAATTACTTTGTTAATCATGAATTAGGTCGATCTCCCCCTTCTGTTCTCGCGTTTGTTCACTGCAGCCCCAAATAGTATTCTTGTATCGTTTTAAGTTATAGTATATGTATAAAGAGTCTTATTAATAATAATAATCCTTGATTAATAACTAATGAATCACTCAGTTACATTTGTTATGCCGATTATTCTTGGTTCCATCGCACTAGATATATAAATATCGAATTTTAAATAAAGAAATTAACCCTTTTAATCTAATATTAATTAAAGTTTTCTAACTATTGTAAATACTTGGCCACGCAATTCTTGGGTTTTAAACTATCTGAACCTCGTCTCCAATACTTGCTTCCAGGTCGATAATTCCAAACCCATTCACGAACTAAAGGTTTCACCATTGCTCCACCTTCAGGCGATCAGAGTTTGATCGGAGGCTATCACAGCATGCGCCTACGTGTGCTCTACAATTGCTAGAAGTTATGGCCAAATCGGTTGCGCTGCGTGTCCCCGATGACGCTCGAAAGGTGGCACCTTCCAGCTTTAATTCCCGACGACTTGGTTCGGCAGAGGCCATCTGTAACAGCCCGCACCTCCGTTCACGCGAGATATTGTCCCCAACTTAGCCACCGTATAGGTGTGGGGTTTTGTTCCTCAAAAGGCCTCGGCTAAGTTTCGAGATCCGCCAACACATGGCGTTGCCACACAGACTGAGCCAACCTCCCTACTAACATCGATATTGTCCCTACTTTGCCACTTCTCAGGTGTAGGGTTTTCCATCACTAGGCCTCGGCGTTAGTAAGAGATGGGATCTACTATATAAGTACCCACTTCACACAGGCTTCCACGATGTGGGACTTAGGGGTGTTACATTCTCCCCTCCTACAGAGCCCAACGTCCCCGTTGGCTCACAAACACCTCACCCAGGCGTTGTGGTCCACATTAGAGCCACAATTCCAGCTGGGTATTGGCTCTGATACCACTGTAACAGCCCGCACCTCCGTTCACACGAGATATTTTCCCCAACTTAGCCACCGTTTAGGTGTGGGGTTTTGTTCCTCAAAAGGCCTCGGCTAAGTTTCGAGATCCGCCAACACATGGCGTTGCCACACAGACTGAGCCAACCTCCCTACTAACACCGATATTGTCCCTACTTTGCCACCTCTCAGGTGTAGGGTTTTCCATCACTAGGCCTCGGCGTTAGTAAGAGATGGGATCTACTATATAAGTACCCACTTCACACAGGCTTCCACGATGAGGGACTTAGGGGTGTTACACATCTCCACCGCATAAATCAAAGATCTCACCTAGCTCTGCAAACTTTCTGTTGAACAATATTAGATGAAATGGCAAACAGATTTGAAGATAAAGAGGGGGAAATTTTTAAGGAGGCTGACCATTGATTGGGGAAGATGGCGACCCCTTTCTGGTTGACCATGCAAATGTTAAAAACCTAGGTTTTGACCATTAGAATGATATTTATAGTGTGGGATGTAATATAATATTATTAATCGAACTTCACTGTGAAGTAACGTCTTAAAACCATCATAAATGATATCCAATCGAGACAAAACTCCTAATCCGAACATAAAAAATATTCCGGACCCGATGAGACAAGTTTCGTCAAATTCCGAGGTCGTTTGTAAAAAGTCCTTTATAAATCACAGGCTAAAAATCAGGCGTTTAAATTTCCTACGATCAAAAAATTAATCCAATCAACTTAAAAATTTGAAATTATACTAGAACTTTTCCTTACAGATCCAACAAATTTTGTTTCGTTAAAATCGGAGTTCATTTGGCCATTCGTTTATTCCTTTAAAGTTACCCCTGTCTAAATTGGCCAAAATTATATAAATGATTAAGGCGTTTATCGTTGTCATGATCAAACGGTAAGTCCGATTAACACAAAATTTGAAATCGGATAATAATTAATTAATACGAATCCAACGACATAATTTTCGTCGCATTCTGAGACTGTTTCCCAATATGCTATTTTTATATGTCAAACAATGCAATTTTGGACACCAAAATACCCGATGTCTAAAAATAACGAACTACCTTCCTATTCTAACTCTAAACATCGATACACACTATAGAAAATGATTGGGCGTTTACGGCTGCCATTGTCACATACGACATCGGTTTGCCACGAAATTTGATATCGTATGATAATTTAACGTTACGGTTCCAATGAACCTAATTTCGTCGAAAACGGACTCTATTTGCAAAATGACCATTTTTAACACTTATAAAATATCAAATAAATATTATAAAAATCCAAAGTAATCAAATAAAACAATAATAAATTATTATTATCATAAATACCCAACTGGAAATAACATATAGCTTCAAGTATAAATTATACAACTCAATATCATCAATTTCGAGTTAAACGATGTCCAAATTATATAAAAACTCTTTTAAATATATTAAATAAACGTTATTATTTATTAACGATTTCCATAGCGACTATTTTAAAATTTGATTTGGATATAACTAACAATCTATAATATGAAATCTGGATTTTTCTCTTCCAAATGAAAATTATAATTAACTAGATTTCAACGTTTCTTGTTTCACAGAATTCTGACTTAAAACGGATTCTGTATATTCAATAAAAGTTCAAAACTCAATATTACGAACTACCGCACCATTTCGAGCTCGTTTTAAATTATATATAAATATAATGTCTAAACTTCGTTTTAATATACGATTTCAATATTAAAATCCATTAATATCCCAAATATAATATTTAAAATAATAAATTATATTAAATATTTGACTACAAAAAATACTGGACATTACACATGCAGAGCCTCGTATCTCATATCAGGATTTCATTTTATGTCCCCTGAGAGAATACGAAATTCTAAAAAACCGAGGATACGAAAAACGAAATGATGTCTCATGCCTTGACCGAATGAGTCACCAAAGCATGCAATTTTTTTAATAGGATTGAATGATAATAAGAAACAAACGTTACTACAACATTTCATTATCAGGGTAGACTAAAGAAGGGACCAAACATGTTAAAATGTTATAAACGTGTTAAAATGTTATAGGTTGCATTTAGTTTGATAGAGTTAAAATCATAAACTTATGTATATAGAATAAAACACAACAAAAGTTCAAGCATCAAGCATTAATAAACATGAACCATGTCACTATAAGTGCACACAGTACATCCATATGGCGATCTTAAATTTTGTTATTCTTCTATGTGCAGGTAACAAAAAGACTGTTACATGTCCAGGAAATAGAAACAACATTTGTAATGAAGTACTGAATATTGGTATGTAGTAGTAACATAAAATACTTTTCACCATGTGAGGTGTATGTGCATTATCCAGGGTTAGCATAAACAAACAAACCTAAGGTGTTCAATTGAATAAAAGCAAATTCTATTTGAACTCAGCTAATTGCTGAGTAACCCTCTAAAATTCAACAAAACGAGAAAATCCAGCATAAACAAACAAATCTAAGGTGTTCAATTGAATAAAAGCAAATTCGATTTGAACTCAGCTAATTGCTAAGTAACCCTCTAAAATTCAACAAAACGAGAAAATCCATCATTTTGCTGAGTAGCCTTCCGTTTAATATAAAAAAAACAATAGTACATTTTCTCGTAGTGACTCTACATGGTTTTGTAGAAAACACGTAGGGGTGCTACGTGGTACATAAAGATACACGTAGAGCCACTACGTGATATTATTAGGAATCACGCGGTATCCCTGCTTGGTTCCCTCCTAAACCATGTAGAGTAGACCTATCAAAATATGACCATACCCATTCAACCAACCCATTTTACCCTAACTACAACCATGTTGGGTCAACCCATTTATATTTTTTTATTAAATGGGTCATAAAAGGGTTGACCTATTTTTAAAAGTGTTATAAATGGGTAACCCACTTACCTATTTAACACTGCCTACATACAATGTCGCTAATTTTTTTTGTAAAAACTGCTGTAACTTTTTCATACGGCCTCGGAATGGATGAGACTTCGTAGATTCCCACCAAAATTGCGGACAGTGTGAAGCACTCGGACGTATTGCCCTATGACCGAACACTGTAGTTCTCCAAGGTGACTACTAGTTGTACTTAGAAAATAATATGCTATATTCCCATATTTGAACTCTGCCTACATATAGAGTCTCTGTTTGTTTTGTAAAAAAATGCAGTAATTTCTTCATACTGCCTTGAAACCAGATGTGACTTCGACCGATAGATTTTCACCTAAATAACGGATAGTGTGAAACGATCGAACGTATTGCCCTATGATCGAACACTGTAGTTCTCCAAGATGACTACCAGTTGTACATAGAAAATAACAGCGTATATTCTCATGTTTGAATTCTGCCTACATATAGAGTCGCTATTTGTTTTGTAAAAGCTGTAGTAATTTTTCATGCTGCATCGGAACCAGATGAGACTTCGGTCGATAGATTCCCACGTAAATTACGGACAATGTAAGCACTCGGGGGTTTTGCTGTGTGACCGAATATTGTAGTTCTCCAAGATGACTGCTAGTTGTACTTAAAAAATAAAAGGCTATATTCCCATATTTGAACTCTGCCTACATACAGAGTCATTTTTTTTTCTTCTGTAAAAACTGTAGTAATTTCTTCATGCTGTCTCGGAACCGAATGAGACTTCGATCGATAGATTTCCACCTAAATTATGGATAATGTGAAACACTCAGACGTTTTGCTCTGTGACCGAATAATGTAGTTCTCCAATGTGACTACCAGTTGTACTTAGAAAATAATAGGCTATATTCCCATATATGAACTTTGCCTACATCCAGAGTCGCAATTTTTTTGTAAAAACTGCAGTAATTTCTTCATATTGCCTCGAAACCGAATGAGACTTTTACCGATAGATTCCCACCTAAATTACAAACAGTGTAAAACTCTCGGACGTTTTGCCCTATGACCGAATACTGTAGTTCTCCAAGGTGACTACCAAGTGTACTTAGAAAATAAAAGACTATATTCTCATATTTGAACTCTTCCTACATATAGAGTCGCAATATTTTTGTAAAAACTGCAGTAATTTCTTCATATTACCTCAGAACCGGACAACACTTTGACCGATAGGTTTTACCTAAATCACAGACAGTACGGAAAACTCGGATATTTCATTCTATGAACAAACACTATAGCCCCAAGGTGAGTAACGTTTATACTTAGAAAATAACATATTAATTCTCATAATTGTACATAAAAATAGAAGACTACATTTAGATGGGTCAAATGGGTAACCCACTTACTAGGTGAGTCGGGTTAGATAAAGTTTTGCGTTAAATGGGTCAAAATAAATGGATCGTAAATGGTTTAGGTCAAATTTTGGTTGACTCTCATATGACCCTAAATGACCCATTTGACACCTCTAATGTAGAGTCACTACGATTTAGATTGAAAATTAAAAAATAATATATAACCAAAAAAAGACAGTTTCATCCCTAATTTTTTTTAAAATAAAAATGGGGCTATCCGGCTGGACTGATATAGAATTTGCTTTAAAAGGGTAAATGCTGGTAAGAAATCAGCTAACGGGAAGTGGAAGGATCAAACATGTCTAAAACAGGCGGACTACAAAATGCGACTAGCAAGAAAACAATTCAGCAAGACAAGTAAGTTTTAAAGACCATAAAGGAAACTTCATCATCGATTACTAAATAAATTTTCTTCTTAAATGAGTTAAGATCATTAAAAGGGGAGAGACGAACAAATTCAAATCCAATCTATTACATTATCAACTAAAGAGGCCTAATTTTTTTATTTAGTTAATGTAAAGGAAATCATGGTTTTGACTCTGAAATCAAAAGGATGAAATGTTGAACGGTAAGTACTCACTATTCACAGGCATATTCAATGACATATGATAATAATTATGCTAATCATTCAATAATTATTTTTTCTTACACTTGTCATGTCATTTATAGGTCAATTTGTACACAATTTCAAACCATGGGTACCATGACTTCTATAGACTTTGTTCAAAAGTGTCTTACCAGCTAATTGCACTACTAATGCTTACCATGTACACTAATAGTACTGATTTAACGGTTATTAATATTAATTGATGATTGACCAACCGAAAATATTAATCTATTGGTGCGGTTAACCGGCCGTGCCCACCTTTAAGTCGATATTAACGTAGCATATTGGTTAATGGTTTCTGTCCACAGTATCATAATTATATGTTATATGTATGCATACAGTACATGTTACGTTTAATTTTCGATATGCTCATATGTCAGTTTCAGACCTTGTCATTGCTTCCATTATAACTATATTATAGATGCTATTTTAGAAGCGTTCTTACATGCATACAAAAAGGTTTTAAAAAAATACTTTCTTGAATGAATTTGCTTGACTGTAATGTAACGACCCTGAAAATCTGAACCAATTTAAAATTTTTAAATTGGCTAAAATAGTGGATTTTAAATATTTAAAATAAATATTTTAAATAATGGCAATGAAAAGTGAGTTTGAATCGACGTTTGAAAATGAATATAATTAATTATAATTATAAACAAGGCCTGAAAAGGCGCTGCAGTTCCAAAAATTGAATCCAAACTTTGTCGGACTGTACCGGGTGCAAAACAAAACGGATTTGAGTGAAACCAAAGATATTTAAATCTGTTAGTGAATACCTTTCTAGCGAATCTGAAAAATCGAATTTTCATAGCGGAAAGCAAAAGTTATGGCCAAATGAATTTTCAGAAAGGTCGCTATGGAATTTATATAGCCCGTGAAATTGGCCATTTTGCATACGACCTCGGAATTCAATGAAACCACTTTTGTTGGATCCGGAATGTGAAGTTATTGCTAGGTTTCAAATTTCATAATTTTTGAAGCTAGTATGTGGGCGTGGCAAAGGAAAACGTGTTTTGGTCAATTACAGTTAAATTGGATCGACCAGAAATGGGCCTTTTTCAAACGGTCTCAGAATTCGGTGAAACTAGTTTTGTTGGGACCGTATCGTCAAAACATAACCAGATTTATTTTTCTGGAATTTTTCGAATCAGTTTGTGGCCCTGGCAAATTGAAATGTACGTTCAAATTGAATATTGAATGTTATATATTTTAAATTGAATGAAAACTGACTGAAATAGTCGAATGGGCCTACGAAACATATCCCATTGCGTTCGGAATGGGGGTAAAACGCTAGGGACGACAGTCGTTGGGTTTGGATTGGGGTTCGTGGGCGAAAGGGGTATTTTGGAGATTTTAAAAATTATAAAATAAAATAAAAAATATCATTGGTCAGATACTTTTCTCTCTCCCCGATAATTAAAATCGCGAACGACGGAAATTGCTCCAAGCTTCCCCCTTATTTTCCGATCAATCCACGCACCATTGGACCTCGACCCAGTTGAGGATTTTGTAGCCCTCGTCGAGCTCTTCAAATCCATACCTGGAGCATCCCCTATCGGTGCGCCATTGTCGAGTTTCGAGCCCAGGAAGTGGCCCACTTTCGAGCGCCGCCATGACTGGTGGGGACCACCGAGCTGGACGAGACAACCAGGCGCGGGGAGCTGCTTCCAAGCCCTTTCGAGTGGCGAAGGCCGATCGACGTATAGTTTCACGGATTTCGAGGAAAGTGGAAACCTAGATTTGAACGAAATAGACAGGTAACGGCTTGAAATTATATAAACTATATTATAGCAGTTTAAAGCGCTACGGTTTTTGATTTCACTGTAAAAATCATATCTTTTTCGTTTCTTGACGAAATTCAGTGAAACAAGAGACAGCGGACTCATGTGGACGTCTTCTACATTCTAGAAGAGACCGCATATTTTTCTGAGCCTTCTGCTATTTTTGGTGGAGTGGAACCCAATGTGAGATTTCTAATTTATAAACGATATGGAAAACGACGATGTATAAATTATATAGTCGATGTATGGGTTATATAAGCGTTGTACACCTCTTGTATAAGCGTTGTATAAGTTGTATGTTCGATGTATAAGTTATATATGCGTTGTAAAAATTATATATGTGTTGAAATAGAAGTGAATTGATATATATAAATATATATATACGCCCCTCGTCCACAAACCATGGACGATATTTATTGGTTGTGATTGGTGTGAAAATTGATTGATAGCGAATGGTTGATTGGAATTGTTTGTGGTTGATATTGATTGATTGTGGTTGAAAAATACCCGTTTGTGGTTGAGAAATATTTGGTTGAAACCACATAGGATTAGTTTGTGGAAATGAAATAAATATATACATGCCGCCTGCGTGCGAACTAGATGCATGATCCCCATTGTCAAAAACCGCGAGGTTTTAAGGTAGAGTGAGGAGCCGTACTCGGGACGGTCCCGGTTTTAACTACCCTGCCGTTATGCTGCCGAAATTTTGAATAATATTCATGTGTTTGAATTATTTTCATTTGTTGAAACTATATTTATTCGTTGAATAGAAAACCTTCATGTGTTGAGTCGATATTCATTCGTTGGATAGAAATTCATGTGTTGAATGGTATTCGTGTTTTAAATATAAAAATCACATTTTTATCTATATATATAAACTATAGAAAACCTTCATGTGTTGAATCGATATTCATTCGTTGAATTGAAATTCATGTGTTGAATGGTATTCGTGTTTTAAATATAAAAATCACATTTTTATCTATATATATAAACTATAGAAAACCTTCATGTGTTGAATCGATATTCATTCGTTGAATTGAAATTCATGTGTTGAATGGTGTTCGTGTTTTAAATATAAAAATCACATTTTTATCTATATATATAAACTATAGAAAACCTTCATGTGTTGAATCGATATTCATTCGTTGAATTGAAATTCATGTGTTGAATGGTATTCATATTTTGAAATAAATTGTTTTATAATAAAAATCACCCCTTTATCATCTATATGAACTATGTAAAATGGCCTTGTTTTAAAAGAAATGTTTTGTAATAAAAATCCTATTTTTATTACCTATATAAACTATATAAAATAATAGTGTTTTGAAAAGAAATGTTTCACAATAAAAATCACAATTTTATTATATACATGAATTGCTAAATATAGTGAAGTGTTGAAATAGAAGACAGTTAGATAAAAATATCATTTTTATCAAATGTATGAAAAGAATATAGCTTTGAAATCGAAGAATCAATATATATATAAATAGAATTAAAATATATCGAATAACGACGCTGCAGTTCGTATTTTGAAACCGTGATTTCAAACGATTTTACCGGGAGATCCGACCATCGGATTTTCCTGAAATTGCAACTGTTGGGTTCGCTTTGGAAAAATCTTTCCAACGGCACCAACTTTGTAAAAATCCAACGGTTGGATTGTCTGGAATGTTTAATTCAAATCTGAAGAAAAACAGCGCCAGAAACGATTACATTTATATATATATATATATATATAAAATTATAATTAATCGAATAACGACGCTGCAGTTCGTATTATGAAATCGAAACTTCAAACGATTGTACCGGGAGATCCGACCGTCGGATTTTCCTGAAACTGGAACCGTTGGATTCGTTTTGAAAAGATCTTTCTAATGATGGAAATTTTGAGAAGATCCAACGGTTAGATTTTCAGATATGTGTAAATCAAATCCGAAGAAAAACAGCGCCACGGCCGCGTTATGGCCTGATGCGTCGTTTTGAATAAAATGGCTATTTTAAAATAAATAAAAATGGCGATAAATCGTTATAAAATATTATAAACGATATGGATGAGATTTAGAAATTAACTGAAGGTTGGCTAAGTCGAATGGTTTCTTGGGTGTTGATCTGATGTTAGTTTCGGCCTTCGGGGTTAATATTTGGGAAATCGTTCTCTTACTGATTGACGGTTAGTGACTAATGAATTGAAATGATGCGTGTATATGTTAGTGTTGTACTTGTTTATTATATACGCGAGTTGCTCAGAAAGACCGGGTTTATCCCATTCTGAATAACTGAATCGACGATAAGAAATCGAAGATGAAGACGGTGGTCGAAGACCGGAGATCTTCACCTCGTTTGGATGGTAACCGAGGTCCTGATTGGGAGGCATCCCGAAATATGGATAATAAGTGGTGATCGTCCAGACGTATGTGGTGATCGATAGGTTTGCGAGGTATTTAGTGCCTCTGGTTTCGTTCAGACCCAGAACGGACTTGTAAATGGACTGTGTGTCTGACATTGGATTTTATTTTGTGTTGATTGATCTCTATTAAATATACATCTGTTTGGCGGCGGGGAATTTATTCTTTTGCTTAACGCCCTTCTCTGAAACACACGAGCTCAGAGGTTGTGTATCGATGGACATCAGTCGCATGGCATGAATTGCTAGTGTGGCATGCCTAAGTGGCAAATGATCAGGGCTTCTGTTGAAAAGCAAAGTCTTGTGGTGATGATCAAAGCCCCGCCTATGTGGCATAGCTTTGTGTATAACGTAAATTCGCGAGCCTCACACCCCGGTATGAACCAGAAACGGGAGAGGACATCAGGGAGGGCTTGCGTTTCTTCCTAGCTAGAAGTGGCGTCAGTGGTTTTACATGCCCTGATGAGTTTGACTTATGTGGTTGTTGCTGTTGCGAGGCGCCTCGGTTAGATCGGACGATCCGGGTCCAATGGAGTCATTCGTTTACTCGTTTACGCCCCAAAGGGTGGGGAAACGCAGTGTCCAGGAATTTTAATCCACATCGGTGGACCGGCCCTGACGATCCAAGGGTCACTCGAGCTCTGATCCTGAGACTCGGGCTAGGCAGTCTCGAATTTGACAAGGACTATCTTTTGCCTTGGTTCATGACGGAAATCCAATTTCCAAATACGACATCGTGCGGTTTTGATTATAAATATATATAGCGACATGATATATGGTACCCATGCCGTCTATGATTGATAGTTATGATTGAAATTGTTTTTGAAACATATAAACACTAGTAATAATATCAAATGCTTTTGTTTTATTCGTATCAATCATATTTTGGCCATTATAAGGTAAAACTCTATCCTCCGGTTTGCGTTGCATTGTGTGATGGGAACTGAGTCTTATAATGGCTTCATTTTTATAAAAAGCATTGCGATGTTCAAAAGAAAGATTTGTTTTTAGAGTACTGGCAATCCAATGGAGTGAAGCCGTTCCACGAAAGTGGCGTGGTCCTGTGATTAGCCATATTATAAATGTGTTGAGTAGATTTCTCATACCAGTCCCATGACTGACTCGTAGTTTGTTTCACTTTCAAACTCGGGTGCCCCTTTTTCTACACGGGCAGCCTTGTATTCAGGTTTAGCTGGTTCTTCTGGATAGCTGGAGCTGAAGATGGATTCTATTATTTATCTCTTTTTATGCTGTTTAGCTCCTATTGTACATATTTTGTTTATTTCCGCTGTAGACATTTATGTATAGCTGAACTGTATTTGTGCTAAGTATGATCCTGTATACTGTGTAACTCTGATGATTACGTTTATCCAGTATATTCTATTGTTCATTATCTGGTGTATTTATTTAATTTTGTTCTGCTATTATATGTTTCTATGTTATATTCCAAAGATTACCCTTGTCTCCGTCTGTACGGGATTTGGGGTCGCCACATGTAATTTCGCTTTACTGCTGTCCCTTTTTCATGTGTCTGATCATAGCGTTATTTTATGTATTTTCTACACGTTCAACACTATGTATTTCTATTCCATGTTAGTACCATTTCTCACTTCTACTGAAATTAACAAAACTACGTTGAAGAAAAAGCCACGCCAACTTTTACCTATGTCGCACCTTATGTTTACTTATTTTTCCTTTCCTCTTTGATGTACATTCACATATTTTCTTATAAAGACAAAAAGCTAAATATTTAGGTTAAATAACACTTTTTAGTGTAAAATAGGAAATGATAGTGAACCCCTGAATTTCTTGATTCACACAAGTGTTCTTATAGCTAAATTTTCTTTCACTGTCTACATACAAGATGGGAACATATGATAAAGTCCTTCCTTTCATGCTCAACACTTACAGAACGACTGAATATCCAAGGAATGATATTACAAAATAGCAGCCTTGATCAGTAGTATGTTTCATTATATTTTTAATGCCAATGTGAATTTATATTAATTGGACTCTAATGTACTTGTGTTTATTACATGTTATCAAAACGAATGATTATTACACTAATGAACTTGAATGGCAGTTTAATCGAGATTCGTGCACATAAAGATGCAGATTGTTACATTTAGGGCTCGTTCGTAGTCAAAAGGTGTCACATTCACGATGGCGTTCGCGTCGGACGCATGACAACTTTTGACTGTCCAGAAACAACGATTGTTGAACATTGGAAAATGAACCGTTGACTTCCAACGTTCTTATTCGAGCTGTATAAATTCAGCACCCCTCCCCTATACTTTCCCCATTTCCAAATAGCATCACACCTCCTCCTTCTTCAATTTTTTATTTTTTTTGCGACTTTTCATGCTGCAAAACATGTTTTTTTATATACCGTTGTGTTTAATTTTCTTAATTCTATAATATATGTTTTTTTTGGAATTTTTCTGATTTTTTTTTCTGTTTTATAGTATGTCTTCAAGTTCAATCTCTGCTACTTCTCAGCCTTTCGCTAATTGGACAGACGAACGAGAAGTTGCTTTTATTGATGTGTGTATTGAGTTTCTGAAGAAGCGAACACGTGGCGCCAGCAACTTTTATGGGACGGTCGCGATGGCTCTGGACGACCGTTTCAATATGGGCTACACATAAACCTAGATAAAAAATAAGTGGGATAATATGAAACAGTCTTTTCGCGATTGGGATCCAGTGTTGGACAGTCCTGACGAGTGGTAGGCTAGCGGCGCTGGAAGCCATTTAGGCGATTCAGAAGAAACCCCCTGATGAAATTCCGAGAGCAGGACATACTATTTGGCGGTTGTTTTGTGTACGCCTCATTGCATGTATATGATCCCTGCTACTGCACCTACACCTCCTGCTGCACCTGCGCCAACTGCTTCTTTCACCGCTATCGATGTCGGTTACTATTCGGGTTGGATGACTATTGGCAACTCGCCTTCTGGTCAGCCCTCTAGGCGCATACACACAGAGCGTTACTGTTCGAGCCGCTCGTTTGTGATCCCCACGTGTCGGATCTTGCTATCCATTGCTACAATATTGTTCGAGAAGTGACAAATGTCGAACGATGAGATTATGATGATTTTTCGCAATGATCCACGAAATGTAGAGATTGTCGAAGATCTTACCGACGATGATATACGGGAGTTTATTTTAGCAAAGTTAAGAAGATTGAAGCATCGTCACCATATGTAGTTTTTTATTTCGCTTTATTTTCAGTGTACTAGTTGTATTCATGTTTGTATTTCCGTTTGTTCAATGAAATGTAATCGGTTTATTTTGTGCAATTAGTATTTAATAACTCAAAACAAATAAATTAACATATAAATACCCCGTTCAAATACCAAGCTCAATTACCTTCGTTCGTAGAAAAAATGCATTCTTCGCTCACAACAATGTCACTCTCAAATATCTCATTACCGTTCGTAAAAAACGCACTCTTAGACCAAAGCATATATTAGTCGATAATAAAATTTAGGATGCGCTCAGAAAAAATATTTGTACTTTTATCTGTAAAAATATTTATATCATATGCCCAACTCTGTAAATTTCGAATAAGTTGCAACTTCTTGAGTAGCCAATTTAAATTTTATACACCTCCGTTAAGTCAAACACTATCAAATAAATTGTTGAATTGCACTCATCAAGTTCCACGTACTTTTGACTAGTGGACAATAATTAGTCTAATACGGACTCGCTCCATCAAGTAGTTTATTAATTATATCATGCTATCATCTTAGAGTCTTAGACAGACTTGTTTGGTAAACTTTTTTCAAAACACCCACCTTCACAAGATCAAATAGGATGGTTGGATTGTACTCGTGAAGTCTCACATATTTTTGACAAGCTACACCATACTACTGTTTAAGAGGAACATGCCAAGTAGACTTTATTAAAAACATAGTATCTTCTAAAGTGAACAAATTACACAGTGATCGACTAATTAATGAATACAAAAGCATCATCACTTTCACATAAAAGCAATGTATGAGTTAATTAAAGCTTGATCATGACACTCTTCATGTGTTCCCTCGGTCGATACATGGCCTCCAGAGGAATTTGTTTGCCCATTGTGATGGCAACGCTCTCCGTCAAGTCTATCGTTTCCTCTCCAGTCCTCTTCCAGTCGAAACACTGCACCACCGACCCCAACACCGAACCCACCATTCTCCTTGCAAGAATTTCTCCAGGGCACTTCATCCTCCCCATTCCAAATATCAGCATTTTGCTTATATCATGCTTCCCACTTTGGAACCTTTCCGGTTCAAATTTCAAAGGCTCCACCCAAGTATCAGGGTCCCTATGGATCCTGTATGCATTGACCAAAAGCATAGTACCTTTTGGAATATTGTACCCTCCTACTACACAGTTTTGCGACGCTTCATGCGGCACCATCAGCGGGCCTGCTGGCTTTAGTCTAAGGGTTTCGTTTATGACACATTGTAGGTATGGTAGATTTTGGACATCTGATTCTAGCACTAGTCTTTCACTTCCTATCTTCTCATCGATCTCCGCTTGTAGTTTCTTTAGTTTCTCTGGATTGTTCAAAAGCAATGTCAGCGCCCATTCGATCGTGTTTGCTGACGTGTCTGTTCCGGCAGCCAGCATAGTCTGCAATTCGTTATGATTAATCGTTAGTCTATAACTCTTAGATACTTAATTATATCACAAATTAAAGAACTGATCATCTAGCTCGGTTAGTTAGTATGTACGGACTTACAATGGCGAATCCTTTGATGATTTCATCTGTGTAGTACTTTGGGTCTGTCTTCTGAAGCAAAAGCATGGTTGCCATAATGGTTTTCTTCTTCTGTTCGTCTGTGCTGCTGTGTCTTATATCATCTAGCAGTTTCTGGAAGAACTCATTTCTGTACTCGGCTATTGACGCCACCTTCTTCTTCCATCCGTTTAGGTTCAACCATCCTAAGAAAGGCAGGTAATCTGCAATGTTTGTACGGCCCCCTAGTATTGAAAACACGTCTTCCACCCAATCACGGAACGCTTCTTCCTCGTTCGTCTCTGAACTTACTTGTTCTTTGTCCGAGAACATCTTTGCAGCCATCATTCTCATTATGTCATTCAGTATTATCGTCAAAATTTTCGACTTCATCTCAACCTTTGTAAACTCCCTGAATTGTACAAATTCATCAATGAAAAATCCATCAGATTTCTACATATATTGCAAGTGTGAATACGAATATCTGGACAGTATTTGCTATGCTTTTAATTCCGACTTACCCATCGACGTTGGACTCCTGAAAGAGTGTTCGAACCAAAGCCTGCAATTCTGCAGTACGAACATCGGCAGACACATTAAGAGAATGAGGGGCCAAAAGCTCGGAAGAAGCAAGCTTTCTCATATTGCGCCAGTGATCCCCATAGTTGGTTGTTCCCAAAACGGTGAAATCGTATGAAAATTCCTTAAGCGAAGGAAACTGAGGACGGTTAGCGAATATAGGGCCATGAGAAAGAAGACTTTCTTCGGCCAAGGCCCCTTTGGCTACTACTAGAACTTTGCGGTTGCCAAAACGAAGGGAAAGTATAGGTCCAAGTTTATCATGCATTCGGTTTACGGTGTGGTGCAGGGGCTCTTTGATGCTTAAAAGATGAAGATGGCCTATTATTGGAAGAGCTAATGGACTTGGCGGGCTTTTGCCTTTGTTCAAGAATTTAGAGAAGACTGCTACTACTAAGATAGCAGCTATGGCTATGTAGACTGTAATGAGCTCCATTCCTGTATTGGTGAGCTTTCTGTAAATTATTGGTGTGATGTTCAGCAGTACAGATTAGGGCATTATTTATAGGGAGATATATGAAGCTTGTTGGAAGATCCATTTAAGTGTGTAATATATTTTAATTCATGCATATGTTGACTATGGAACGTATAAGAAAAAACAATTGCTTTCGCCAGTGCAGCACGTAGTATTTACTCAAGTTGCATTAGTTTGACACTTATCTTTTTTAATTCAATTTTTGAATTGCATTAATATCTCCCATCAATATTTACTATTGGTTCAATCTTCAAACATGGTTTGGTGACATATGGATGATTCAGAATTAGAGACATTTGTGATGGCACGGGACTTTCAATAAGAAAGAAAAAGACAAATGATAACTTGAAAAGTACGCATTATATACTTGACTAAAATTGAGAAAGGCAAAAAATATTTGGACCCATTTAACGGATAACTACACAAATGCAGATTCACGGAGATCGGTCGACGGCCCACAAAAGTTAGCAAATATAAAATTGAAAGAGCAAAGATTAAGGTAGAGTTTGCCGCGAAAACTTCAAATAAATGTGGCAGAGAAGGAAATGTTGTAAATTTATTGCATATATAGATGATATTAATTTTATGGGATTCACCAATGTGTTTCAACCCCCACAAAAGGTTACATAAATAAATTTTCACTTTTCCATGTTTAGCATGTCTTGTGAATGTTATTCCACAACACATCCATAAATAATTGGAAATTGTGAATTAGTAATAAATTTGTACTGGCAACACATCCATAATATTCCTATAATTAAATTGAGCCAACGACTTTCTTCCGTGGACTATACACATCAATTTGATACTTTTAGACTTGACTACTACAGATAAAATGTGTAGAAAAAAATTTATATAAAAAAAATCATCTGTCTACTCATTGCGACATTTGGTAGAATTATTGACACATCATGGAAGCATGCTTACCTTCTTTCATTAGGGTATCACGTCTTTGAATAAGGAATATGGTATTAAACGAACAATGCACATCTTAATTTCACTATATGATATAATACAAAGATATTTGTGTCTGAAAATCTTTTAACTGTCGTAAATTTGTATGCTTGTGCATCCGCACACCAGTATAGACCATGTTAAATGGTTGAATATTATATACCTGCGCCTATAAATACAATATAACATGCATGTCTCTCCCATATCATTCTAGTCTTATACTGCATTTCCAAATCATTAATTAAGTAATCCTCTCTTACTCTCTAATTAAAACTTAGCAAGAAAAATGGAACTAACTCCTGGTATGTCTGCTCTAGTTACTGGAGGTGCTAATGGAATAGGTAACAGTTACTAACACAATAATGCACAGTTCATTGTATGCATAGTTATTATAAATATAAGTTACAAAATTATGCATAATTCAAAACATACGGCAATACATATTCTTACTTGATATTAACTTCCGTTTCAGGCAAAGCTATCGGCCTGGCTCTTGCCAAGAATGGTCTCTTTGTAACTGTTGTTGATTTTTCGGAAGAGAGGGGAACTGAAACTGCTTCCTTGTTTGAAAAGGAAAACAAAAAGTTCCATCCTGACATAGATCATCCTTCTGCAATGTTCATCAAGTGTGATGTTACTAATACTGGTATATACGTGATATGTAACTTTGTATTGTACTATATATAGTATTTCACTTCAACACATGACAAGAAACTTTGGATAAATTTTGTCTAGGTGATGTATCTGCTGCATTTGAGAAGCACGTAGACATATATGGAGGTCTAGACATTTGTGTAAACAGCGCAGGAGTCGGTACTACAGTAAAACGCTTCGACGAAGATGTATCTGATGGCATCAATACATGGAGGCGAATCATAAATATAAACTTTGTTGCTGTTATTGACTGCACTAGAATCGCGGTAAGAACTATATTTCAGTCAATAAAATAGAAAAGATTAGCAACTATTGCAAGATAAACAATTTGTCTGAATTTCACGCTAATTATAGCTACTGTCTAACAGATCCAAACAATGCGAAAAAATAAGAAGCCTGGGGTAATTATTAATCTTGGGTCAGCATCAGGTCTTTACCCAATGTGCGTCGATCCAATTTATTCAGCCAGTAAAGGTATGAATTAGATCCATTCCTATGTTTTGTGAGCACTTGGCGATTTGAAGTCATTTTTATATTAAAAAGGATATTAAATGTGTAGAGTGCACGGTACAAAAACACTTTAAGAGCATCTCCGGTGGTCGGCGTGGATTGAAGATGAGAACGAAGAAAAAAGTCGGGCAAACTCCCCCTTCTCTAGCAAAATGTGGGGATTTGCGCTGTTTTTCTTTCTTTCTTCATTTTAAGTGGGGAAATGAAACCCGCATATTCGTTGAACAGTTTTCATTTACCCGTTTAAACGTAAACGGGTTTCATAACCCCGTCTATTTCACGTTTCTTCTTCAGCCACTTCTTTCTTCTCCCTTGTATTTGAAATGTCCTTTATTAAAAAAAATTGCAAACCATTAAACCCAACCACGACCACCTTCCACCCTGCCCTCTGCATTCCGCTGTCGATCCAACTCCTCATGCCCGCCATCCCATTCACCGCAGCTGCCCTCCACGTCAGCAACTGTCTTCGCCCCTCTCCTCACCACTTCCTCAGCTTTTATATTACAAAAACAAAACCTGCCTTGCCTACGCCCACCTTCGACCTGCCTCCTATATGCCAACCTCCGACCTGCCTGAGCAGCAGTAGAAACCCAACTATCCAACCATTATAGCAGCGCCGTTTAAAAAAAAAAAGGTTATACGTTATTCTAAAACCTGTTTAGGTTTTAAACGGGTTCCAGAACCCCGTGGCCTATCGCCACTCTAATTTGATGAATGGGGAATTGCCCCCATTCGAATTGCGAACCCACGCTCGAACTCACGCTGCTTGAGCGTGGGTTCGACTCTAATACATACATGACTGTCATACTTTAGGATAACTTATGCATGGTAGTCATTGCAAATTTAAATGATTGTATGGTAAACAATAGGCAAATATCATTGTAAAGCATGGAGCTTAGAACTGGCTACGAGCAAACAATGAACCATTTTTCATTATTTCATTCATTTTTTTGCAGGTGGGGTTGTTCTATTTACTCGATCATGCAGTACATTAGGCCGTGAAGGGATCCGTGTTAATGTCCTTTGTCCTGAGGTAGAATTTGGAAAAACAAAAAATAAAAAAAATAAAAAATAAATCTTTTAAGAATCAAATAACCTTATGCTTAATGAATACCCAATGTACCTGACACAATATATAATGTACTATTTCATGCAGTTCGTCGATACTGGCATAATATCGGAGAACAATTTGGCAGATGTTAAAATGGTTGGTGGATATTTGCCTATGGAGACAGTTGTAGAAGGTATAAATCACAGCTAATCTAATTATTTACTGACATAATGCTGATATAAACCACAACGACAAATGTCATGTGTATCTATAGCTTTCCTTAATACCCTAAATTCTACATCTATAAATTTCAGGTGCATTTGAACTTATAAAGGATGAAAGCAAAGCTGGTGCATGTTCATGGATCACTAACCGCAGAGGCACAGAATACTGGCCTACTCCTGAAGAAGAGAATAAAATATGGGGCAATTTAGTGACAAAATGGCAAGGGAAAGTACAAACAGAGCTTCCAACAACAAAACCTGATCAAGCATGGTCACTGCTAAAAGACTTTTGCAACCTCCATAAATATCTACCTTCATTGTCTGTCTGTGAAAAAATAGAGGGTAAGGATGAAATTCCAGGCTGTGTACGGTATTGTGCAGGTACAATGCAACCAAGCGGAGTGAACTTTTGGGCAAAGGAGAAGTTGATATCATTTGACAATACAGACAGGAGCTACAGTTATGAGGTAACAGAGAGTGGCATAGGAGTAGAAGGGTATGTTGCAAAATTACAAGTAGTCGAAGGAGGCGTTGATAATAATGATGGGTGTAAGATTGAGTGGTCTTTTGAGTTCAAACCGCTAGAAGGTTTCAGTGAAGAGGGTTATATAGAAATTTTGCAACACTGGATTAAGGAGATGGCTAAGAAAGTTGAAGATGGTTTAGTAATGAATGGTCATTAATGATTTTTTAGAAGTGCTGCGTTTGTCTTTCAATATATGTCTACCTAGTAGTGAATGGTCATTTGAAACTAATGTTACCCGGCTTGTAATGGAAGGAGTGTTGCTATACATATACATGAATAATAAGGATTTTGAGTTAAATGATACTTGACAGTATGATTCAGTATATTCTGTTGTTTACCTCGTGATATGTCAACGTTCAAACTTGTGTGGCATCTTCCACCAAATGTATAACTCAAATAGGCATGGTGCATCATAAAGACCATTACATTTAATCCTCATTCTGACCGTTACTGTGACAATTAGCTATCTTAAAAAAACTGAGCAACAACAGTTCAAGTTGTGGGAAATGAACTCCTACTCCATCAATATTTTGAAAAGAATTGGTGGAAAAAGCTAATAGGAACAAAAGAATTGGCTGCAAACATCTAGATTAAGCTATGCAAAGGTAATTAGAAGCACTTAGCATGTGTTAAATACAACAACAACAAAGCCATATATCTCAAACAAGTTGGGATTGACTAGATATGCAACCCAAAATTAAATTAAAATAAAATTAATAATGATGATGATAATAATAATAATAATAATTTTATATATATAAAGGTTTTAAAATAACCAAACAGATAAGAAGTCGTCTGACAAAAGTTTTTTTTAAAAATAATAATAATAAAAAAAGTAAAAAGGATCAATAAAAATGAAATAAAATCTAAAATATTAATAAAAAGTAAAAAGGTTCAATTAACGTGAAATAAAGACTAAAATAATTTAAAAAAAAAATCCTAAGGTTCTGATACATGAATTGCCAACTTCCATGCACTCCTATCAACTACCAGCTCTTCAGATAAACTCCAATTACTTAAATTTCTCTTTATTATCTCCTCCCATGTCATTTTAGGTCGACATTTACCTCTCTTTGGGCCTTCGGCGCGGCCTATAATTCCAATGCGCACAGATGCATCGGATGGCCTACATTTGATATGTCTAAACCATCTCAAGCGGTGTTGGACTAACTTCTCTTTAATAGGTGCAACTCCAAGTTTTCCCGAATATCCTCATTTCTAATCCGATCTCGTCTTGTATGCCCACAGCTCAAGCGCAGCATCCGCATCTCTGCTACACTTATCTCCTGGATGTGTTGCCTTTTAGTAGGCCAATATTATGCACCATATAACATTGCAGGCCTAATTGTTGTCCTATAGAACTTTTCTTTAAGCTTCTGAGGAATCTTTCTATCACAGAGAATGTCAGATGTTAATCGTCATTTCATCCATCCTGCTTGAATTCTAAAACTAATATCCTTATCAATCTCCCCATCAAACTGCAACATAGATCCTTAAGTATCGAAACGATTCCTTCTTGGATACTACTCTACCGGCCAGGATAACCTCTCCGTCATCTGACTTGATACTGTTAAACTCTCACTTCATATACTCTGTTTTAGTTCTGCTAAGCCTGAAAACCTTTGATTTCAAGGTCTTCCTCCACAACTCCAGTTGTCGATTAACCCCTATTCTATTTTCATCAATCAGCACAACATCATCGACAAAGAGCATACATCAAGGAATCTCTCTTTGTATATCTTTTGTGATTTCATCCATCACTAATGCAAAATATAAGGGCTCAAAGCCGAACCTTGATGTAATCCTATGTTAATTGGAAAGCCTCTGGTCTCATACATATCCTTGATAAGGGTAATATACTTTGATGGCACTCTCTTCCTTTTTAGCGCCCACCACATAACCCTCCTCGGTACTCTGTCATAAGCTTTCTCCAAGTCAATAAAAACCAGGTGGAGATCTTTCTTCTGCTCCTTATATATCTACATAAGTTGCCTAACCAAGAAAATTGCCTCAGTGGTTGACCTTCTAGGAATAAAACCAAATTGATTCCTAGATACACTTGTCAACCTCCTCAAACGTTGCTCGCAAACTCTCTCGCAAAGCTTTATTGTATGACTCATAAGCTTAATTCCTCTATAGTTTGTGCAACTTTGAATATCTCCTTTATTCTTGAAGATTGAAACTAAAATGCTTCTCCTCCACTCATCTGGCATTTTGTTTGATTTGAAAATATTATTAAACAACTTAGTTAGCCATGTTATCCCTGCATCTCCAAAGCATCTCCACACCTCAATAGGAATGTCATCAGGCCCTACCGACTTGCCTGATTTCATCCGTTTCAACGCCCCCTTTACCTCAGCTTCTTAAAATTTCCGAACAAAATGTCTATTGGTGATGTCGGCAAAGTCTTCCAACTCGATCGAAGAGCTATCACTTTCTTCGTTGAAAAGCTTAACAAAGTATTCTCTCCACCTATTCTTTATCTCATCATCCTTCACCAAAAGTCTATCATTCTCGTCCTTAATGCATTTAACCTGATTGAAGTCCCTTGTCCTCCTCTCGCGTAGCCTAGCTATTCTGTAACGTCTTTTTCACCCTCTTTTGTACTTAGCCTTTGATACAAATCTATAGATTTCTGTAATTGAAATCAATTTTGTTTATTATGGCAAAATCAGTATTTGATCAATACCCAAATTTCTAATAAGTGGTACTCGATCCACTCGTCTTTGATTTCATTGTGAATTTCTAAAAATAATTAATATGTAAAATTGAGTCATTTTTGTAGCGACTTCCTTTATAAGTCTTTGAGTTTTTGTAATATCTTACTCAAATTTCAAATCTACTTAATATATGCATGAAAGATTTTTTTTATGATAATTCTGAATTGGGGTCAAGTACTAAAGTTGCTTTTGCTAGAAATAAATGGTAACTTTTGATTTAGAAAGCCAGATCTAAATGATCTGTACATGTTTTGTGTAACGAAATAAAATTTTGAAATACTTTTATTTTAAGAAATATTCTTAGTTTCTTAAATTTCAAAAATAATTTGCGCTGATTTGAAGTTTTGCTTGTTTGTTTTGATATGTTAGTTCAAGAATCATGGATTTTTTTTGTAGCAATAAATTATATATGAGATATATAGTTATTTTTATGAATGGAATGGATATATCTATATTATTTAGAATCATTCATGCAAGAGAATAAAATCTTGATTCTATAAGTAGAGTTACTTTTTAGGTGTTCATTTTAATTTTGTTATTGAATAATGTGGTAGCTAGATCTGAGATGAAATTTGCTACACCAATAATGTGTATTCATATATTCAAATTTCGTCTTAGTTCATATTTCTCCTATTATATTCCAGTTCTCAGTTTGAATTATTTTCCTCCGTTATTTAACTCAAAGAATTATACATGATCAATTTATATGATTTGTGCAATGCAAGGTCAATTTTTATTTTCAGTCTGTATAGCTCCAATGTTGTTATTCTCTCTGTTGCTTTCTTATTGTTAATATTTCTAAAATCTTAAATTTGAGTGAGTGCCTTATTTTTAGAACCTAATCACACTATATTGTAAAACTTGAAGTTTAAAGAAATTATTTCTGTATGCATTTGCATCAAAGTTTTAAAATGCGAAAGATGTACATAGGGCGCTTTTTGATCTAGAAGGCGAGGCGTAAGCCTCAAAACGTTGAGGCGTAAGCTTTTCGGGTAAAAATAAAATGCTATACAAATAAAGAAATTCTGACACTTTAAATAACCAATACAAAAAATGAAAAACGATTAATTTAAAACTGACTTTTACCAAGAATATATTTTTATTATAGATTAACAATAAATAATCGAAACTCATATGATTCAAATTTTGATTTCTTACAACTATTTGAAGATTACATCAAACTCTAATTTTGATACGTTCTATCAACTCAAATCATTTGCAAAATTTATTTCGAGATTTAACAAAATTTATTTAAAAACATTCTTTAAATAACAATTAGAAAATTCATTACATTGCTCATGATCATTATTTCATAAACAATCTTACTTGGTCGTATCGATATTGAAATTGAAAAGTAAAAGATACTCATTTTTATTTTCTTAAATTGTCTTTTTTTTTCATTAAATAACTAAAGTTTAATAATTTTATTTGTGCCAATATCTGCAACTAAAGATAAAAAGTTTTTTAAATCATATGCCTCAGTTGTTTGAGGCATGCGAGACGTGCGCTTTACGCACTTTGTATGCCTTAAGTTGTTGAGGCGTAAGCTTTAAAGGTAAAAAGCCTTTTGGAATAAGCCTCAAGGCGTTTTATCTCTTATTTCCTCAAGGCGGAGGCCTTGAGGCGAGTCTCGAGGCGGGTTTTTCAAAACAATGATTTGCGTAATTATTTAGTTGGAAAAAAAATACATTTTAGCATTCTCCAAAGAAGATAACAAATATAACATAATATTTATGTTTATGAGTGCGTGTATACATGTTAATCTCTTGACAAAACATTTTAGAGTTTTATTTAAATTCATATTGCAAAATCCAACATTCCAGGAGAGATGCTATAGATATGTTCCATTTGTTTGTTAAATGCAGTTTCTACTTGAGAAGCGCTATATTCCCCTAAGGAATGTCATACGAAACTCCAGAAGCAACGATAATAATTTACCTGTAATATAGAAATTATATAGCAATATCACAGTTTGAATTGAATGATTTTATCTCTTACATCTATTTCTTTTTAGCGCATCTACTTCTTTTACTATTTAAATTTTGAATAACATTTCAAGAGGAATTACAACTCAAATTTTTATGCAACTTTGAAAGTAGCAATTATGTAATTTATGTTAAAAAATATATTGTGTAATGATATGATATTCAAAAAAATTGCATACAATGGAGGTATGTAACACTCCAGAAGCAGTCTTTATAAAATATCCCCATAAGTGATATTATAACCTTATATCACTATAAAAGAATAGCTTATGAAATATTTTCAAAGATGATACAACTCTAATAGACAAATGTAAAAGTAAACAGTGATAGTGACCTATTTCATTCTAGAACATACAATGAATTAAATATCATATACATAACAATTCTTAAAGAAATATCTATAGATATCCTTACAAGGAGATAATTTATATGTCATATCATACTTTTCCCGTAAGCTAAAATACAATCTTGAAGTTATCTTTATATTTAACAAATATTTGCTTATTTCTATAATACTTTAAGTGTCCAAAAGATACTCTTATTTATATTGTAAACAATTCTTCTAATTGAATTCTCAAGAAGAAATGTCAATATATATTTCGAAGTATGTATTATTCACTGATAAATAAAGTTCAAAAGAGATAATTGAAATATGATTGAAAAATAAACCTTAACAACTCGAAGTTGTATAAATAATTTATTTGAACCACAGATTCAACATGCTTTTATTGAAAACCATTAAATTATAATCAAATTATTTATTCTATTGATGTCACTCTTTAGCATATACGAATAAAAATATGCAGAAAATCTCACTAATATTATATATTCGTGCAGATTCTTACACTTAAAACGGAAAAAAAGAACATAAAGTTCGAAGTTTGATCATGGAAATCAAGGTTTTCAAAACGGGACACAAATCGCAAATCGTAGAGTTCAAAAATTAAAATGAAACGGAATTTAAATCGTAAATCGCATATTCATATAATCCTTATTTTAAGATGTAGACACACTTTGAAATTGATTTCAATGTTTGTACTTATACGTTTAAACTAGAACTCTATTTTCTCTTTTATTATATTTTTATATTATTTGCGAAACATTAGAATTTAAATTGTGAGTGCAAATAAGCATACCAAAAATATCATCATAATACTATTTGATATTTCGTAATTGGAGTTTTAGATAGGTTTGAATTGGAATTGTGAATCGAATCGTAAGGGGAAAGATTCGATCCAAAACAGGATTTGGTTTAGGCACAGGTTTGAGATTATCATGGTAAGATATGAGATTATCATGGTAAGATTTGAGATTTTCAAATTACTGTTTTGGTTTAGGCACAGGTTTAAATTTTAACCAAAAAAAACCTAGATCTTAGCCGAGATTTCAATATCTCGTCTCGAACAACATATCGTCCGATATTGCAAGATCTCAGACAATATACTCAAATTGAGATTTATAGTGAGACTTTCTATTTCATTTTTGAAGGAGCCCAAAATTAGATCTCGAGGGATATTTCCAAGATCTGAAACATTGACGTGGATGCACATAATTTGAAGATTGTGTAATTGATTAAATATAAACTCATCTTATAGATTATAAATCGGTGATTAAATTCAATCAACATAAATCATGTTGAATGACTTGAATTTATGTATATATTCAAGTAATCTACGTAATTAGCGAATTCCTCCAATTGGTTGGAGCAATTGATGAGAAAAAAATTAAAAATAAGAAATATCATTTGAGTACATCTTATTGATGGATAAAAGAATTACAAGATATGATGTATTTGCTAGTGGTAGCGTCGTAAAGAATCAAAATAAGAATCCAAATACGATAATTATTCAATGTGACAATGTTCGTCAATGTTGAAGGAATGATAAAAAGGATACAAGTTCATTTCTATTATCAAGATTTAAGTATTTGTAGCATGCATAATGATGTAAAATAGTAAGTAACTTGAATTATTTATCGATATACCCCTAATAAACTTGCTCTAGCTTAAGTTAAAAAATTTAAAGGATTTAAAATTATAAACCGCATCTGAACTGTGGCAGAGAGGTCGGTTTGAAATATCTTTAGAGTAAGTAATAAAGATGTTAAATAAACAAGGTGGGTGTTCTTGAAGAAATACTTAAGCGTGCTGTGGAAGAGATATAAGACACGACTACTAAATAATCCAAAAAATTGTTAGGTACCTAAAAGATGATAAATATTGAAATCTTAATTAATCATGTATATAACTAATAAAAAATAATCATCGACAACAAATTCGTATGTAATAGATCGTTTATACTTATAATAGACTAAAGATTTTGAAATAGAGGAAAATATCATTGGTTATCATGAAATTTTCCCTGGTGTAGACTTATAGTAGAAAAAACACAATGAAATTGTTGAAGTAGTATAGTATCAACAACATGTTAAATGCCCAAGACATAATAACTTTTAACTACATTGTTTTATTGTAGCGAATGTATTCGAAACACTTAAAATACCCTTAAGATATAAATATTGGTTAAATAGTACTAAACGATAAAAATATAATAGTTCCTGAAGAATATAAATAACTTAGCTATGTATAAGAATGCAAAGAATAATTAATGCAGATTACAGCCTTCTTTTAAGTATTATTGTAATAAAAATTTAATACAGTTCATGATGAGTAGATTACTTCATATTTTTAAATATTGTTGTAATGAAACTCTTAATATCCATCGAAGATGAGGTTGTAGTAAACAAAACTGATATGATGTACAAAATGAAAGCACACGAAGTGTTCTCCATAAAATTCGCACGGAAGTGCATAAAATGCAAATAATATTCAAAAGAAACATCCTTGGGAAAATTGATTATATCAAGGAAAATTATATATAAATGATGAGCATATGTAAAGAAGGAAAAATAAAATTACTATCTTTTGATTTTTATTTTCATAACGCTCTTCTATGCTATATGGATTAGAAGTAAGTGTAGCTGATTTGAATTATCAATTGTATTCAAACTTAAAGGAAAAAAATATAAAATCAATGGACCATATATATATATATATAAATATATATATATATATATATATATATGTATATGTATGTATGTATGTATGTGTGTGCGCGGGACACTATATTTCCGTCATTGAGATTTTATTCATAGGGTTTTTCTTAGAAAGGTTTTTACAAGACATTATATTGATCTAGAAGAAGTATCAAACTCATTTTGATGTGGCAAATTATTGTATTATCAGAAGTATTTGCAGCCGTTCTGAATTACCAAGATATGTATTCAAACTTGAAGGAAAAAATATAAAATCAGAAAATCATGCGTGCGCCCGCGCACGCGTGCCCCCCCTCATATATATATATATATATATATATATATATATATATATATATATATATATATATATCATAAGACACTATTTTTTCTTTACTGTGATTTTTCTCATTGGGTTTTTCTTAGAAAGGTTTTAACAAGCCATTACATTGAATTGGAGGAAATATCAAATTTATTTTGATGTGGCAAATTATTGAAATATATCATACTATATTGTATTATTTTTTCATTTATTAATATTTTTCTCATTGAATTTTCTTATTTATACTTTAACGAGACATTACGTTGGTCCAATAATATCAAATTCCAGTTGATGCGGTAAATTACTCAAATATGACATAATATATTGTACTTTTTGCCTTCACTATTTTTTTTTCATGTTGGGTCTTTTTTGTAAAATTTCAGTGATACATTATCATGATACGGAAGTACTTGTTGAATCACTAGATTTTGATCAATGACAGATGAACAATCAACTCAACAAGATGTCTTGCAAACATGACAAAAGGCTCTAGAAGTATGTTAGTTATTTATATTAATTAGTGTATAGTCTTAGATTATAATGTTAAGATCTACCCTCGAAGTTTTAATTTTTAAATTCCTTAAAAGTTTTATGAATATACAAGTGAATCTGGAAAATACATTTTTCAGTCGTCTGCTTTAACCTATTCAGTCGACTAAATATGTTTGCACATGAAAGTTGTGTGCATGTTTAAGATTCAATCGACTAAATATACCTATAAAGTCGATTGAATCTGAACGTATACAAAAAAATTAGTTGCTCCCAGATTTACTCGACTAACTATGAATACTCAGTTGACTGAACTGAGTTCCAACTGTCATATTCTGAAGAGACATGACTTTTCTCGGAAGAGTTTTCTTTGATCTCAAAGGATACAACTCTTTGATTTCAGCCATGAATCTTCATCAGCAGTTGTAACTCTTTATTCACTATATATACTTGCATGAACATCTCAATACATCTTAGTTGATCTCATTCTTTTATATTCTATTGATTTCAAGTTCTCGCTTATTCTAAGTGTTTAATTTTTGCTTTCTAGATCTCTTTGAATTTTGATTTCTGAGACTATAATTCAAACATTGTTTGAATTCAAATAGAGCAAAATCATATTCTATCTCCACTTACTCACAATTTTCAATTTATAAACTCAAGGAGAAGATTATAGGACATTGTACTTCATTTGTGACAAATCAGTGTTGTACTATAACACAAACAAGTCATACATACTCTTGTAACAAAATCCTGCAGATGCGGTAGAAAATCCTGAAGGCAATTCAGTGATGAAGTCCTGTAAGCGAGTCCAGGCAGAAAAATCCTAGCTGATAGAGTCTAGGTGGAAAGAAGTTTTGTAATGATGATAGAGACTTGTTCCTCTGGGTGAAGTGAGGGAAAGGCCTAAGGGTATCTTAGAGATTGGACGTAGGACGGTGCTCCGAACCAATATAAAAATTCCTGGTGTCTTTACTTGTAACGACGCGGCTTTTTGCCCGGTTTTCGCCGGTAATTAAACCAACTTAAACCGTTCATAAAGACGGATAGTTATGGGTACTTACATATTTGCACAAAAATAACAGAACTTTTCATTTCATTATCATAATAAAACATCAGAGTTACAAGGAATACATCAGAATACATCGATTACACTGCGGAAAAGATACTAACTCGGGGGAAGAATGCGAATGCTCCAAAACATATAGCTCCAGCTAAAACCAGAATCCTGCTCCATTCAACTCTAAAGCTAAATCTGCGAACCAAACTACTAGGCTGCCCGTGCAAAACTATGGGCACCCAGAGTTTAGGTGAGGGAACAATAAACTCTAAGTCAGTCGTGGGACTGGTGAGAGAACATAGAACAATTGTTATTTAGGATTCATTTTAAAGTTGGGTTATTCAACGGACCACGCTGCTAACGCGGAACGGGTTTACTCCATATGAATTCCCGTGCATAGAAATTCGCAATGACTTTTGAAAAAAATGAATCTACCATAAGGTCTCGCGGCACACACACAATGCAAACGCACACATGGGCGAGGTTTCTTCTTATGATAGTCAAAAATGCTTGATACGTGAAAATCCTCTTTTATTACAACTAGTTCATAGTGTGAAAACAATTTCGCAAATAAATGTATTAATCCTAGCCAGCATAATGCCCAATCCCATTATACTGACAATCCTGCTGGTAGCAGGCTATACAACTAAAATCGTATGGGCTCGTAGTGGAAAATAGGATTTCCAACAAATGACCAGGCAAAGGAACTTCCTTACTGACCTGATGGGTACGCCTCTAGAGGGACACCCCGAGAACCAAATCGGGCTCTCTGCCAACACGAGGTCGGGTTACCCCTTAACTGGGAAACTTAGAGCACGCCTAAGTATATCACTTCCCGGTCGTTACCAACATTTAAAACCGAGGCCTCGCAACATCAACATCCATATAAATAGAATTTATCCACATAGGTTAATACCTAGCAACATCAACTTAGAGCACACCTTTTATCTAGAAGGAAATGACTACCCATAACCTCACTGCATCTTTCATGTTTCAGCCATTTACCGGGTTGTGAGGCTTGCCGAGGTCACGTTATACACAAAGCTACGCTTAAATAAGCCATGCTTTGATCATCCATAACTCATTACATAACTTAAGTATGCCACATTGTCCATTCACAACGCATCACTAATTTCTATCAATATATAACCTCTAAGCTCATACGTCTTAGAGAAGGGTGTTAAGCAAGAGAATAAATTCACCGCCACCAAGCAGATATATATTTAACAGAGATCAGTGCTACGCAGTCAATTACAATGTTAGACACACAATCCATACGATTCCGTTCTGGGTCTGAACAAAACACCAATCTGAAAATCTTCAAATATATTCAAACCTCATGCCACTTATAACCTTGTATCGAGTGATCAGCCCAATCGAGATATCAGCAATCAATCCAAACAATTCAAAGGATCCCGATCTTCATTCGTCGCTTTCCCAAATCTTGAATTGTTTCATAACATCGTATTATTACTTGGAATGGTTTTTGAACATATATTCGATCTCGGTCTTTCCAAGTAATAAGCGCAATTATAAAATACAATTACAGAACACACAGGCTTTCAACCAAATCTCCTTCCATCTTGAATTTTATTAAACTTCTTTAAATCCATTCTCAAATTATAACAAAATCCATATTTAACCTTTCTCTTTTAAAACACATCCCTTAAATCAAAGATGATTTAGCCTCAAAGCCTTAATTAATTTTCTGTTTGATAACTCGTTGTCAAAATCCTATTTCCTTTGAAAATCCTTAATCCATATTTCAACCATAGTTTCCAATTATATTGATTTTCCAACATTCCATTCTTTAATCTTAACTAAAAGATTATACTTCCTTTCCAATTCCTCACTTTTAATTTCCTCAAATCAAAGATCTGATTAAATCCTCCAATTACAATATGAATTTCCATAACCCAGTCTCATTGGGTTTCAAGAATGATATTATTGAAGATATGATTCACGACAAATCCCAAATCAATCGATATTGAACATAAGTTACACAGAAGTTGTATCTACTTATATTCGATATCAATTCTCATAATCATCGAATACTATAAGTGGAATAACGATATAATAATAATATCTTCCAAATTCCTCAAATAGTATACGTTTACACCAAAGAATTTCATATCAAATATCCGAAGATTATTTCTACCCCACTTATCCCAATCAAATTGGGAAACCCATATCTTAATTAAAATATTTATCCAACTCTTTGACATTAGATCTGGATAGAAATATCATCCACTTATACTTAATATTAAAATCTGTATCCAACTCCCACTATAAGCAGAATAACCGTGAACTACCTTTTAAATTCCTCAAATAGTAAGAATCATCATCTACCGGATTAATATCAAACATCCGAAGATTTATCTCCAACCATATCCAATTATTAAAAATCCGTATTAATATCAATTAAAATTCCATATAAAATATTTATAATACTTTTAAACCTTTGTAAACATTCCACAAATCATTACTTATAGTTCGGAAAATGTTTACGAGTTAAAACTTCAAAATAGAATTTTTCGAAGAAAGCTTTACAGTAGTGTTTCAAAAGCATTACAAAACAGTTATCTTAACTATTTTGATCAAAATATCGTTTATCTTAGGCAAAACTTAAACTTTACAATTCAAAAACACCTTTTCATAATTTGTAATGATTTTACAATTTTTTTCCATATTTTTAAAACATTTAAAAATAGCTGTTTATAGTTATGTTCGACTACTGCTCTTACAACGACTTTTTTTAAAATAGTTTTAAGCATAACTTGAAAAGTATAACCCGAAATTGAAATCTGCTTTCACTCATTCGAAAGCTCTTTTTAGTATAAATCAATTGTTTTTCCTTTTTTGGGAATCCGATTTAGATTGCAAAAGTTATAAGCGTTTAAAGTTTGCATCTAAAATACACGAATTGCCGTTGTGCAACAAGATCTATTTTGACCGCAATAAAAAAAATTGTACTTCAAAATACCTTATAAAACCATTTAAATCATTTAAGGTAATTTACATTGACTTTCCAAATTATCTCGGGTTCAAAATTCAACTTTTATTTTCTACTTGATTAAATATTAAATTAAAAATCCAATTTATTTCTAAATTCAAATAACTTCAAATTAACCATCTCATTCATCGGATTAGTTAGGGATAGCCAATGAGAGCAGGAAACTATATTTTCCAAACCCAAGCCTAGACACTATCCTCTCTGTCATCCTAGAGCGTTCAGGTATTTATTTATTCATTTTAAGAAACTTTATCAATATGTATGAATTTATACATATGTGTCTTTTCTAATTAACACCCTTTAATTCCAATGATAATATTGCTTCTAATTACGAAGGAAATTTGTCGATCACCCATGTGATACCATAATTGTTGTGTTATAGTGTGTGCGAAACAACATCAACAACCATTATAAACATCTATGGCAACCATCATCAACATTATTAAATAAATCATAACTGTGCACAAGCGTTATAACACTAACGCTTAATAGTGTGTGTGTGTGTGTTTTAAACTACGCATCCATCATCCATCACAACAAACATCAATCATCATTAACCACTAATAATCCATCACTATATTTAAACTAGTCTAACTACTAATTAAAAATATAAATCGTGGTTAAAGAGTTCTCACCAACAGCTTTCCAAAACTTCACGGTAGACGAGCTTAGCTGAACGAACCCTCAGACAGTATTTCCGTGCACCATCTTCTTTGCCAATATATATATATATATATAATCTCTTTATAAGAGGAGAAGGGCGAACTTTTTCAAGGTGGTGGTGGTGATGGAGGCCGAGTTTTTAAGGAGGGAGGAGGAAAAAGGCTAAGCCAAAATGGTGAAAGGAAGAGGAGAGGTGAATGGCTTAGGAAGCTATGGATATGAAGGGGAGAAGGATAAAAGAAAAGGGAAGAAATGAGAAATGGAGAAGGATGGTGAAAAGACAGGATTAAGGTGGGTTTATATAGGAAACTTAAAGGTGTAAGGAGCTTACACCTCATAGGACACTTATCATTTCCTTATGTTTTCGATTCATGTATGTTAACACATATTCCTTAAGTGAATAAGGTGGTGAAATCTCTTTAGGACACATGTTACATTCAAATTAAATCATTTTGCGATATTATTTCTAATACTTATTTTGTGTTACTAATTTGAAACACTTTTCTAACACTTATTAAAGTCACAAAATTTAAACACTTATTTTTGTTGCTATGTTATTATATTTATGTTAACACATATTGATTCAACAAAATATAATGATTACTCGTAATGAAAAAAGTCCTGTTTTGACAAAATATATTATTAAATCTTACTTATCATATCTTTGCAATTATATTTAAATTTATGTCTATCATTTAACTTGTAAAATTACCATACATATTTGTGTCAAATTTATTTTATGCTCAGAAAATTCAAATTAAATATTAAAATCCCAATTTAAATTGGTTAAAAATTCTGGATCGTTACATTCATCCCCCCTTAAAACTTTTCTTCCTAGAAAAGGAAGACGAGTAAATTTAAACTCTTTACCAGTTTTAAATTCCCATTTCTCTCATAATATATCGGGAATGTAATGATCCCAACCATGGTCCATATCATCTTAGGATACTCTATCTGATTCTCGTTAAAATTAGGGATTCCTATAATCTCATGATTACCAGGGTCGTCACCGGTCATGTTCATAATCAAGTTCTCTGAGTTAGAGCCAGAGCTTCTACCGCTACCACAAAGGAGAAACTGGGATAAACACTGTCTAGTACATAGATGTCTGCGACCCTAAGAAAATTAACAATTTAGAAATCATTTTTCTAACTTACCGATAAAGTTATGGAATCCATGGTTTACCTAACACTAAGTGTTTATACCTCAAATTTCTCAAAATTATTTCGAATCCAAATTCTCAAATAAATATCCCTTTTCTCAAATCATCCATTTATTCCCCAAAAAGAACATCTTGGATTGTTTTACAATTCCTTTGCACTTAATACCAATTCAAGTTCAAAATTAAGAGACAAATTATTATACTTGTTTCAAATTCAAAACCATGTCACTAATCCACCTGTCCATGGTTTGGTGAAAGCAGGGCAAAAAGAAGGATTTAAGAATGAAATTGAACAAAAATCCAAGCATGACAACAGGGGAGACAGTGATCGTCAAAAGATGACAATGAGTTAAACAAAACCCAGTGACAAGCGAAGAATTATATTTCGAGAAGACTCATCCTATTTAAATTTTATTCCAATCGTTTCCAATCCCGTACTATTCCATTTACAAGTTAAATTTTTACGCATTTAGCATTCAAAGTATTCTGACATCTAGTTAATATAATCAAGGGAGTTAATTAACATAACCTGGATCATTCTAGTTCTTACTTGTCAACCCAAATGAATTTTTATTTAAGTTCCAGCGCAATCTAAAATTCCTTAATTCCTTTTTAAGGGTTTTACTCACTTAAGTTATTTATTCCTATATAAAATTATAAGTGCCTACAAATTTATGAGTTAAGGAAAGTTTCTAATAATTCCATAAGTTAATTTTCGACTTATAAATTCCATTCTAATTCAAAACACATTGATTTTGTGGTAAGGGACGCTCTCTCAAGCGTAATATTCCCAAATCTCATTCTAAGGTATCTCTAACCCTATCTCTAATGAGATATCATAACTCTGATAAGTCCTTATTTTGTTCAATTATGTCGTACCCATTGCTTTGTATAAACCAAAGCTTTGATACCAATTTGTAACGACCCGGCTTTTTGCCTGGTTTTCGCCGGTAATTAAACCAACTTAAACCATTCATAAAGACAGATAGCTATGGGTACTTACATATTTGCACAAAAATAACAGAACTTTTCAGTTCATTATCATAATATAACATTAGAGTTACAAGGAATACATTAGAGTACATCGATTTCACTGCGGAAAAGATACTAACTTGGGGAAAGAATGTGAATGCTCCAAAACATATAGCTCCAGCTAAAACCAGAATCCTGCTCCAATCAACTCTAAGACTAAATTTGGGAACCAAACTACTAGGCTGTCCGTGCAAAATTATGGGCACCAAGAGTTTAGGTAAGGGAACAATAAACTCCAGGTCAGTCGTGGGACTAGTGTGAGAACATAAAATAGTTGTTATTTAGGATTCATTTTAAAGTTGGGTTATTCAACGGACAACGCTGCTAACGCGGAACGGGTTTACTCCATATGAATTCCCGTGCATAGAAATTCGCAATGACTTTTGAAAAAGATGAAACTACCATAAGGTCTCGCGGCACACACACAACGCGAACGCACACATGGGCGAGGTTTCTCCTTATGATAGTCAAAATTACTTTATACGTGAAAATCCTCTGTTATTACTACTAGTTCATAGTGTGAAAACAATTTCGCAAATAAATGTATTAATCCTAGCCAGCATAATGCCCCATCCCATTATACTGACAATCCTGCTAGTAGCAGGCTATACAACTAAAATCGTATGGGCTCGTAGTGGAAAATTGGATTTCCAACAAATGACCAAGCAAATGAACTTTCTTACCGAACCGATGGGTACGCCTCTAGAGGGATGCCCCGAGAACCAAATCGGGCTCTCTGCCAACACGAGGGAGGCTGGGTTACCCCTTAATTGGGTAACTTAGAGCATGCCTAAGTATGTCACTTCCCGGTTGTTACCAACCTTTAAAACCAAGGCCTCGCAACATCAACATCCATATAAATAGAAGTTATCCACATAGGTTAATACTTGGGATCCATACCATGTACACCTTTTATCTAGAAGGAAATGAATACCCATAACCTCGCTGCATCTTTCCTGTTTTAGCCATTTACCGGGTTGTGAGGCTTGCCAAGGTCACGTTATACACAAAGCTACGCTTAAATAAGCCATGCTTTGATCATTCATAACTCATTACATAACTTAAGTATGCCACATTGTTCATTCACAACGCATCACTAATTTCTATCAATATATAACCTCTAAGCTCATACGTCTTAGAGAAGGGTGTTAAGCAAGAGAATAAATTCTCCGTCACCAAGCAGATATATATTTAACAGAGATCAGTGCTACGCAGTCAATTACCATGTCGGACACACAATCCATACGATTCCATTCTGGGTCTGAACAAAACACCAATCCGAAAATCTTCAAATATATTCAAACCTCATGCCACTTATAACCTCGTATCGGGGGATCAACCCAATAGAGACATCAACGATCAATCCAAACAATTCAAAGGATCCCAGTCTTCATTCATCGCTTTCCCAAATCTTGAATTGTTTCATAACGTCGTATTATTACTTGGAATGGTTTTCGAACATATATTCGATCCCGGTCTTTCCAAGTAATAAGCGGAATTAAAAAATACAATTACAAAACACACAGGCTTCCAACCAAATCTCCTTCCATCTTGAATTTTATTAAACTTCTTTAAATCCATTCTCAAATTATAACAAAATCCATATTTAACCTTTCTCTTTTAAAACACATCCCTTAAATCAAAGATGATTTAGCCTCAAAGCCTTAATTAATTTTCTGTTTGATAATTCGTTATCAAAATCCTGTTTCCTTTTCAAAATCCTTAATCCATATTTCAACCATAGTTTCCAATTATATTGATTTTCCAACATTCCATTCTTTAATCTTAACTAAAAGATTATACTTCCAGTCCAATTCCTCACTTTTAATTTCTTCAAATTAAAGCTCTGATTAAATCCTCCAATCACGGTATAAATTTCCATAACTCAGTCTCATTGGGTTTCAAGAATGATATTATTGAAGATATGATTCACAACAAAACCCAAATCAATCGATATCGAACATAAGTTACACATAAGTTGTATCTACTCATATTCGATATCAATTCTCATAATCAACGAATACTATAAGTGGAACAACGATATAATAATAATATCTTCCAAATGTTGTATATAACGTAGTTGTATACACAATTATATGATTTTTGTTTAATGATAACATTCAAATAAATATTATTTTAAATGTGTTTGTTACTGTACTGTTCTATATATAGATCACAGACAGGAATATAATATTTATATTTAAATAGAATACGACTGTACAGACATTCATATATTTAGAAAGTATTTTATTTAAATTGGATATTATATTTCAAACATTCAAAAAGTAAAATTATTTACAACTCCACTATTTAAACACTTCACAGAATTTTGTACTTGTAAATAAAATAAATAGACAAGTTTGTTTGACAACAATAATATAATATTTTATTTCGAACTAATTTATTTATTACAAACTTCAGTACAATTCATATATATATACAGCTTCTCACACTCACACTTGGCTATACATCTCATACATATACAATTACTCAGTTTTCGTTTTGAATTTACAGACACATTGATACACTGATACACTGACACTGTCTTCTGTATTCAACCTTCTGTCTTCACAGTTCTCTGTCAGTCCGGTCATCATCTTCTTACCTGTCACAATGAAACACACACACAATACACTACAATAAAATTTAAACTGAATATATGCGAATATAAATTTTATTTTTAAAAATTTTATTTGCCTCAGATTTCTAGTGTGTTTCTCATCATTTTTCATGACTTGATCTAATTCATCTGTGACTAGACAGCTTGTGATATTCACAGTGAAACACTGTAAATACCACAAGGCAGCCAGTTTATACATGTACAGGGACTGAAAATTTATCTGATGGTCTGCAAATACACACGTGCATATATATATATATATATATATATATATATATATATATATATATACACACACACACGTGTGCACTGCCTCGCCAATTAGTGTGCAACTGAGGAGTAGCCACGTGGACCTTCTCGATTCAGTTCAGCACAACCGAGCATGCTCATATGCAAGTGAAGATTAGTTCAAATCATCATTTTAAATTGGAAAATCAGCAAAAGTATTCAACATTGTAAATCAGCATATACATGGAAGATCACAAGCAAAAAAAAACATGGCAAATCACTTCATTTTCAGATCAGCGAAACAAGATTAGTTCAGTTTTACAGATCAATGTAGAAACAACAACAAAGTTCAGCATATAGATTGTCCATGGACAAGCATCACAGTGCTATTGGTAATATGCATGACTAAACATCAAGACTGTTTTACAATGGGGAGGTGCAAATATGCAGAAGTTCAAGCCACATGTCAATACAAAGTTTTCATCAAGACAGAGTACAAGTTCAAGTGCATATGACAATATATACTTGTACATGATAAATCTTCAAAACCTCAGCATAATTCAGACAGTGGAGTATTTGCTCATGGACAAATGTTTGTGTAAAATGGTGATGGCAGCAGCAATATCCGATGGGAGTAAAATGGCCGAGTACAAGAAAAAACAGTTTAAACACAATATAGTATGCATGGATTGCATAGATTGTCTAGGTGCGGTAGTGAAGTGTACAATGATCAAGCCCAGTCATGTACAACTGCCAAATGCTTGACACAACAAGTATTTCAATGTGCAACAACAATAAAATGGTCGAGTACGGCATCAAACATAAGCAGGAAATGGTGTACATGCAACTCAAGCAGGTGTAACAAGAGTGGTCAAAGCAGTCAAGTAAATGGTGCATCGTATACATTGATGAAACAAAGGTGAACACAGTTACAAAATGTGATACACAACAGTGAATGTCATTGTTACACTACAGGACTACAAAGAGTTCTTCTCGGAAAAAAAATTATCAATCAATTTGGAGAAGAAATTAAATTCAACATATTGCCAGAGGTTCAAGCAAAGAAACAATACCAAGAATCATTTTTGGCAAGAAATTAAGGAGCAACAAATTTCTTATCAATTATTTCCAGACATGCAGAAATTAATCTAGGGAATTTATCATGGCCAAGAAATTCATTTCTTTTTGGGCAACAAATCATATTTCAAGAAATCATGTAACGGACAAATTTACATTGGGGCAAGAAATCAGCATTTAATTTTTGGCAAGACAGTCTCACAAAAAAATCACAGTGTGATTTTAAGGCAATTTTTTAAATTGGTTTTAAAATGGGAAAGCGGATTTCTTTTGGAATTTCACAGCCGAGAATATCAAAAGGGGAAAACATTTTTTGCCAGATTGAATAAAGGCCTCAATCAAGTCCAGCATATCATCTATGTGTATCGAGCAAATCAAGGGATCAAATTTCAAAAATTAAATCGATTTTTTCAAAATGGGGAAACCGACGTGAATTCATTCCAAATCAGATCAATTCATTAAGCGAAATCAATGGGTTGATTAGGGTTTTAAAATCCCTATTTAAACACCTATCATCAAAGGATATTTTTTTCATCGAAAACCATAAACAAAAAATTCATAGAGCGACATTTAAAATCTTTTTCATACTCATAGTTTTTCGATCGAGAATTTTTCCAAATCAATCGAGCAAGCCACAAAGTGTTTCGAGCTTCAAAGGCAATCCATACATAAAGCAATCGATTCGTGTTGGGACAAATTTCAGAAATCCTAGTTTTGATTTCCACTTTCCAGCGCCGCCATTATTTTTCCAGAGAAATAGAAAGAGATCGGAGTAAAGAGGATCGGGTGCAACACAAAACAAATGGGCCGGCGCTTTTTCAGTTGGACCTAGCCTTTATTAAGCTAGGATTTGTTTTATAAAGGGGATAGGATTTTCTTGTTTAATTTGCTTTGTTTTTTTATTGTTTTATTTTTGAACTTGAGTTGTAAATCCAATAATCAGTTTCTAGAGTTCTGTAAAAAACTAGGGGAATCAGTCAGGGTGTTGACTGACATTTGACAGAGTCTGTAAAATCTGGGTTACTGGTTACAGGGTTGTAATCAGGGGAAATCTGTTCTAGGGGATTATATCAGTTTAGGATTTTAAGCGTAGGGTTAGAATAGGAGTAGGGTTTGCGAGTGTACATGGTCTTGTATGCGGGATCTGTTTTATCACCTAGTAGAAACCTTAGAAATACAGCAGTAGGCAGGGTTTTGCCAAAGCTGGGTATATCTGTGTGTGATTTATTTTCTGCATTTCTGTTTCTGCTATATTCTGTGATTTGTTTATTATTGTAATATCCTGTCAGATTTTTAATTCAGTTAAAAACTGTGATAAACCCTATTTACCCCCTCCCCCCTCTAGGGTTAATCTAGATCCGACAAGTGGTATCAGAGCTTGGTTATCTTATTAACCCTAGAATCATGGATCCTAGTTGTTAACCGATAGAGAGTCAATCCAGCTCATTTCTAACTATTTTCAATGGAACAGATTTTTCAAACTGGAAATCCAAAATGGAATTTTATTTAAAATCTGTTAATCTTAAATGTTGGGATGTTGTTATCAATGGGTTTAATAGTGTAGATATTACTTTCAATGCTCGTGCTATGAAAATCATGTTTGATTATCTTAATACTGAACAGTTTAATCTTATATGTCATTGTTTATCTAAACAGGAAATCTGGGATACTCTCAATACGAAGTATGGAAGATCTGACAACCACAGCTCAAAACCCGATGAAGTCAACTCAGATTTAGAGTTCTGCTTAACAGGATTTACAAAAGAAAACTCAGATGGATCAGTCGATGGAGATTCAACAGACGATGAGACAGGAAATTTCTTATATGAAGATTTAGTTTATATGTGTGCTGATCTAACTAAGTCTGTTGATAAAGTCCAATCTAAAAACAAATTTCTGAAATCTAAAAATCTTGAGTTGACCAGTAAAATTGATGATTTGGAATCATAACTTGAACATTTTAAAAATTCTTCAAATTCAAATTGCAAAAATTGTTTGAAATTGAAAACCAATCTTGTTCATCTCAATAAAAATATTCAAAAGTTTGAAAAGGAAATTCTGATCTTAAAAGAAAACAAGATTGAGTTATCAAGTTTGAATAACTTTTTACAAAAAGAATTTGAAAATTTTAAGACTGATATATATTCCAAATTTGAAATTGCTGAAAATGAAAATTTGGTGAAAAGTGGTTTGATTTTGAAAGAACTTGAAAATGAGATTGAAAAATCCAAGAATTTTGTGTCTGAAAAACAAAAACAATTTGAACCTGAAATTTTCGAATCCCAAGCCAAAATTAAATTGCTTGAAAATGAGAATTTGGTTTTGAAACAGTCCAGCACTGAACAGACAATCGCTATAAATAATTGCTCAAATTTACTAAAAGAAAATAGCGATCTAAAATCCAAAATTCAACGATTAGAATCAACTTTGGATAAATTTTCTAATGGGGAAAAATCGTTGAATATGCTGTTACAAAACCAAGTTTCTATTGGAAATAAATCTGGTCTTGGCTTCGGGAAAAATGATGTTTTTGGAAAGCAAAATTCAAATGATTTGAAAAATCCCTCAAACTGTTTTGGAAAGAACAGCTTTGAAAATTTCAACTCTAAAAATTTCAAAGGTTTTATGAATCAAAATTGTGACGAGAAATTGTTTTATAATAAACCTTTTAAACATTCTTGGATCCCAAAAAATAAAACGGGCTTCGTCAAGTTCAAACAGATTTGGGTTCCTAAGGGTACGAAAGTTAATTCTAATGGTTTGTTATATAAACAAGTTTGGATACCAAAAGATGTTAACAAAACTGCGATTGTTTTTTATAATTTTGTTAGACCACTCAATCCTCTCAACTGTTAGGTACTGAAGAAGGCTGAGGAACTGCTCTGCTTAAAAGAGATTGATTTCAAATTGTTATATATTTCTGTATTCTTTACAATTCCTTAGCCAAGTATGTTGTGTTAGAGATTTTGAGTTATATTGGATTCTGGTATGATCTCTAAACTCACTTCAGTAAATATTTTTTCTTCTCTATTTCCCTTTCTATCTCCTTCTGTTTTTGTTTTTTTGATTTATCACTGCCATATTTTTTTTGGGCTTCATTAACTTCCAATTGCCAAAGTTATGTTTTTCTGGAAATTCGCTTCAGTTGTATAAACCTCTAATGTTTTTAATCATTTCCAGATCTTTGATTTATTTTTGCAAATATCTGCAATTGATGTGAAGTTTGTTTTCTGATTCTCTGAATTCATAACAGTGTTGATGTATTCTTGTCATATCTTGAACACTGTTGATTCGAATTCTAAATTTTTTGAAGATCTGAATAATTAATGAAATTTCACACACCACTGCTGTTTTTGAGTTTTCACTAATTCTTTCTAGAGAAGCTTGAAATAATATACTCATTACAGCACATCAATATTTATAAGTTGTGATAATTTCATTATTTTTCAGATTAGCTTGGAAATGTTGAATGTCTTGGATTAGTGATACATCTTGAAATTCGTCTTTATTCATGATCAGTATAGTTGAGGTTTGTTTGTTTGAAAACATCTGAAATTCTTGATATTATGAATCTCACGCACCTCTTAAATTTAAAATTATCAATCTTGTGTGACTGATTCATTATATCTCAAAACTTAACGTTGATTCAAGTGATTTCAAATATATTATTTTGGATCGTGAATATCTCTCAAATCTGATGTAAATGGTCTGTAATTTTTTTCTTGTACTTGTCAGCGATACTTGTAGAAACTCTTTGAAAATCTGGTCATTGTATTTCATGATTATTTGATGTGAATATTTGTTTGTTTAAAATCATTTGAAATTATTGATTTATTGAATCACACACATATCTTGAATCTGAAATATAATAGTGTGTGATTGATTCATTAAATCCTGATATTTTCACATTTCTCCAAATGATTTAAAATAAACTAATTTTTATTCATTGGATCATGGAATATGCTTGGTGACCATCAGGAATATCTATGACAAGTCTGGTTTAAACTGATGTATGTGATGCTTTGATACTGTTTTGAAGAATGGTTGTTTTGGAATCACTTGTTTGCTGCTCTGATACATGTGCATAATCTGTTATCTTGTCTGCTTGGGCTTCGTACTTAATAATTCTTTTGTCTATGATATTCTTGTTCAGTATAATGTCAAAATTCTCATGATTAGAGACATCAAGTGGTATCAGTTCAAAAGTGGTGCATATTTTTGCTGTATATATATTTTTTAATCCCTCTTGGCTTGTATATTTTCTCATATCCCTCTTGTAATTGATTTTCAATTTTAAGATTATTTATTGATTATTCATTCAGAAATTGAAGTCCATAACCAAACCTAACTGTATTTATAATTCATCAAAATTATTATTAGATTTTGAAATTGTGATGAATTGTGACTGCAGTATATTTCACAACAAGAGGAGACTTCATTTAGATTTTCATGATGGTTGAACATTTATTATAATATCATTGAATTGGGAATTATTTCATGACCACCTCCTTTATCTATCATCTTTCTGCCATCCATGATAATTCTATATTAATATGGAGAGTTTGATATATATATTTTTTTTAAAAATCATCTTGAATAAACAGTGAAAATATTTGTGATGGAATTTTGGCTATGATGTTATTCAAAATTAGTGATAAATGAAAGTTTTCAATAATCTCAGTACAGTCGAGCATATTTCATAATATAAATAATTTAGAAATTTAGTTCACAGGCCATTTCTGTACCTACTACATTTCTATCATCCATTTTTTATATGTTGAGGAGTTTTCATTTTTGAAACTGAAAATGATATATATATATATAATAAATATATAAGTGTGTCTCTAACCTCATTTAAAAATCCAAGCTCTGGTCATGCATGGTTAAGAGACAACTTATAATTTAAGCTGCGACTGACCTCATTTAAAAATCCAAGCACTAGTTATGTGTGGTCAGTGTGCTCTTAAATAAATAAAAAATATGCTAAATTGAAATTAAACTGAAATCCTCCTTGATGTATAAAAACCAACCTATCAATCCATATTCTATTCTGTGAAATATGTTGAAATTTTATGACGTATTATGATTTGTTGATTGATAGATATTGGTATTTGAGATTATACAATTTTGTCACTTAAATTGAATTATTAATTATAGTCCAAAATCCATCACTGTGTTTGAATCTCAATTTTATAAAATTCTTTTGGAAATAATTGGAAAATATTCATATTTTAAAAAAACTCTCTCCATTTTTATAAAATTCATCGTAAATCCATCATTCTCTACAATGTTTAATATGCCACTAGTTCTCAGGATAGTATGATTTTTGTTTGACTGATTGAGATTTATGATGACCGTTCTTCCTCTTAAGCTGATATTATATTTATTAGTCACTATTCATCTATATTTTAAATTCTGTATCCTTTTGATGATAACAAAAGGGGGAGAATGGATTGAGATTTTGATTTATGAGTGAATATTTTATAAATATTTTTAATTTTGAAAATTCATTATTATTCATTCATTTCACTCACGCACAGTTATAGGGGGAGTTTCTGTTGTAGGGGGAGCTAATAAATAGGGGGAGTTAAAAATTTACTCTCAAACACATTTATTGTGCTCAAAATCTTTTATTTGTTTGTCATCATCAAAAGGGGAAGATTGTTGTATATAACGTAGTTGTATACACAATTATATGATTTTTGTTTGATGATAACAATCAAATAAATATTATTTTAAATGTGTTTGTTACTGTACTGTTCTATATATAGATCACAGAAAGGAATATAATATTTATATTTAAATAGAATACGACCGTACAGACATTCATATATTTATACAGTATTTTATTTAAATTGGATATTATATTTCAAACATTCAAACAGTACAATTATTTACAACTCCACTATTTAAACGCTTCACAGAATTTTGTACCTGTAAATAAAATAAATAGACAAGTTTGTTTGACAACAATAATATAGTATTTTATTTCGAACGAATTTGTTTATTACAAACTTCAGTACAATTCATATATATATATATATATATATATATATATATATATATATAGCTTCTCACACTCACACTCGACTATACATCTCACACATATACAATCACTCAGTTTTCTTTTTGAATTTACAGACACATTGATACATTGACACTGTCTTCTGTATTCAATCTTCTGTCTTCACAGTTCTCTGTCAGTCCAGTCATCATCTTCTTACCTGTCACAATGAAACACGCACACAGTACACTGCAATAGAATTTAAACTGAATATATGCGAATATAAATTTTATTTTTAAAAATTTTATTTGCCTCAGATTTCTGGTGTGATTCTCATCATTTTTCATGGCTTGATCTAATTCATCTATGACTAGACAGCTTGTGATATTCACAGTGAAACACTGTAAATACCACAAGGCAGCCTGTTTATATATGTACAGGGACTGAAAATTTATCTGATGGTCTGCAAATACACACGTGCATATATATACACGTGTGCACTGCCTCGCTAATCAGTGTGCAACTAAGGAGTAGCCACGTGGACCTTCTCGACTCAGTTCAGCACAACCGAGCATGCTCATATGCAAGTGAAGATTAGTTCAAATCATCATTTTAAATTGGCAAATTAGCAAAAGTATTCAACATTGTAAATCAGCATATACATGGCAGATCACAAGCAAAAAAAAAAAACATGGCAAATCACTTCATTTTCAGATCAGCGAAACAAGATTAGTTCAGTTTTACACTAATAACATGGACAGATCAATGTAGAAACAACAACAAAGTTCAGCATATAGATTGTCCATGGACAAGCATCACAGTGCTATTGGTAATATGCATGACTCAACATCAAGACTGTTTTACAGTGGGGAGGTGCAAATATGCAGAAGTTCAAGCCACATGTCAATACAAAGTTTTCATCAAGACAGAGTACAAATTCAAGTGCATATGACAATATATACATGTACATGATAAATCTGCAAAACCTCAGCATAATTCAGACAGTGGAGTATTTGCTTATGGACAAATGTTTGTGTAAAATGGTGATGGCAGCAGCAATATCCGATGGGAGTAAAATGGCCGAGTCCAAGAAAAAACAGTTTAAACACAATATAGTATGCATTGATTGCACAGATTGTCTGGGTGCAGTAGTGAAGTGTACAATGATCAAGCCCAGTCATGTACAACTGCCAAATGCTTGACACAACAAGTATATCAATGTGCAATAACAATAAAGTGGTCGAGTACGACATTGAACATAAGCAGGAAATGGTGTACATGCAACTCAAGCAGGTGTAACAAGAGTGGTCGAAGCAGTCAAGTAAATGGTGCATCATATACATTGATGAAACAGAGGTGAACACAGTTACAAAATGTGATACACAACAGTGAAGTGTCATTGTTACACTACAGGTCTACAAAGAGTTCTTCTCGGAAAAATTTTTATCAATCAATTTGGAGAACAAATTAAATTCAACATATTGCCAGAGGTTCAAGCAAGGAAACAATACCAAGAATCATTTTTGGCAAGAGGTTAAGGAGCAACAAATTTCTTATCAATTATTTCAAGACATGCAGAAATTAATCAAGGGAATTTATCATGGCCAAGAAATTCATTTCTTTTTGGGCAACAAATCATATTTCAAGAAATCATGCAATGGACAAATTTACAGTGGGGCAAGAAATCAGCATTTAATTTTGGGCAAGACAGTCTCACAAAAAAATCACAGTGTGATTTTAAGGAATTTTTTTAAATTGGTTTTAAAATGGGAAAGCGGATTTCTTTTGGAATTTCACAGCTGAGAATATCAAAAGGGAAAAAAAAATTTTGCCAGATTGAATAAAGGCCTCAATCAAGTCCAGCATATCATCTATATGTATCAAGCAAATCAAGGGATCAAATTTCATAAATTAAATCGATTTTTTCAAAATGGGGAAACCGACGTGAATTCTTTCCAAATCAGATCAATTCATTAAGCGAAATCAGAGGGTTGATTAGGGTTTTAAAATCCCTATTTAAACACCTATCATCACAGGCTATTTTTTTCATCGAAAACCATAAACACAAAATTCATAGAGCGACATTTAAAATCTTTTTCATACTCACAGTTTTTCGATCGAGAATTTCTCCAAATCAATCGAGCAAGCCACAAAGTGTTTTGAGCTTCAGAGACAATCCATACATAAAGCAATCGATTCGAGTTGGGGAAAATTTTAGAAACCCTAGTTTTGATTTCCACTTTCCAGCGCCGCCATTATTTTTCCAGAGAAATAGAAAGAGATCGGAGTAAAGAGGATCGGGTGCAACACAAAACAAATGGGCCGGCGCTTTTTTAGTTGGACCTAGCCTTTATTAAGCTAGGATTTGTTTTATAAAGGGGATAGGATTTTCTTGTTTAATTTTCTTTTTTTATTGTTTTAATTTTGAACTTGAGTTGTAAATCCAATCATCAGTTTCTAGAGTTCTGTAAAAAACTAGGGGAATCAATCAGGGTGTTGACTGACAGTTGACAGAGTCTGTAAAATCTGGGTTACTGGTTTCGGGGTTGTAATCAGGGGAAATCTGTTTTAGGGGATTAGAACAGTTTAGGGTTTTGAGCGTAGGGTTAGAATATGAGCAAGGTTTGCGAGTGTACATGGTCTTGTATGCGGGATCTATTCTATCACCTAGTAGAAACCTTAGAAATGCAGTAATAGGCTGGGTTTTGCCGAAGCTGGGTATATCTGTGTGTGATTTATTTTCTGCATTTCTGTTTCTTCTATATTTTGTGATTTGTTTATTATTGTAATATCCTATCAGATTTTTAATTCAATTAAAAACTGTGATAAACCCTATTCACCCCCCCTCTAGGGTTAATCTAGATCCAACACCAAATTCCTCAAATATTATACGTTCACACCAAAGAATTTCATATCAAATATCCGAAGATTATTTCTATCGAACTTTTCCCAATCAAATTGGGAAATCCATATCTTAATTAAATATTTATCCAACTCTTTGACATTAGATCTGGATAGAAATATCATCCACTTATACTTAATATTAATCTCTGTATCCAACTCCCACTATAAGCAGAATAATGGTGAATTACATTTTGAATTCCTCAAATAGTAAGAATCATCATCTACTGGATTAATATCAAACACCCGAAGATTTATCTCCAACCATATCCAATTATTAAAAATCCGTATTAATATCAATTTAAATTCCATATAAAATATTTATAATACTTTTAAACCTCTGAAAACATTCCACAAAACATTCCACAAATCATTACTTCTAGTTCGGAAAATAGTTCACACCAAAGAATCTCCAACCATATATATAAATCTTATCTAAGAGGAGGAGGACGAACTTTGGCAAGGTGGTGGTGGTGATGGAGGCCGAGTTTTTAAGGAGGGAGAAGGAAAAAGGCTAAGCCAAAATGGTGAAAGGAAGAGGAGAGGTGAATGGCTTAGGAAGCCATGGATAAGAAGGGGAGAAGGATGAAAGAAAGTGGAAGAAAGGAGAAATGGAGAAGGATGATGAAAAGAGAGGGTTAAGGTGGGTTTATATAAGAAATTTAAAGGTATAAGGAGCTTACATCTCATAGGACACTTGTCCTTTCCTTATGTTTTTGATTCATACATGTTAACACATATTCCTTAAGTGAATAAGGTGGTGACACCTCTTTAGGACACATGTTACATTCATATTAAATCATTTTGCGACATTATTTCTAACATTTATTTTATGTTACTAACTTGAAACACTTTTCTAACACTTGTTTAAGTCACAAAATTTAAACACTTATTTGTGTTGCTATGTTATTATATTTGTGTTAACAAAATTTGATTTAACAAAATATAATGACAACTCGTAATGACAAAAGTCCTGTTTTGACAAAATATATTATCATGTCTTACTTATCATATCTTTGCAATTATATTTAAATTTATATTTATCATTTAACTTGTCAAAATTACCATATATATTTATGTCAAATTTATTTTATGTTCAGAAAATTCAAATTAAATATTAAAATCCCAATTTAAATTGGTTAAAAATTCTGGATCGTTACATTACTTTTACTTACTACTTTTATATTGCTTATCTGTGATATCAATTCTAGATATTTAACTCATTAAACATTTACTTGCATATAATAAGTTAGTTAATCATCTATTAGAACTTCCGCATTTAGTATAATACGCATATTTCCATATTAATCGATCCTACTAGGTCTTTTCATTTGGTAACAGAGCATGGTCATCATATAACCGCAAAACATTTATTTGATATCTTGCTAATATGGAAAATAACACTAACACAAGCACTAATACTAGTTTCACAGAAGGCCAATCAACTGCAAGACCTCCATTTTTTTAATGGTTTAAACTATAATTATTGGGCTTCAAGAATGAGAATCTATATGCAAGCAAATGGTTTCATGGAATATAACTCAAAAAGAATATAGAAAGGTGTTGTTTTTTGCCAAACCACATAAGATACGCTTGACTAGAAGCCAAATCTGAAGTCGTTTCAGGCGCATAAACAAAAAGGAGCCTTTGGATACACAGGGGATAAAAAAAGATACTCCAACCTTCTACTACTAATTATTCTGAATGCTTAAATGAAGAAAAAGCCAATGTTACTACAAATGCTAAAGCTATGAATATGTTGCATTGTGCCTTATATAGAAATAAGTTTAATCGTAGTTGCATGTGAAATACTGCATATGAAATATGGATAACACTCAAAGTAACTCATGAAGGAACCAACAAGGTTAAACAAAGCAAGATATCCATACTTAAGAGTAAATTTCAAAATTTTATAATGAATGAAAATGAATCCATTAATGATATGTATTCTAGGTTTCAGGATACTTATCATTTATTGTTAGGCTTAGGTGAAAAGTATTGTGATTTTGATATAGTTTCAAAAATCTTAAACTCATTAAATGGAAACGAAAGTCTTAGCTATCGAAAAAGCTAGTGATCTCTCGACCATGAAACCAGAAGGGTTAATAGGAAATCTAATGTCATATGAAGCAAATTTGCAGGAAAAAAGAATTCATGCACAGGATAAAAAGAATCTTGCATTCCATGCTGAAAAAGAAAAAGAATCAGATTCTGATAATGAAGAAGATTTGGCTTTCGTTGCTAAACATTTCAAGAAATTCTTGAAATATAGAAAAGGAAATAAGAATATCTTTAAAAGAAAATCCAGCAATAATAACCCATCAAAAGCATCAATCTCGGTTTTAGAATGCTGCAACTATGGAAAGAAAGACCATATGAAGAAGTACTGTCCAGAGAACATCAAAACAAAAAGGATAAATCCAGGCGGGAAATTTTCTCTGTAACATGGAATGACTCTTACTCATCATCATCATCATAAGACAGTGATAGTGATAGGGACACTGAACAAGTTAATGTATGCTTCATGGATAAAAATAACGAGGTATGTGATTTTTCTTATGAAGATATGGTAGAAATATATTCAGAATTATTAGAGTCTAGAAATAATTACAAAAGAAAATATAAACAAGTTAAAGAGGATCAGAAGAAAGCAGAATTTGAAAGAGATATGTTGAAAGATGAAAAAGAAATATTAGAAGAAATAAATTAAAAAACTTTGAGAATCACTTTTTGATGCTAATTCTCAACTTTCTTTATTGAGTCAAGAAATTAAAACTCAAAAAGAAAATAATAATGCACTTGTTTCTAAAAATCATGATTTAAAAACTAGGATTAAAATAGTTGAATTAGATAATTCCAGTCTTAAAATAAAATTAGATGACATTACTAAGAATGTTTGTAATTTTAATAAAGGTAGAGAAAATTTATCTAAAATTATAAAATACTCTCAACCTACATCTAGTAAAAAGGGATTAGGTTATAAAATAAAGGCAGATATTCAATCTAGGAAGAAACTGAATAAAAAGAGTAAGTCTAGTTACTCAGAAAAACCTGTTATAAAAACAGTTTCCAAAACCATTAACATTTGGATTTCTAAGACAAATAATGTTTTGATTAGGAATAAATATATAAAATCATTCATAGAAACTATTTATAAAATAAGAATTATACTTATAAAAGGGTCTCTGGACCCTCTTGGGTTTGGTTTCCCAAAACCTAACTCTTATGACTTTAACGAAAGAAGTAGGTACCAACGACATTACATATTTTTGCAGGACCCACTCAAGAAAAGAGAAAAATGGATACTCAACAGTGGTTGCTCAAAACACATGACAGGAGACAAAGAAATACTTACAAATATTATCTACACGAAAGGAGGAACTGTCAATTTTGGAGATAATTCCAAGGGATATACCATCGACGAAGGCGATGTGAGCAATTATGGTACATCTAATTTACCTCTTATTACTGATGATTTATTAGTCAAAACATTAAAACATAATCTACTTAGCATTAGTCAATTATGTGATAAGGGCCATAAAATATCTTTTTCAAAAAATAAATGTAGTATTTCTGATAAAATTCAAAATCTAATTTTTAAAGGAAATAGAGATAAAAATAACTACATTCTGAATATGAAAATTAATAATAATCCAAATTTGTGATTATTTGCTAAAGAAAATAATCTTTGGCTATGGCACAAAAGATTTTGTCATATTAATTTTAAAAAAATAAATAAAATTTCAAATAATGAATTAGTAAAAGGATTATCAAAAATAAAATTTAAAGTCGATAACCTTTGTGATGCTTGTCAATTAGGTAAGTTAACGGAATCTTCATTTAAATCTAAATGGTTATTTCAACATTACGACCATTAGAATACTATATATAGATATGTTTAGGCCAACCCAAGTTCAATCCATAAATCATAATAGATATGTATTTGTAATTGTTGATGATTTTCCTAGATATACTTGGACAGTATTATAAAAATAAAAGTGACATTTTGAATATTTTAAAGCCACTGTTAAACAAATTCAAAATTTGAAAGGATTTGAAATAAAAATATATAAGAAGTGATCATGGAGGAGAATTCGAAAACGAAATATTTGATCCACATTGTAAGAATAAAGGTATTTTTCACAATTTTTGTTCCCTAGAACTCCACAAAAAAATGGTGTTGTAGAACAGAAAAACAGAACTCTACAAGAATATGCTAGAACATTACCTAATGGGAGTACGCTACCAAAACATTTTCGGGCAGAAGCAGTTGCAACAGCCTGTTATGTTTTGAATCGCGTTTCTATCCGGCCACATACGAAAAATACTCCATATGAACTTTTTAATGATAAAATACCAAACCATTCATACTTTAAAATTTTTGGTTCAAAATGTTTTGTTTTAAACACCAAGGATAAGCTGGTAAAATTCGATTAAAAATCTGATGAAGGAATATTCCTAGGATATCGCGATCAAGCAACGCTTATCGTATTTATAATAAAAGAACAAATAAAATTGAGGAATCACGTCACGTATCTTTTGACGAAAATAGTAATCAAAATTAATATATTAATGAAAAAATAAAAATTCTAGAGAAGATGAATTTTTTTATAGAGAATATGAAAACGTTATTCAGAATAACAATAATGAAAACATTTCTGCTAACATAGAAGATGAAATACTATTCAAAATATGAATGAAAATAATTCTCAAGATGAAAATGAAAATATTAAAGAAAATAAAAACATTGTCCAAAATAATAATTAAATACGATCACCTCCAAAAATATTACGAGATCACACGGTTTAAAATATTATCGGAGATATAACTTCAAATGTGAGAACTAGAAATCAATTAAATTTAGTAAGTCCAATGTTTTAAAATGTAAAAGGCGCACATGAGGCATTTTCGGGTCCGTGAGGCTAGGCGTAAGCCTCGACGCGTTGAGACGTAAGCCTTTCAGGTAAAAAAAAGAAAGCGCAACCCACTTCCATGCAATATCCCGTTTGCTCATTTTTAACTAGCCTGGACATTAGCAAATAATTAAAATAGCTCCAGACACACAGCAGTTTAAAAGAATAGAAAACAAATACGTGTCAGCTTACTGTAACCGAAATTCAATATGTTACTAGAGCCACAAACATAAGGGCATTCAAATTTATGAAAAGTGATTAAAGATTAAACTTCAGACACAACAGTTAAAAAAATAGAAAAAAAGCCCTCTCTTTCGATTCTCACTGGAATTGGTTTCAATACCAGTTTACTGGAATCGAACTCGATTCCAGTATACTAGAATCAATTACAGTGAGGAATCAAGTTCGATTCCTTCACAGGAATCGAGCTCGATTCCATAACAGGAATCGACTTTGATTCCTGTTCGAATAACAATTTCAGAACACACGCACGCCTCAGATAGCTGAGGCTCTGAGGCATGCTTTTTTTGCGATTTCTATGCCTCAAACCATTGAGGCGCACGCCTTATGAGCAAAACGCCTTTCAGAGCACGCCTCTAGGCGTTTTAACCACTGCCTCACCTCGAGGCACGCCTTAGGCGCGTTTTTTAAAACATTGAGAAAGTCACGTAGTTTTATTATCTAATATTGAACCTAAAAATCCAAAAAAAGCATCTACTGATGAAAATTGGATTATAGCCATGCAAGAAGACGTTAATCAAATTGAAAGCAATGAAGTGTGAGATTAGTTCCTAGACCAAGCGATCAAGCTGTCATCGGTACAAAATGGGTTTATAAAAATAAAGCTGATGAATTAGGAAATATAACTAGAAATAAAGCAAGACAAGATGTGCAAGAAGATAATCAAGAAGAAGGAATATACTACGAATAAATTTTTGCTTCGTGCACTAGATTAAAAACAATTCGTATCTTACTAGCCTATGCATGTTTTCATAATCTTAAATTATATCAAATGGACGTAAAAAATGCTTTTTTAAACAGATATTTAAAAGAAAATGTCTACATTGAACAACCTCGTTTATTTTTACATGAAAAATACCCTGATTATGTATATAAATTGAAAAATGTTTTATATGGTTTGAAATAGACACCTCGTGCTTGGTATGAATGTCTTAAAAATTATTTAATAAGTTAAATATTTCAAATTGGAAAGATTGATCAGACATTATTTATAAAACGAGCTAAAAAGGATATTTTAATAATTTAGATATATATGAACGATATTATTTTCAGTTCTACTAATGAAAAATTATGTCATGAATTTTCGAAAATTATGACTAAGAAATTTGAAGTATTTCACATGGAAGAATTATCTTATTTTCTTGGTCTAGAAATTAAACAATTATTTAATGGTATCTTTATAAATCAAGAAAAATATTGTAATAATTTAATTAAACGTTTCGGAATGGAAAACACTTCTGCAAAACCAACTCCTATGAGTACAACACATGTCGATAGAGATGGAAGTGATAAAATTGTGCTCAGGTTATATACATGCAACAAACACTTAAGGATTTTAATTTAAATTTATCAAATTCAACAATCTACTGCGATAATATTAATGCAATAAATTTATCTGAAAATTCAATTAATCATTCTCGAACTAAACATATAGATATACGTCATCATTTTTACGTGACAACATTAAAAAAGAAATAATAAACTTAGAATTTGTTTCTTTAGAAAATCAAATAGCAGATATCTTTACTAAACCATTACTCGAAAATACGTTTATAAAAGTAAGACGAGAATTAGGAATCGTATCATTTAAAGATTTATAAAAAAAAATCAATTTTTTTTTTAAATTTATGATCAACTAGGACTTGAACCTTAGTGGCTTGAATACTACCTAGACACATTAAACCATTTAGCTATTTGATGTTTCTTGTTTACTTAGAAAACTAGATTGATCTTATATAACAACTTTTCGTATTAACAATTTTAAACCACTAATTCTTAAAATCTATTTATATCTTTCATAATAGGTTCAAAATTAAAACCTTAAATATAAACCACAGAATGTGTTCCTGAAATCCTGAAATAGAATCCAACATATATTAAAATTTTATACTCGCTCTTTTATAAAACAATGGTAAACAAATATAATCAAAAGATAAAATGTCTTCAAACAATCATCAATCTTCAATCGAATTTACTCCACATACGACTAAATCATCTCCTTCGTCACCTTCATCACCAACATCACCAAAGATTCAAACTCCAATCCAGCAACATGATATAAATGGTCGAATTATCACACCGGTTATACATCGGATAATAAAAAGATGAAACAACCTATGATTGTTTCTCCATAAACTAAAGAAAATATAGACGATATTCATCATTACCAACGTCAACAATTGGATCTTCAACGTGAACTATACTTCAAGCAAAAAGTTACAGCACGTCGTTTGAGCTTTCTCGAGCAAATCACTATAAAATTTTGTGGATCCATCAAACTGGTTGTACATAAACCTTCTTCTCGACCTTCATCATCATGGAATTCATGGAATCAAAATCCAAAACGACCACCATATTCACCAAATACTTGGGATAGAAACTATGATGCAAATGAAGGAGCTAACAAAGAGAAGAATGAATCTCCAAGAAAATTGAATTCACCATAATAAATTTGTTTTAATTAGTGTACGTCATTCAAATATGACTAAAAATTTTATATCGTAAATACATCTAAAGGTATTAACATTTGACAAAATTCATATTTGTAGTATTCGGTCGGCTGAAACATTACACTCAGTCAACTGAATACCTAGTTGCTATTGGGTTTGAAAATCCTTAAAATCAGTTGACTAAACTTCCTTAACTAGTCGACTGAATTCAAGTACAAAACTCTCGGGATAATTTTTCCTGCAATTCACTTGACTAAACACAATAAACCAGTCGACTGAATTATCAAAACTACTCTCGGGTTGGAAATCTGGAACATTCAGTCGACTGAATCATCCAACTCAGCTGGCTGAATCTATTATAAAATTGGCAATAAACATGTTGTCTCTTCCTCTTCTCCCTCCCATTATTCACTCTAGAAAATTTTGAATGTTCTTCAAACCCTAACATTTCAAACTCATCAAATTTCAACCAAAAACTGAATCAATGGCACCAAAGACACAAAGAGAGGCTTCTCATCAACTGGTCCATCACATCTTAAATTGATTCTTGGCTTCTAAGTCAAAAAGCTAAGGATAGATTCAAGAAGACGAAAAAAATAATCGTATATTCAAAGGTTCATTCATGAAATTTGCAAACTTTGAATCATATGAAACACTTCATATGATTCAAAATAGTGGTCTCGAATCTCTTCTTTCATTTACTTCTAACAATGTCAATATCTATCCCTTGCTATTTAAACTCTTCTTTGCAAACGTGAATCTTGAGCAACAAAAACCACAGGATGAAAATACATTACGTAATAATGTTTGTGGAGTACATATATATCTCACTCCAGCTAGACTTGGTCAGATTCTCCAATGTCCGTCCGAAGGACTAGAATTATTTGAGGTAGAATGTGATAGGTTAGGTTGTGATGAAATTAGTCATCAGTTCCTTTGCGATGATCTCACCAAACTCAAAGCTATCAATCTTCGACCAAGAGCCCGTGTGATGCATCATGCATTAACTCATACTATCAATCCTCGTACTGGGAGTTATGATCAAATTTATCATCGCGATTTCCAATCTTGGACGCAATGTGGAGAAACAAACAAATTAATTGGGCATTACACATAATGGAGGAGTTATTATGTTTCAATCAATCACGGTTACGTACTATGTATTATGGAGCTTACATTACTCGTGTCCTTACTCATTTGCAAATCCCACCTTTTGAAATCGAGAATCTTGCCGTCGGAGTCTTGGGGTACTAAAGTATTAAGCTTGACTTGTCTTCCTACCAAGTTGCTCATGCTTCAACGTTTCCAAACATTTGAGCAATGAAATAAACGTAAGGAAGACAATGTTCCTCAACCTCATTCTCTTTATAGAACTCACCGTACCCATCCAAATCCTACACAACCGACCCAATCAACTCAGGCTCCTTCCTCCAGTCAGCAAGCTCAACCATAAGCTCAACCGAAAACTCATTTTCCACATATTCCTGAGCTTGAGAAAATAAATCCCGATGACCCTATCAAAAGCATTATTATTTCTCTAGCAAAGAATCAAAAGACCATAGCAACAATGTTTAATCAACGATTGTCTATGATTGAAGCAAAAATGGTCATCTTCGATGTTAAACAAGAAAAAATAATTTCAAAGCTTAATGCTATCAATCGAGGTCTTCCATCATCCTCTAAGTCCACTGCGATACTAGATTTTGATCTCATTCATGGCACATATTGGGGATCCGATGGTTTGGACAAGGATGAAGAAGCTGGAGATAAGGAAGGAGATGAACCAGCAAAGGATGGAGGGGAAGATCCAACGAAATGATCTTCTTTTATCCTTATTTTGGTTTTTAATTCTAAAATATTTTTAAGTAATCTTTTGGCTTGAAACAATGGGTTTGTCAATATTCTTTTATGACTGCTATGGGTATGTACTTATTGTGTGTGAACATGATATGCTATGTTATGCTATGAATGTCTTTATGGAAATAATTCATGTTTACTACTCTACTTCACATATGCTCAACACACAGCTCGATATATATTTTAAATTAATGGTGTGTACATGATATCTAAATATATTTGATAAGAATATATCATAAACATTCCTTTTTGTCAATGACAAAGGAGGAGAAATCGGATGTGTGCTAACAAAAGAATGCAGAATAAAGCAAACATTCAAGGGAGAAAGCATAAACTCAGAGGGTGATTATTTAGCGTTTGCTCACTTCCTATTCAAGTATTGTCATCAATCAAAAAGGAGGAGAATGTTGAATCACAAGATTTTGATCAATGACAAGATGAACAACCAACTCAACAAGATGTCTCACAACCAACTCAACAAGATGTTAGTTATTTATATTAAGTAGAGTTTGATCTTAGATTATAATGTTAAGATCTCTCCTCAGAGTTTTTATTTTCAAATTTCTCAAAAGTTTTATGTATATACAAGTAAATCTGGAAAATACATTTTTCAGTCGAATGGTTTAACCAGTTCAGTCGACTAAATATGTGTGCATATAAAAGTTGTGTGCATGTTGCAGATACAATCGACTAAATATACCTATTCAGTCGACTGAATTTGAATGTATAGAAAAAAAATATTTGCTCTCTGATTCAGTCGACTGACTATGAATATTCAAATCATATTATGAAGAGATGATTTTTCGGAAGAGCTTTCTTTGATCTCAAAGGATGCAACTCTATGATTTCGGCAATGAATCTTCATCAGCGGTTGTGCCTCTTTATTCACTATATATACTTGAAAGAACACCATCTCAATACACCTTACTTGATCTCATTCTTATATGTTCTATTGAATTCAAGTTCTTGCTCATTCTAAGTGCTTAATTCTTGCTTTCTAGATCACTTTGAATTCTGAGATTATAATTCAAACATCGTTTGAATTCAAAAGAGATCAAAATCCTATTCTATCTCCAATTACTCACATTTCTCAATCTATAAACCCATGGAGAAGATTATAGGATATTGCACTTCATTTCTGACAAATTAGTGTTACAATAGAACACAAACAAGTCATCTATACTTTTGTAACAAAGTCCTACAAAGGTAGTAGAAAATCCTGAAGGCAATCCAGGTGGTGAAGTCCTCTAAGCAAGTTCAGGCAGAAAAATCCTAGCTGGTAGAGTCTAGGTGGAAAGAAGTCATGTAACGGCGGTAGAGGCATGTTCCTCCGGATGAAGTGAGGGTTCATAGTGAAAGGCTTAATGGTATCTTAGGGACTGGACATAGGACGATGCTCAAAACCAGTATTAAAATTCCTGGTGTCTTTACTTGTACTTACTACTTTTAAACTGCTTATATGTGATATAAGTTCTAGATATTCAACTCATTAAATATTTACTTGCATATAACAAGTTAGTTCATCATCTATTAGAACTTCCGCATTTAGTGTAATACACATACTTCCATATTAATCGATCCTACTAGGTCTTTTCAGTATTAAACTTCTTATGATGAAATAAAATATTAAAATATACATCACTGTATTTTTTTCTTTTACTAAGGTTTTTCTCGTTGAGGTTTTCTTAGAAGGTTTTAATCAGACATTGTTTTGATTTTGAAATATCAGACTATTTACAAGGAATATTACTTTTATATGATATCTATGATTTTATAAGTTGCACTCTTTTTCTTGTTCAAGATTTTTTTTTTTTCATTTTGGTTTTTCTAACGTGCTTTTTTAATGAGGCAATATACAATATTTATATTAATTGAATAGATAAATAAATGTAAGCAAGATAATAATGAGGGAAAACAAATGTCATATATGTTTCAAGTGGGACAATTTCAAGTTAGCGTATGAGCATCTAAGGTTTTGAAGACGTATACTTGAGAGGAAATGCTATAATATATGTAATTTTGTAAAGATGGATATACTAATGTTACAAGGATATGTAATATTCATCTCTATGACATGCTTATAAATATAGCTCAATTATATTGTTTATTTAGATCTAATATGAATAAAATTTCTTTTGTATCTTTCATTATATCTCCTTTTAGTTTACAACAAAAAATTAATAATTAACTCTCCGCTCTTTTGTCATTTTTCCCCATTGCTGTCCTTTTTTTTCATTCAAATCATTATATTATTGCCTAAATATTGAAATAGAGCACTATTTTTCTTACATCATCTCATTCTCGTTCGATTAACTTTCATAATTTTATTTCACCAACATGGTTGAATCTTCACCTTTCAAAAAACCTGCCAACATCTAAACCCTACAACTACTCTATGCACTCATTTTTTAGCAAAGTATTACCTCCCAACAAGCTATTCTTATCGCTAATCAAGTCAACATGCTAAAACCCCCCAAAAAAATCTATTTATCTCATTCGTCTCTTTTTTTATTCAAATCCTCCTAAATCTCTTTCATTTCACCACCAATTTTAAATGCATTTGCTAGCACTTCAACCATAACTGATAAACATTGCTACCAACCCAAAATACACAAGCGCATGCAAAAATCATTTGATCATCATCACAATTCCCTACCTTCATCCCTAACTCCTCTCATACGAAAAAATCCCAACTCAAGTTACCCTCTCAAAATACAACATTCATAATCTCTCCAACAACTCGTTGAATAACTATATTACCGCACATGCACCACATGTCACCATACATACCACCAATTTATTATCCAAATCCAATACCAAATAAGGATCTTTTAATGGATCTTAAAATCTCATGAGAACACTTTAATTTTAACGACTTATCCAATATGAGGATGCATATTTTAACTACGACGTCGATAAGAATCTAATATGCTGATATGATAAATAAACTAAAAATTATTCTAAAGTTCAATTTAGATCAACCAATGAACTGAGAATAAAGAAATTACAAATTCTTTTTTTAGGAAATTAGTAAAAGGTTAAATAATTCTATGGGAAAACAAATTCTTAATCATTGATTTGGAAGGGACAATCGATGTAGTGGGCATTTCTGATTTTGAAGACAAGGTCGATACTGAGGGGATGATAATGATACAGAGTAATGACAAGACCAAAGAAACAAAGAACTTGCAAAAAATTCTAGATTAATCTATGCAAAATTTAGAGATAAAAATAAGCAACTAAACAAGTGATAGGTAATTAGCTATATAAAATTACTTTTAGTGTGTGGTAAGTTGCCACTTTATGGTTACAATTCTCATCTGATGTGTAAGTATGACTATACGTACAAGTTGTGTGATGAAGTGACATGAAAATTTGATGACCAAATATCTGCTTCCATGTTATTCTTCTTCACTGGTTTATTTTTCCTTCCTTTTCTCTCATCATAATCATTTTATAGTTGTGTAAATATCAATGTAGAAACTAGTTCCTGTCACATTTTTATTTCTTTATGCTAAGAAGTGTATACTATTAAACTCAAGCAAGTGTATCATGGGTCAAATTGACTATGCACACAATATGTGATGCTTAAGTCGATCTTCATTTATTCACTTCAAATTTCAGGGTTATACAAAATCAAACATTCAGGTAAAAAGTAAATCAAACAAACACTCTCAAATAACATTCAATTTGAGGATGAATATAACAAAGTATAATTACCTCAAACATGTGCGAACAATCCAAGATATACAAATTCCACAATCAATGTACATGATATGATGGAAGAATTACGAAAGGCACCCTTCTCCATAGCTTTACCAACAGTACAAGCAAACAATACAGAATCTAAAGACCGTTAATTGCCAATTCTAATCCAGCGTCAAACAAGTCCTTTGGCAAACAACGGATTTTTGTTAAGTTCGTAAGCACTCAATAAATTTCTGGTAAAATATGGGGAAACACACATAAATACGGCGATGAAACTTTTTTTAAAAAAATTCTGCCTCGTCAGATTGGATGCACCAACCGCATTTGCAGGCAGAGTTTAACAAGGAGTTATGTGCAGGGTGAAACTGTAATAGCAGAATTTCTAATAAGTAATGTTGGAAGAAGTGTGAAGAGGTAAGTATAGTTTGCAAGTACCCCAAAAATTTGAACGTTTTCCTTAGACTTGCAGTAATTAGAAACCCAAAAATGATTAACTTTGTGGCACTTTCTGTGAACTCTATGCAAAATTCGTAAGAAGGGAAAATAAGTAAATAAAATATTAATCTCAAATCCATGCAAGCAAATTGAATTCTGGTGAGAAAATAAGGTTACGTTAAGAAATCCATTATGTTGCAACAACAATTCCCATTTCAATTCGAAATTCATAATCTAGTAAAACACATTTTGTAGCGAAGCAACAGTTACCTAATTACTGATGAGGGATATCAAGATTTTCATTGATTTTTAGCATAAATTACTTGCAAACGGTGGACCTCACACAGTTTGATGGGTGGTCGTTTATCGGTCTCAATGTTAAAACAAAGTTGGTCATAAGCCATCAACCGAGGTGCTCTAATTAGAACTAAATAAGGGATTTTAACTTAAATTTAAAACTAATCCACATTCTCACTTACTTCATTTGTTATATACCACAACTCATCGACTCACTTATTATCAATAAACAAAACACTCAACCTTTCATGTGTCAAATTTACCTTTCCTCTATTGATTTTACCTTTACCATGGCTCCAAAAATAAAGCTTAATGTCACAACGAAGAAGAATCTGGTAGCTTCCACAACGATGGATACAGATGAGGTTTATGTTTCTTGTTTTTTCAAGCAAATCGATTCATGGAAAATGAATGCATTTTATGTTTCTTCAAGTTAATTGATTTAAAAAGGATTTTGGCATCGAATACCAATTTTTTTTTATCTTTTTCTGGCAATCAAAACATTATATCAGTTAACAACGATTAATGCTATGATAAGTAAACTCCCATATTTATTTGTTTCTAACCAAATGTCCAGACAAAGGTATGAATTTTTTTAGAGATATTTTCTTCCAATGCTAAATAACTATAGCGATGGAGTGTTCACAAAAATTGAAAAATTGTATATTAGTACATAGTTTCACATTTTAATTTGGCATGGTAGTACAAATCAATATTATTTCTAGTTTTTTATTTGAATGTCCTTATTTTAATGGCAATCATTTAAATATTTCGTATGATATTTTATTCAGACATTTTTGTTTGTTACATAAGTAAAAGCCTTCGTTTTGCCAAGTTTTGGTCGGCTTCATGCTACCATTTGATATGGAGTCGATAGAAATTGAATGAAATTAAGTATGTTTTTTTAAGGTCTGATTAGCGTGTTTAGAAATGCAATAAAACTATAACTTTAGAAGTTCTTCCAATCCATGTATAATATTTATTAAGTTTCAATGACACATTAAATTGCATAATCACTGCTACAAAACTGCTCTTTGAAACTCCATTTGCTCATTTTGTTCTCTCAACAAACCATAAACAAAAAACTTAAGAGCTATCATTACACATCTAATCCACTAATATGTTCAAAAGTTTCTGATTTTGTATTCAATCCAAAAGGATCTAATGTTCAAATTAGAAAACATCGGCGATATTTTAGTCTCAACTTTTACGGTAAACCCTAATTAATTTTACTCTAAATGTTTTCAACTATACAATGTTTTAATTTGACTTATATATATACACATGTGTGTGTGCTTATCGTCATATATAGTTGTCTTCCATATAAACTAATTATTATTATTAAGATAAAATCAAACCCTTTTTAATAGGTTTATTTTTCCGTGTAAATTTTACATGTAATACGAATTGAAGTATCAAATAACTATCACTGATATATAGAGGTTAAATTGACAACGAATACTAGGATTCCATTTGAGACGTCAGAAGCAAGAATGTTAATCAAACAAATTATTCAATTACACAATATTTATTATAATGACGAAATAAGTGATATTGCACTTAACATCAATTATGTCATATACGATGTGATAGGATACACAATATCTATCAGATGTTATATAGTAATTGACTTACAATGAAGTACTTAAATTATATCATAATAAAAAAATCCTATCAATTACACAGTGATGTTCCTAAAGTAGCAATTTGTTGGATCAGGTGCATTAACAACAATGAGGAAAGAGCAAAATAAAAAATAAAAAATATATTTTAAATTCATTCATGTACTAGATCTGTGCAGTGTTATCATGAATACCAGTATTGATATTAAATCATCTTGTATATGCTGATATTTTATGACTTTAAATTATTTTATTTGATTACATATATTAACATGGAATATTGTATTATTACTATTGATAAGAATAAATATTATCTATGCATGAGGTTTAAAAACATTTCATTATTAGTTAATAGTGTATATACACACACACGATTTATTTAGAGCAATACGTTTGAAATAACTCAATCATTCATTCGAATAAAATCCGTTCCATTATGACAACAAATAGTTGCATAAAACATATATTTAAAATATAATTTATTTTAAATTGAATATGAAGTATTTAATAATAAACAATGTCCTAGTTCAATTTTTTTATTAATAGTATTGTTAATTTAAAAATACTCTAACAATACACATATAACATAATTTTTGTATGTGTATGTGTGCATGTGGAAGCAACTATTTGGACATAGAATTAAACATAACTAGAAGACACGAAATCTGGACCATTGGATAATTTTGTTTTTATATGGAGGGTCGGGTCGAGTTCGGGGGTAGAGTTCATGTGCAATATTAGAGGTGTAGCAGAACGCAGCCCATATATATATATATATGTGTGTGTGTGTGTGTATATATATATATATATGTTGAAACTGAAATTCGATTTCAACACTAAATGTGCAAATGTAGCACTTCACCAATTTGGTAAGATTAAAATGTGGAACTGCATAATTACAAAATAAAATGCATAAAATGAAGACAAAGGAATTTTTATAGTGGTTCGATTCACGATGAATCTACATCCACTTTCTAATCAATTCTCATTATGATATTTCGTTTACAACATGAATAAATTCTCTCCATACATTCATTTTTTCCCTTTTCTCTGTTTTTACTCTCTTTACGATTTAATCTCACTTGAATTTGGCGAAGAAAATGAAGGGATCTTTAGCTTTGTGATGATAGATGTATCAATCCTTGATCACTTAGGTGCTTTGAATGATCTTCATAGACTTCTTAGACTCCATGGTGAATTAGCATTCAATCTAGACGTCGGAGAGGATTAGAGAAGATACGAGATCGTTTGAATTGTGTTAGAGAGCTTTCTCATGAAGCTTGAATGAGATCTAAGGAGCTTTGATTCAATTGGAGTGAACTTTTAATGATCATTGAAATGGGTTTGATCCACATGAAGTTGGAGAAAGGTTGCATGATCCATGGAGGACATTAACAAAGTTGGAATTGAGCTTCGAATTTGGCAACATCTCCTTGTAGGAATGGAATTAGGTCTCCCCGGGTCGTTTGTGTGACGTAAGGGCTATTTATAGGAGGATTTAAGATAGTGGCAGAGTTGTAAATACGGGGTGCAAGCTCTTAGATCATAGGTCACATACAGCTGGTGATCCGTATTTTATAGCTTGTTAACAGCTGTCACGCGCCATGAGTTTTACGATCTCAGTGTTTCTTCACGGTCCAGATGTTTTGGACGGTCTAAAAATCCATAGCGATCTTATTTGCAAATAACGGGCTAAACAACCAACGGTCTAGAGCTTGCAAACTTCCACGTGATGACAGCTTGCTTTCTACGCTTTATAGTTGGCGTACAACAATTGAACCCTTACCTCGATCTAATTTTTAGCCTTCATCAAGCAGCAACGGCCTAACTGTTGTTCTGAACGGACTAAAAACATCTAACGATCTACTACTTCAGCAGCCATATGTCCTCTGTTATGTGGCCATGTGCTCATATTTTATGTCTCCTCCCTACATATGAATGACGGTCTGACCTTATATATTATCTTCACGACCTGGCGCTCGAATAGCAACGATCTTGTGGTCCACGTGGCAATCATGGAATGAAACAACAACTCATCCCCATAAAACAGGAACGACCTAACACATTATATATGTGTGACCACCTGCATACGAGAATCTGAACGACCTATCAGTCAACAATGGTTTCACGTTCTTATATATTCATCACCACCAACATGCCTCCAATTACTGGTTTTACGTAACCAATCCAACATTCATATGACCTTCGAAGTATAGAAATGTGTTTCCACTTTTACATGCAACGTGTTTCTTCTTTATGTTTCGGCTTATCCCTTACCACTGGACTTGAGCATGCTAACCCTTATATGCCAGTGTCACGTCCAGTTTATGAAGCTGTAGGACCTACGACATGATCACCATACATAGCTATTCACGACTTAAGAGTGACGATCTTAAGATGGCGGTCTAAAGATGATGAACTACTGAAAACGGCCTAAATCCATTCCCACGAGCTAAACTGTATGTCCATATATGAGTATCAGGTCCCAACGACCTTCTTTGTATGAGAGCGAGCAAAATATTGCTGAACGAGCTAAGCCATAACAACTAGCATCACATGCAGATCGTTTCACATGTCCCAAACTTTATTCATGAATGATCTAAGTAACAATAGCGGGCATGACACATTTATACACATCATGATTTGTGGTCCCACCATGCAGACAACATCATTATCTCTAATACTCCGAATGATCAACATGTATATGTCTTCTTTACTTGAAGTAGAATCCACGATTTGATGTAGTCTAGTGTGCCTGGCCTTAACAGAATTATATGCTCATATGAGAAACGACCTAAACCATACAGCTTCAGCATCCCAACAGCATGGAGACGAACTAAAGGAGGGTAGCGACCCAAAGATGGCAATGGTTTAGTTTCACGTGTAATGTGGCGATCTAAAGAGTAACAACGATAGACCAAGTCTTCATGTATTTGTCCCATTGCTACGTGAGTATCATTTTATACTCGGCAAAGTTGCAAGTATGGGAACAATTAGTACTACTTTGCCATCCAACATGTTGCCATCTGATAGAAATTGACGCTGTTATTTCTTTTTATATTCGAATGTGTGATATACATTCAACACGTCATGTACGTACTATAATCCACGTCTGCACAGAAAGGCCTTAAGAATATGAGTAGTGTCTCATGTACAGAACGACCTACTATTATTCTTCATACACATGTGGTTAACAACCCAAAGTGCTTGTACATGGTCCAGCGACTCATTCGAAGTTCGGTGACGTAGCGAGCTAATTGTAGCGGCGAGCCAACTAAGGTTGCGGGCTATGAGAAAATACGAGCTAAATGAAGTCGCGTGCTAGTAGAAGCGCGAACTAAATGAAATCACGGGCTAAATGAAGCCGCGAGGTAGCGTTCGTGAATACTTCATAACTCTGAACCGCGTTTTCACAATGGGTTAACAATATATATATATATATATATATATATATATATATATATATATATATATATATATATATATATATATATATATGAGAACCGAGTTAAGTCTATTTGGATAACATAGAATTAGACATAATTAGAAGACATGAAATTTGGACCGTTGGATCATTTTGTTTTTATATGGAGGATGGAAATGATGGAGCAATATAAGGGTGGAGGTTCATTGTGTAACCATTTGTGTGTGTGTGTATATACGCGAGCGCGTTCAATAGCACTCGAAACAGTGCAACACCCCAAAATGCCCCCTGATTTCCACCACATATCCCGTTTCTCTCTTCCTCCACTCATTCTCTCGATCACCTCCCACTAACTTAAACTAATATAAATGCTTGGTTTCTGTAGGAGGCTTTTGGAGTGCTCACTATTTGGGGTGCCAATGAATGCTCCTTATATATATATATATATATATATATATATATATATATATATATATATAAGGAGTGACTATTTGAACATAAGTATTTGACATAAATCCAAGGACACAAAATCTCAATCGTTGGATCAATTTATCTTTATGTGAAGAGCGGAAATCATGGGGCAACCAATAATTGAGAACTTGTGTCTCCCAAATTAGGTTAATTTTTTGTGTTCAAGTAGACTTTCTCATATATACATACACACACACACACACACATATATATATATATATATATATATACACACACACACACATACACACATATAAGAAAGTCTATTTAGACATAAAATGATGACACAAATTTAGACAAAAGCAATCTCAACCATTAGATCCACCCAGAATTCCACCTTTCATATAAAGACATGCAAATCTAGCGGTTCAGAATTTGTGTCCGAGTAGCTGCTTCACACACACACACACAGATATATATATATATATATATATATATATATATATATATATATATATATATATATATATATATATGAGAAATGAGTTAAGTGTATGATACAAATAATATCATTGTGTCACAATTTCAATATGAGCCTAGCGCAACAATTTGTGCATAACATAGCCAAGGACTTCAACTGTTTAGTGGAATGACTCTCAAGACTCAAGTTCTAGAGGCCATGAGCACTTACCTCCAAGATATCAAAATGAACGCTCTCAGTCGATAGAGTAACGCTCTTATAGTCAACTCAAGTTGTGCATAAAATACCTCTCCTAGGTAGAAATCAAGAAGATGCAATTTATAGGGAATGTAGAACACAAATTATGATGCCTTAAATGTAGTTAAATAATAAATGGGGAAATAAGGATAAAGTTACCCGTATCGCAATCCTAATCGCCACGATCTCCTTCTCTTTATCAAATTTGCGTATTCGCCCTAAATCACTAGCGCTGACAAGATCGCCACTGTTCATCACCTTGCACTGATCTGATTCCCCAAGTACCCTCAACGTCGAACTCAAAGAAACCCTAATTTTTATTTTGGGTTTTGCTGCGATGAGAACAAACCGTCGCCCACTGATTCTAACTGCTTTCCATTTTACGCTGAGTACAACCGACGAGCTTTCGCATCCATCGTTGACAACGTTGATCGTCAGTTTTCTGGTCAGATGACAACGTCCATCGATGTAAACTTATTACCATGACCAGTTTCTGCACAGTCAGCCTCAGCCCCATGTCAGCTGTAACTGTCGCACCTTCTTTTTAAGTTTTTTTAATGGATACAGCCTATTTTAACGGACAAAAGTTTCGCCCATAACACTCGCAAATCTTACAATATTTAAAAAAAATGATTTTTTTTAACGTCCATATTAAAGAAATCAGCTATAAATTCGGTGACGTGGCAATTAACTGAATAGAAACCAGCTTTGTTTGATAATAAATTTCTAAATAAGCTCCGATCGCAAAATTGTTTCGAAAACTAGCTTATTTTAAAATAAATCGTATTTCAATGCCATAAATCAATTAACTTCAAATATTGATTTTATTTATCATTAATCAAATCAAATTAATTTTTGATTTAGTTTCAATTTCAAATCTCATATTATAAAACGGTTCATTAACAAAATTCACATCTCAATTTTAGATTTCTAAATTGCAAGTTTCATTATCCAATGAAATTTTATTTTCAATATCTGGACTTAGACAACCCAGATTGGAAATACTTTTATTAAAAAGTAGTTTAAAATACATATAATAGCTTAATATAATAGTAATCAAAATATATAAAAGTTAAATTTAATATATAATAGTTTTATTAAAAATAGTTATAAAATTTAATAACTAAATTAAATATATGAAATCGGTTAATTGAAATAGTTATAATTTATTAAATATATAAAATGTTTTAAATCAAGTAGTTATAAAATATATAGTATTTACAAAAATAAATAGTGAAAAGGAAAATTAGTTTAACAAAACAGTTTAACATAAAATAATATTAATTTAAAAATAATTTATATATACTAATCCAATCTGAACCAAATAACCGCATTTCAAAAATTCGACTTAACCTATAGATTCCTAATTTCAATTCAGAACAACTTAAAACTAAAGTAGAATAAATTCCTAATTTAAACAAAGTGCTTAAATTAGTTTACAGCTTGAATTTCAGTTTCAACCATTTACTTCAATTTGGTTTTTAACTTAAATTCAAAATTCATTTCATTTCATTATATTGGTTTAAAACAATATTCCAAGTTTGAGCAATGGATTTTACCACTTAAATTTTATTCTCCAAATTTCAAATTTTATTTTCAAATCAATTAAACATTTAAAGCTTTTAAAAAAATCTTGTATCAATTTAAAACTTTATAATTAATCAAATCTTTCCATTCAAATAATTTAAACAAATTTAAATTTTAAAACTAAATATTTTCTTTAAATTAGACTTATTATAGTTAATATATTAAATTAAATCTTTATATTAAATTGAATCACTTTAGTAAAACTTTAAAACTAAATAAATTTTTATATTTGATCAAAACTTTTTTTGGAAATTTGACACGCTTTATTGAATTATAGGTCATACATTGTTGTAAGTCTCGCGGATGAGCCCTATAACAAACGCAGATTATAGCACAAACATTAAAAATCAAGAACAATACAATTGTTGAACACATAGACCCACAGTCCCAATGTAGCAACCCAGATTTTTACATAAGAATATTTAATTAATTTAAATATTTAAAACGATTAATTTTAAGAATAAATTGATGATTGTTAAATTCACCTGAGATTGAAATATTGAGTTTAAATTCAAATTTAATTTAATTTGAAGCTGTATGTAATTCTGTTTGGATATAAATGATAAGAAGATATTTTTATTGGTGAATGTGAGTGTTTTGAAAATCGATTAATTATTTATTCGATTTTACTAACTCGTGAAAATTGCTATTTTTCAAACATTCTCATATTTCAATGGAACCAATTTTATAAACTCCGGAATAGTTAATTATTTTAAGATTTCAAATTTCGTGTCAATCAGAGTTATTGTGCGATCGTACGTGATATAAACATGCATGGACTAACGGTTTGTATTTAAAATAGTTGTTTTACATATAATCTCGGATTTCGACGAAATCAGTTTCTTCGGGTCTAGAATGTTAAACCATTAAAGGATTTCAAATTTCATAGCAATCGAGTTTATTATGTGTTCGTGCAAGCTATACATGTCAAACGACACAATGTGTAAATGAAATATATTAAAATGTACACTATAAATAACCTTATAACACTTAAACCTATTAACGTTATTTTTCGTCAACACCGGAAAAGGGAGCAAAGGTATGGACCTAAGGGTACTTACGGATTATTTAGTTCCTACAAGCTTAAGTTTATTTACTTTTTCCAAGATATCAAGGTCTTAAGCTAGAATATTAGTTACTCTTCCTTCAAAGACGTGAGTATCATGCTTATGAGACTCAAGGACCAACAGTTACCTTGGGATAAGGGTTTCATAAACTCGACACAAGTGAGAAAGCTAAATGGCTTATGAAAGGTTATTTTGGTAATTCTGCTCTTGTAGGAGGCTTCTTTCATGAAATAATAATAAGGGAACTAGCAAAACATATGACAAGTATTGAATTTATCTTTGTTTGATAAGTTGATTGCGTACATTGAAGGTTACAAGTAAAACCCCCAAACTGATTTTCAAATTAGGATTTGAGCTCTCTAAAAGGATACAAGATTTTGGAAATGAGAAAAGTTCCTGAAAATGAGACCCCTGGGGTCTTATTTGTAGACAACTTGTCCCCCTTTTGGTTGTGATCTATAGAAATGCGGTTCGGAGTGCCTCTTGCTTCGGTAGTTACTATCTGGTGTCGGTATCGACCCACGCTTGTATTTTGTGTGTCTTCGTCGGCTTTTTATTGCGTTGTGAACCCAGTGCCACCTCCATGTAGTGTATTGACACCATGTAAATTAGTGTGGATAGCTTTCTATGATTTTGATGTCGCTTTTGGCTTCCAAGTGCTACCTTTGTACTCCCTTTCTTATGACTTTGACGTCCTTTCTGGTGTCGGTATCAACACTAAGCACTTTAGTGTGGATAGCTTCCGTTCTCGCATTATCTTATGAACCTTAGCCCACATCAATAATCTTTGGTCCTAGTATCGGCTTCAAATCTGTGTTCCTTGTGGATTCTTTCTTATAACTTCGGTGCCACCCTTTGTAATCGTATCGATACCAAGCATGTTGGTATTGATAATACTTACTTGCTTTCATGTTGATCTCATGCTTCTGATATTGGGCTAATTGCTTCTGGTTTTGAGATCAGGTTGATCACTTTCGGTGTCGGTATCGACACCACCCTGGGTTGCTCATTGCATGTTGATTCTGGTACTGTGACATGCTGTCATCTTCCTGATATCAGTACCAAGCTTCCGCACCCTGCGTTGGTGCCAACAATATATGGACTAAATCCTTTCCTTTCTTGCTTCTAATATCTATTTTATCCATAGTATCGATACCAAGCTAATTGGTAGCGATAGCATTTTGTTTTCTCTTGCATTGGTTATCGGTTATTGTAACACCCTATAATTTTAACAACACTAAAGAGGATAAATTAAAGAATATTTAATTTAATATTCATAATTAAAGGAAACAGACTGTGCCATTGCGTCCATCTCGAAATTCTGGTTAAGATAGACATTTGGTTTGCATAAAACGGACACCGTATGAAGAAGTTATTAAGGCTTGAAGTTTGCATACGCGCAAGAAATGTATATATAGGGTTCAAAAATTCAAAATTTGGCTTAGAAAATTCAAAATCGCGTATGTTGGGTAAGCAGGAAAAATCCCACCCAGGGGTGTCGACCCATGGGTCGACTCGCTAAGGGGAGGTCGATTCCCTGAGGGGGTGTCGACTCCCTAAGGGGGGGTCGAATGTAACGACCCGGATTTTTAGCGACTTTGGTTATCGACATAAGCTCAATGTCGATAACCAAAACATCGAAAAATCCCGGTAATTAATGAAAGAAATTAGAAGGTGAGAATAGATAAGATAGAAACTTAGAATAGAAGAAGAAGGTGAACACAACATCAGAGTAACACGAACCTCACAGCGGAACGAATAACATATAATAGATAACATAACTTTGAAATATAACAGATATGTATACAATAGCACTTATCAGAGTACAACACTTACAACATAGCGGAAATAACTATAGCTATATGATCTTGAAGCCTCCTGCTCCAAGCTCTCCAAGTAAATCTGTAAAATCCTGACTACTTGACTGCCCGTACAAAATTGGACACCCAAGAGTTTAGGGAAAACAACAAAGTAAACTCCGGGTCAGTCATGGGACTGGTGTGAGTAAAACAGTTTAAACAGGTATATGAACAAGTAAACGATATCTCATAAGACCACGCCACAGAACGGAACGGGTTTTTCCCTTATGAGAATCCAAAATATCTTTATATCAAAAAACCTTTTGATATTATAATAATGTCTATGTACAAATAGATATCAACTAGCAGAAACGCTTTCATCTCACGTTCTACATATATAGTATATAATCAAAATCGCAAGCACATATTGGATAATGGATTTCCAACTGTGACAAGGTATGGAACCACATTCTGATCAGTGTACTCTAGGAACGATACACTGGAGTTCAACAAGAACATCTTGTAACTCAGCCACACATGACCGACCACTCATTTCGCTTGAGTGTATCGAATGTATATCACCAACGGTTGGGATCAGCAACCGTTCCCGTATATATATTGTAACACCCCACGTCCGTTAGTTGTGACGAGAAAGAATTTCGCTCGGTCCGAACCAGTCGCTAAACCGATCCACGCCGTTCGAAACGCCCTATCGTTTGAGAACAGGACAAAACAGAACGCATACAGAAGAACATTTCATTGTATATTACAACAATGCATCAGATTACAAGAATATACAGAGTATAAATGAATATTACACAGAAATATCAGAGATTTAAATTACATTTAAATACATAGCAGCGGAAAATAATACATTACACAACTAGAAGAGATATACGGATACAAAGCTTTCCGGATATCGTTCCAGCTGTAAACCAGGATCCTGTGAATATAAATCTGCAAAACCAAAACTACCAGCTGCCCATGTCAAAATAAGGGCACCCAGAGTTTAGGTTAAAACAATAAACTCTAGGTCAGTCATGTGACTGGTGTGAGAACTAAAACAGTTATTGATCTTTATTTTAAAAGTTAGGTAAATCAAGGGACCACGCCGTATAACACGGAACGGGTTTCCTTCCAAGAATACCAGTGCATAAAACAAACAGCGCAATGCTAAATAAAGAAAAATGAAGTTGTTATAAGACCCAGGTCCTATCACACAATGCAACGCAAGCCGGGGGATAGGGTTTTCCCTTATAACAGCCAAAGAATGCTTGATACGTTTAAAACAAATCATTTGATACTATTATAAGTGCATAGTGTATAAAAACAACTTCAAATCATAAGTATCAATCATAGGCGGCATGGGTACCATATATCATGTCGCCGTACTAGTTCTACAATTAAAACCGCAAATGTCACGTATTTGGAAATTGGATTTCCGTCTATGAACCGAGGCAAAAGATAGTCCTCAACCGATTCGTGACTCTCTAGCCCGAGCCACAGGACCCAGACTCAGGTGGGCCCTTGGATCCTCAGGGCCAGTCCACCGATGTGGATTAAACTTAAACCCTGAACATGCGTTCCTCCGCCCTATGGGGCGTAAACGAGCCAACTAAATGACTCCATCGGTTCGAGAACGACCGATCAATCCGAGGCGCCTCGCAACAGCAACAACCACATAAGTCAAACTCGTCAGGGCGTGTAAAACCACTGACGCCACTTCTAGCTAGAAAGAAACGCATGCCCTCCCTGACGTCCTCTCCCGTTTTTGGTTCATACCGGGTGTGAAACACGCGAAGTAAACGTTACACAAAGCTACGCCACAAAGGCCTTGCTTTGATCATCACCACAAGACTTTGCTTTTCAACAGAAGCCTCGATCAATTGCCACTTAGGCATGCCACACAGGCAATTCACTCCATGCGTTTGATATCCATCAATATATAACCCCTGAGCTCGTACGTCTCAGAGAAGGGCGTTAAGCAAGAGAATAAATTCTCCGCCGCCAAACAGATATATATTTAATAGAAATCAAACACACAGACTAAAATCCAATGTCTGACACACAGTCCATTTACAAGTCCGTTCTGGGTCTGAACGAAACCGGAGGCACCTAGTACCCCGCATATCCATCGATCTCCAAGTACGTCTGGACGATCACTAACTGTTTCCATCTTCTTGGGTGTACAGCCCAATCAAGATCATCAGTAACCACCCAAACGACGTGAAGACTTCCGGTCTTCGACCACCGTCTTCATCTTCGACTTATCGTCGTATCAGTTATTCAGAATGGGATAAACCCGGTCTTTCCGAATAACTCGCGTATATTCTAAATAAGTGTTACACAAACACAACATACGCCTCATTCCAATTCATCAGTCACTAACCGTAAATTAATCAAGAGAATAATTCCCCAAATATTAACCCCGAAGGCCGAAACCAACATCAGATCAATATCCAGAAAACCATTCTGCTCAGCTAACCGACAGTTAGTTTCTGATTTCACATTCATAGGGAAAGGTTCCCATTAATTTTATCCAAGATAAATGTCTTGAATTTATTCTTTATTCTATTTTGAATATCAATTCAAAACTAGTCGGGATTAGCGAACCTTACCGAAGTAATCATTTGTTTTAATTTCCCAATCCCAACCTATTCATCCCATGAAGTAAAACTGGTAGTACTTCATATCTAACACCACGGTGTTATCGGTAAATTCAATTACCATTTCACGTTCAAATCTAATTAAAGATTTACTATCGGCTGGAGCAAAACTGGTGATACTCCATTCTCGATCATTTCAATCTAATTAAAGATTCATTAAAACTCCACTTAGTTTTAATCTTCGACTGGGTTAAAGAATCAGTGTCATTTAAAACACAGTTCACGATAAACCCAAAATCACATTCATTAATTATCGGGTTAAAGAACGAGTGTTATTTAAAACACTGTTCACGATAAACCCAAAAATCAATATCAATTCAATTCCAATTAAATATTATTTAATTGGTACACTTCATTAAATCTAAATAAAAAGATTTAATCTTTTCTCAACTGGGTTCAAGAACAGTGTTAGTGAAGACACCATTCACGACAAACCCAAATCACATTCGATATTCAATACAAGGCTCTGAATAGAAAATATATCGGCTTATATTCAATATCGAATTCTACGACTAACAAATGTCGTATTGGAAATAACGATATAAATATAGATCTTTCAAATTTCCATAACAACACCTGTATAATCACGAATTCCAACATCGAAATATTCCGAAGACAATTTCGATTCAAATCCACTCCAATGCAATCATTGGAAATTTTGGTTATTTTCAAAACCATTTCCAATTCAATTTATTTATTTAAAAATAAATAGAATTATAATTCTAGTTCAAAACTAGTTCATTTCGATAAAAATCTATTTTTATCTTTTCAAATATGGAGTTTTTCATCCCAATTCTTCTCAAATCACTTCTTATGATTTTACACAAATTATTACTATTTTTAATAATTTTATCAAGGCCCGTACAGTCGATTTCCACCAATGGCCATCAAACTGCACTTACAGCGACCTTTTTCAAATTTGATTTGGACATAATTCCAAATCCAACCGTTAGATTTCAAATTTCTAATATTCGTTAGAAAGCTCTTTTCGATACGAACCCAACGGTTCCGGTTTTAGGAGAATCCGACGGTCGGATCTCCCGTAATGTCCGTTTGAAATAAATGGTCGAAATTCACGAACTGCCGCGGCGCGGCGCGTTCTATTCAGGCCATTATATTATATATATAATATATATAATATATATTTCGTCGATTTCTATTTAAAACGAATTATATAAATAGTTTTGAATTCGTTTCAAAATCTATTTCAACTTCCATTTCAATTCAAAGCAAAATTGAATTCTTCTTTATAGATTCGTTTCAAAATTCATTTCTATTCAATTCAATTTTCAATACAATTTGAATTCGTTTTCAATTCAATTCATTTCGAAATCGTTTACAATTCAATTCATTTTGAAATCGTTTTCAACTCAATTCATTTCGAAATCATTTTCAATTCAATTCATTTCGAAATCGTTTTCAATTCAATTCATTTCGAAATCGTTTTCAATTCAATTCATTTCGAAATCGTTTTCAATTCAATTCATTTCGAAATCGTTTTCAACTCAATTCATTTCGAAATCGTTTTCAATTCAATTCATTTCGAAATCGTTTTCAACTCAATTCATTTCGAAATCGTTTTCAATTCAATTCATTTCGAAATCGTTTTCAATTCAATTCATTTCGAAATCGTTTTCAATTCAATTCATTTCGAAATCGTTTTCAACTCAATTCATTTCGAAATCGTTTTCAATTCAATTCATTTCGAAATCGTTTTCAACTCAATTCATTTCGAAATCGTTTTCAATTCAATTCATTTCGAAATCGTTTTCAATTCAATTCATTTCGAAATCGTTTTCAATTCAATTCATTTCGAAATCGTTTTCAATTCAATTCATTTCGAAATCGTTTTCAATTCAATTCATTTCGAAATGGTTTTCAATTCAATTCATTTCGAAATCGATATAAATATCGCTCACGTCAAAATGGCGTCAATCTAATCAACACGGCTTCATATATTGATATTTTCAAATATTCCATTTCGAATATTTCTATTTCAAATATTTCTATTTTAAAACTGGAATGAGGCCCAATCAATTACCATATAAAGTTAATTATATGGATTTTTCATACAACACATGTATATAATAGCAACGATGAATAATCAACCATCAACCAAAGTGCACTACACCGTATAAGCATCAAATATAGATATCTAACGCTTATAACAGCCTGTCAATCAATCGATCGACATATTTAATCAATCAGGATGAGTGAACTTCAAATTTCATCCCAACACCCGTGTGGGGTTTCAAACAATCAAACACAGATTTTATTTGTGCAGTTGGGCGATGTGTGAAATTTATCGACCCAATCAATATCAGTCAAATCAGTGTATATACAAACAAATCGGCCGATTTGTTGGTAACTATTCATTTATTCACATTCACGTTAAAAATTATATTTTTAACGATAAAACATTTTATTCCAACCTATGAATTTCTATTCAATTTATTTACACAATAAAATGATATTTTTATTTTTTAACATATTTTAGAAAATTTCGGCGGCATAACGGCACGATACTAGAAACGGGACGAGGCCTAGCCTTATCCCCGGTCTAGTGAAGGCCCACGCCATTCACACATCAATCATATCAATTTCAATTTCACCAAAACAATCAAATCCAAATCAAATAATCTAACCAACTACACAACCAATCAAACAAGTCCATGGTCTGTGGACGGTTGTCGGGTGCTACTAAACACCGTCTGCATCCTAGTATATATATATATATAACTAGAAATTTAAATTGAAGAGTGAGGAGTTCTCACAGAAAGCTATCCAAGCTCCACGGCACTTCATTTGCAGAAGTCTTCGTCGTTTCGCCTTTTTGTCACCTTCGTTGTCCGCTTTCACTACATATGTAAAAATCGAATTTTTACTTCGCTATTCTATATATAAAAATCACATTTTTAATTCGAAGTTCAACATATAAAAATCACATTTTTAATTCGAAGTTCAACATATAAAAATCACATTTTTAATTCGAAGTTCAACATATAAAAATCACATTTTTAATTCGAAGTTCAACGTATAAAAATCACATTTTTAATTCGAAGTTCAACGTATAAAAATCACATTTTTAATTCGAAGTTCAACGTATAAAAATCACATTTTTAATTCGAAGTTCAACGTATAAAAATCACATTTTTAATTATACTACCTATATAAAATTTCAGTTTTCTTTTTAAAAACATATATAGAAAAAAAATTCGGTTTTCTTTTTAAAATAAAACGATAACTGAAAATTGAAAAATAAATAAAATAAAATAAAAAACTTACAGTAAGGTTTCCTAGGGTTTCAGGGCCTCGAAGGGGGTGTATGGGGGCGTCGGTCTTCAGGTGGGAGGCGGGGAGTGGCTGCGTCGGTTTCTTCGAGGGGGGGGGCTCGGTTTGCGTCGCGGCACCGCCGCTTGAGGGGGGGGGGTCGCGAGAGGGGGGGGGGGGGCTACGCCTGAAGCGGTGCGATGCTCCCTCCTGGAGGCGCGGTGGTCTCGGGGAGGGCGGCGGCTCCTCCCCGCTTCTACGTTTTTTTTTCTTTTTTCTGTATCGATTTAAAATTGAGAAAAGGGGGGGCCAGAGCGATTTTAAGGAGGACGGGGGGGGGGGGGGGTTTCTTTTTTTTTTTTTTATTATTATTTAATTTCTAAAATTTGACTTTTACATACGACCTCGAAACGAGGTCCACCGCTTGTCGTCCATAACGTTTCACCCCCATTCCGAACACAATGGGATATGTATCGTAGGTTGATTCGGACGTTACGATCAGTTTCCGTTAAATTTACATTTAAATCTCTATATTGAATTTTAAACGTACATTTCAAATTACCGGGGTCACATACTAACTAGAAAAATTCCAGAAAAATATTTTCTAGCTTCGTATTGACGATACGGTCCTAACAAAACTAGTTTCGTCGAATTCTGAGACTGTTTGAAAAATGGCCAATTTCCAGTCGATTAAAATCAACTGAAACTGGTCAAACGCGTTTTCCTTTTCCACGCTCACATATTGATTCGAAAAATTATGAAATTTGAAACCTAGCAATAACTCGACATCACGGACCCAACAAAACTGGTTTCGTCGAAATCCGAGGTCGTTTGCAAAATGTCCATTTTTAAGGGCCCGAATTCCATAGCGACTATTCAGAATTTTCAACTGGACATATCTTTTGATTCCCGCTATGAAATTACGATTTTTCAGATCCGATAGAAAGATATTATCAATTAGATCCTATCATTTTTGGTTTCACTAAAATCCGGATTGTTTTGCACCCGGTACATTCAATTGAAGTTTGAAATCGAATTATCGAACTACCGCGCCATTTTCAATTCTATTTATAATTATATATAAATATTTATATTCCAACGACGACGCGTATAAATATATACGTTCGAATTATATTCAAAATAAATTTTCGTCGATATTATTCAAAATAATTCATTTTAAATATTCAAATTCAGCTAAAATTGCCAAAATAAAAATTTCAAACTGGCCCGCATTTTACGGGTTGTTACAATCTCCCCCACTTAAAACTTTTCGTCCTCGAAAAGGAACAAAGTCGAAAGTGGTTTGATTATTCAACTCTATGCTCGATCTGGCTTCCATTCTCCAACTCTTTAGTTTCTGAAAATTTTCAAAAATTTGGCTAACACCTTAAATTTTCGAAAAATTTCGCCATAACCTCCCCTGCACCGGGAGCATCGGGGAATTTCAAATAGCTTCCCCGGTCCTTCAGATCTCAAAAAGAAAAAGAAGAAGCCAAGCGGCTAGCCAATAGGCTCACAAAATCATCATCACCCAAACAAAACAGGAAATTATGTAGTAAACATGTACCTATTTGTCGGGCAAACAAATTTTATTCTCTGCTCTAGCCTCCTTGCTATGACCTGTTCAATGATATACATGTATATGCAAGCAAATGCGACTAATTTTCAATACAGTTCAATATTTGGTTCAATTAGGCTAAATGGTTCAAAATTATCAAACAAATAAACAAACAACACAAACATCAATCAATTGGTGAATTAGAGTTTCAAATTGATAATTTTGATACATAGTCAAAAATCAGATTCTTGATGCCAAATCACAACAATAGGCCCTATCTAATTTTGGTTCTCACACCAGTCAATAGGAAATATATAGATATCACACCTTCGAAACACGAACATAATTATTGATGATGCCATGGTCATTATCAACATCATCCCCGGGCGACTAGAGTGTAATTCTATATATATCCAGTATATTAAAACTTTGAATACACGCGGATCAGACGTATACGCAAAATCTATATATATTGGATTGTCCAAATTCATTAAAATAAATAATCAAATACGAATAGTTGATTTAAATTTTCAAAACAAATTTTGTTTTCATTTGAAAAATATACTCTTCACACTCGTTCTAGGATACTACTGATCCTATCTCTAACGAGTCATTCCCATTGGATTTTACTAATCCAATATCTGATGAATTCTTTCGTACGGTTCTAATGTGCCTTGTTCTCTGCTTTGTAAACCAAAGCTCTGATACCAACTGTGACGAGAAAGAATTTCGCTCGGTCCGAATCAGTCGCTAAACCGATCCACGCCGTTCGAAACGCCCTATCGTTTGAGAACAGGACAAAACAGAACGCATACAGAAGAACATTTCATTGTATATTACAACAATGCATCAGATTACAAGAATATACAGAGTATAAATGAATATTACACAGAAATATCAGAGATTTAAATTACATTTAAATACATAGCAGCGGAAAATAATACATTACACAACTAGAAGAGATGTACGGATACAAAGCTTTCCGGATATCGTTCCAGCTGTAAACCAGGATCCTGTGAATATAAATCTGCAAAACCAAAACTACCAGCTGCCCGTGTCAAAATAAGGGCACCCAGAGTTTAGGTTAAAACAATAAACTCCAGGTCAGTCATGTGACTGGTGTGAGAACTAAAACAGTTATTGATCTTTATTTTAAAAGTTAGGTAAATCAAGGGACCACGCCGTATAACACGGAACGGGTTTCCTTCCAAGAATACCAGTGCATAAAACAAACAGCGCAATGCTAAATAAAGAAAAATGAAGCTGTTATAAGACCCAGGTCCTATCACACAATGCAACGCAAGCCGGGGGATAGGGTTTTCCCTTATAACAGCCAAAGAATGCTTGATACGTTTAAAACAAATCATTTGATACTATTATAAGTGCATAGTGTATAAAAACAACTTCAAATCATAAGTATCAATCATAGGCGGCATGGGTACCATATATCATGTCGCCGTACTAGTTCTACAATTAAAACCGCAAATGTCACTATTTGGAAATTGGATTTCCGTCTATGAACCAAGGCAAAAGATAGTCCTCAACCGATTCGTGACTCTCTAGCCCGAGCCACAGGACCCAGACTCAGGTGGGCCCTTGGATCCTCAGGGCCAGTCCACCGATGTGGATTAAACTTAAACCCTGAACATGCGTTCCTCCGCCCTATGGGGCGTAAACGAGCCAACTAAATGACTCCATCGGTTCGAGAACGACCGATCAATCTGAGGCGCCTCGCAACAGCAACAACCACATAAGTCAAACTCGTCAGGGCGTGTAAAACCACTGACGCCACTTCTAGCTAGAAAGAAACGCATGCCCTCCCTGACGTCCTCTCCCGTTTTTGGTTCATACCGGGTGTGAAACACGCGAAGTAAACGTTACACAAAGCTACGCCACAAAGGCCTTGCTTTGATCATCACCACAAGACTTTGCTTTTCAACAGAAGCCTCGATCAATTGCCACTTAGGCATGCCACACAGGCAATTCACTCCATGCGTTTGATATCCATCAATATATAACCCCTGAGCTCGTACGTCTCAGAGAAGGGCGTTAAGCAAGAGATAAATTCTCCGCCGCCAAACAGATATATATTTAATAGAAATCAAACACACAGACTAAAATCCAATGTCAGACACACAGTCCATTTACAAGTCCGTTCTGGGTCTGAACGAAACCGGAGACACCTAGTACCCCGCATATCCATCGATCTCCAAGTACGTCTGGACGATCACTAACTGTTTCCATCTTCTTGGGTGTACAGCCCAATCAAGATCATCAGTAACCACCCAAACGACGTGAAGACTTCCGGTCTTCGACCACCGTCTTCATCTTCGACTTATCGTCGTATCAGTTATTCAGAATGGGATAAACCCGGTCTTTCCGAATAACTCGCGTATATTCTAAATAAGTGTTACACAAACACAACATACGCCTCATTCCAATTCATCAGTCACTAACCGTAAATTAATCAAGAGAATAATTCCCCAAATATTAACCCCGAAGGCCGAAACCAACATCAGATCAATATCCAGAAAACCATTCTGCTCAGCTAACCGACAGTTAGTTTCTGATTTCACATTCATAGGGAAAGGTTCCCATTAATTTTATCCAAGATAAATGTCTTGAATTTATTCTTTATTCTATTTTGAATATCAATTCAAAACTAGTCGGGATTAGCGAACCTTACCGAAGTAATCATTTGTTTTAATTTCCCAATCCCAACCTATTCATCCCATGAAGTAAAACTGGTAGTACTTCATATCTAACACCACGTTGTTATTGGTAAATTCAATTACCATTTCACGTTCAAATCTAATTAAAGATTTACTATCGGTTGGAGCAAAACTGGTGATACTCCATTCTCGATCATTTCAATCTAATTAAAGATTCATTAAAACTCCACTTAGTTTTAATCTTCGACTGGGTTAAAGAATCAGTGTCATTTAAAACACAGTTCACGATAAACCCAAAATCACATTCATTAATTATCGGGTTAAAGAACGAGTGTTATTTAAAACACTGTTCACGATAAACCCAAAAATCAATATCAATTCAATTCCAATTAAATATTATTTAATTGGTACACTTCATTAAATCTAAATAAAAAGATTTAATCTTTTCTCAACTGGGTTCAAGAACAGTGTTAGTGAAGACACCATTCACGACAAACCCAAATCACATTCGATATTCAATACAAGGCTCTGAATAGAAAATATATCGGCTTATATTCAATATCGAATTCTACGACTAACAAATGTCGTATTGGAAATAACGATATAAATATAGATCTTTCAAATTTCAATAACAACACCTGTATAATCACGAATTCCAACATCGAAATATTCCGAAGACAATTTCGATTCAAATCCACTCCAATGCAATCATTGGAAATTTTGGTTATTTTCAAAACCATTTCCAATTCAATTTATTTATTTAAAAATAAATAGAATTATAATTCTAGTTCAAAACTAGTTCATTTCGATAAAAATCTATTTTTATCTTTTCAAATATGGAGTTTTTCATCCCAATTCTTCTCAAATCACTTCTTATGATTTTACACAAATTATTACTATTTTTAATAATTTTATCAAGGCCCGTACAGTCGATTTCCACCAATGGCCATCGAACTGCACTTACAACGATCTTTTTCAAATTTGATTTGGACATAATTCCAAATCCAACCGTTAGATTTCAAATTTCTAATATTCGTTAGAAAGCTCTTTTCGATACGAACCCAACGGTTCCGGTTTTAGGAGAATCCGACGGTCAGATCTCCCGTAATGTCCATTTGAAATAAATGGTCGAAATTCACGAACTGCCGCGGCGCGGCGCGTTCTATTCAGGCCATTATATTATATATATAATATATATTTCGTCGATTTCTATTTAAAACGAATTATATAAATAGTTTTGAATTGGTTTCAAAATCTATTTCAACTTCCATTTCAATTCAAAGCAAAATTGAATTCTTCTTTATAGATTCGTTTCAAAATTCATTTCTATTCAATTCAAATTTCAATTCAATTTGAATTCGTTTTCAATTCAATTCATTTTGAAATCGTTTTCAATTCAATTCATTTCGAAATCGTTTTCAATTCAATTCATTTCGAAATCGTTTTCAATTCAATTCATTTCGAAATCGTTTTCAACTCAATTCATTTCGAAATCGTTTTCAATTCAATTCATTTCGAAATCGTTTTCAATTCAATTCATTTCGAAATCGTTTTCAATTCAATTCATTTCGAAATAGTTTTCAATTCAATTCATTTCGAAATCGTTTTCAACTCAATTCATTTCGAAATCGTTTTCAATTCAATTCATTTCGAAATCGTTTTCAATTCATTTCATTTCGAAATCGTTTTCAATTCAATTCATTTCGAAATCGTTTTCAATTCAATTCATTTCGAAATCGTTTTCAACTCAATTCATTTCGAAATCGTTTTCAATTCAATTCATTTTGAAATCGTTTTCAATTCAATTCATTTCGAAATCGTTTTCAACTCAATTCATTTCGAAATCGTTTTCAATTCAATTCATTTCGAAATCGTTTTCAATTCAATTCATTTCGAAATCGTTTTCAACTCAATTCATTTCGAAATCGTTTTCAATTCAATTCATTTCGAAATCGTTTTCAATTCAATTCATTTCGAAATCGTTTTCAATTCAATTCATTTCGAAATCGATATAAATATCGCTCACGTCAAAATGGCGTCAATCTAATCAACACGGCTTCATATATTGATATTTTCAAATATTCCATTTCGAATATTTCTATTTCAAATATTTCTATTTTAAAACTGGAATGAGGCCCAATCAATTACCATATAAAGTTAATTATATGGATTTTTCATACAACACATGTATATAATAGCAACGATGAATAATCAACCATCAACCAAAGTGCACTACACCGTATAAGCATCAAATATAGATATCTAACGCTTATAACAGCCTGTCAATCAATCGATCGACATATTTAATCAATCAGGATGAGTGAACTTCAAATTTCATCCCAACACCCGTGTGGGGTTTCAAACAATCAAACACAGATTTTATTTGTGCAGTTGGGCGATGTGTGAAATTTATCGACCCAATCAATATCAGTCAAATCAGTGTATATACAAACAAATCGGCCGATTTGTTGGTAACTATTCATTTATTCACATTCACGTTAAAAATTATATTTTTAACGATAAAACATTTTATTTCAACCTATGAATTTCTATTCAATTCATTTACACAATAAAATGATATTTTTATTTTCTAACATATTTTAGAAAATTTCGGCGGCATAACGGCACGATACTAGAAACGGGACGAGGCCTAGCCTTATCCCCGGTCTAGTGAAGGCCCACGCCATTCACACATCAATCATATCAATTTCAATTTCACCAAAACAATCAAATCCAAATCAAATAATCTAACCAACTACACAACCAATCAAACAAGTCCATGGTCTGTGGACGGGTGTCGGGTGCTACTAAACACCGTCTGCATCCTAGTATATATATATATAACTAGAAATTTAAATTGAAGAGTGAGGAGTTCTCACAGAAAGCTATCCAAGCTCCACGTCACTTCATTTGCAGAAGTCTTCGTCGTTTCGCCTTTTTGTCACCTTCGTTGTCCGCTTTCACTACATATGTAAAAATCGAATTTTTACTTCGCTATTCTATATATAAAAATCACATTTTTAATTCGAAGTTAAACATATAAAAATCACATTTTTAATTCGAAGTTCAACATATAAAAATCACATTTTTAATTCGAAGTTCAACATATAAAAAATCACATTTTTAATTCGAAGTTCAACATATAAAAATCACATTTTTAATTCGAAGTTCAACGTATAAAAATAACATTTTTAATTCGAAGTTCAACGTATAAAAATCACATTTTTAATTCGAAGTTCAACGTATAAAAATCACATTTTTAATTATACTACCTATATAAAATTTCAGTTTTCTTTTTAAAAACATATATAGAAAAAAAATTCGGTTTTCTTTTTAAAATAAAACGATAACTGAAAATTGAAAAATAAATAAAATAAAATAAAAAACTTACAGTAAGGTTTCCTAGGGTTTCAGGGCCTCGAAGGGGGTGTATGGGGGCGTCGGTCTTCAGGTGGGAGGCGGGGAGTGGCTGCGTCGGTTTCTTCGAGGGGGGGGGGGCTCGGTTTGCGTCGCGGCGCCGCCGCTTGAGGAGGGGGGGTGTCGCGAGAGGGGGGGGGGGCTATGCCTGAAGCGGTGCGGTGCGATGCTCCCTCCTGGAGGCGCGGTGGTCTCGGGGAGGGCGGCGGCTCCTCCCCGCTTCTACGTTTTTTTTTTCTTCCTATCTGTATCGATTTAAAATTGAGAAAAGGGAGGGGGGGGGGGCAGAGCGATTTTAAGGAGGACGGGGGGAGGGGGGGTTCTTTTTTTTTATTTTTTTTTATTTTATATTATTTAATTTCTAAAAGTTGACTTTTACATACGACCTCGAAACGAGGCCCACCGCTTGTCGTCCTTAACGTTTCACCCCCATTCCGAACACAATGGGATATGTATCGTAGGTTGATTCGGACGTTACGATCAGTTTCCGTTAAATTTACATTTAAATCTCTATATTGAATTTTAAACGTACATTTCAAATTACCGGGGTCACATACTAACTAGAAAAATTCCAGAAAAATATTTTCTAGCTTCGTATTGACGATACGGTCCTAACAAAACTAGTTTCGTCGAATTCTGAGACCGTTTGAAAAATGGCCAATTTCCAGTCGATTAAAACCAACTGAAACTGGTCAGACGCGTTTTCCTTTGCCACGCTCACATATTGATTCGAAAAATTATGAAATTTGAAACCTAGCAATAACTCGACATCACGGATCCAACAAAACTGGTTTCGTCGAAATCCGAGGTCGTTTGCAAAATGTCCATTTTTAAGGGCCCGAATTCCATAGCGACTATTCAGAATTTTCAACTGGACATATCTTTTGATTCCCGCTATGAAATTACGATTTTTCGGATCCGATAGAAAGATATTATCAATTAGATCCTATCATTTTTGGTTTCACTAAAATCCGGATTGTTTTGCACCCGGTACATTCAATTGAAGTTTGAAATCGAATTATCGAACTACCGCGCCATTTTCAATTCTATTTATAATTATATATAAATATTTATATTCCAACGACGACGCGTATAAATATAAACGTTCGAATTATATTCAAAATAAATTTTCGTCGATATTATTCAAAATAATTCATTTTAAATATTCAAATTCAGCTAAAATTGCCAAAATAAAAATTTCAAACTGGCCCGCATTTTACGGGTTGTTACATTAGTGTCACTCACAAATGGAATGCACTAAGTTCTGTGGAGCAATTAGGGTAAAAGATGCGGATAAATTACAAGATAGACAAAAATTAAACAGCGGAAAATAAAACTTTGCTTTATTGATAAAATAGTTTGTACAAAGATTTCTTTACAATATCAGAGTGTCATCTGTCTTACAAAATAAAGAAGCATAAAAATACATTTATATTCCCCAATGTAGCAAGAACCAGCCATAGCATCTGAAAAGAGAATCCAAGCAAAACTTCGATAAATCTTCAAGCTGGGAAAGAGTGACAGTCCAACTTAACTTGAGCTATACTACTCCCTCCTCTACTACCTTGGGGGGGGGGGGGAACGGAAGAAAAGAAGACGAAAGAAAAACAGAGTCAGACATAAAGCCTGAGTAAGTTCAGTAACTTCTAGCATGTGAACCTGGAAAAACAAACGACATGAATTAACTGAATCCAAGATTACACCATGACCATAGGGTCAGCAAGATTAGACAAGATAATCACAAGATATGCTAAGATAAGATAAACTGGATATGCTCTAATACTTTCACCACTTTGCTATTTCCTTGTTATACTGGTTTCCATATCTCTGCACCGCCTAACTAGTGTCCCAACTAGTATCGGTAACGTGATCCCAATCCCTGTATCTTTCATTGCCTTCGGGCATCCATTTATTATTTATTACCTAGATCTTAATCTAGGGTTTTCTATCAAATGCTTTCTAAATTAGAGTTTATGCTATCTGCTGAATGCTTCTCGGATTCAGGGTTTATGCCACCTAGTCCAACTAGGGATTATGCTACCTGATGAACGATGCCCCCAAGTCTAGGACACACGACCTAGAGTGGTATATGTTCCTATACTTCCCCACGCATGTATCGCGAATCGTTATCGCTTGTCTAGATGCATATGTCCTATAATGTGCGACCCGAGTCCTGTGTCAGGGCAAATCAAGGAATACAGAACTCGGTCGGGAGCTTTCAGATATCTGCCGATGCAGATGCTAAGGTATGTTTTTTATTCCAGTGGCTATGGTCCCACTTGACCCCTCCCTCAACTAATGAAAGGCACATCTTGTAAAATGAGAACTATACGCCGGCCCCCGGTGCCCCCACTATCCTATGGCCATCCTCACCCATAACTAGATAGCAAGTATATGGTCTTTTGAAGTTCTCCGCCTTTCCGCTTCACATATCTCGATTGACTCAAGATGGATGGTAGACGACGAGTTGCTATCACAGGGCTACCGTCTTCTCGCCGAATCACGCTGGTCCATCCTGGTCTTTAGGTTGTCATGTATTGCAACCAAGGCATACCCCTGGTTCTTCTACGCAGACCTTAACCTATGTGAGCCCAGGAGAATCATCTGCAGCCTCACAGAGGGATACTAAGAGTACCCTCACGTCCCCTCGAAGCATCGGGCTTCGTAACCCAATTCGTTGGAGCCTTCTTTTTACTCAGACGGACATTCGCTCCTTCCCTTGTTATACTAAGAATTACTACTTAGTTTTACAAACTAAGATTTACCACTTAGTTCCCAGAATCGTTATTTTCTTAACTAAGGTTTACTACTTAGTTCCCTTCCCCGTCAATTTGGATTGGTTAAGTGTCATTAGTCAATTCAAGCCGACTTAACCTTCTTTATTTATCCTGTCAAACTGGTTAAGTGTTATCAGTGATTCATGTTGACTTAACCCCACCACAAACCAAGTTATATTGGTTAAGTATTTCTTATTACTTAACCCTACCCATTTACCCTGTATTGGTTAAGTGTTCCCTTTTAACTTAACCTTGCCCGTCTGTTTTCACTAACATATTATTAATGGTTAAGTATTGTCCCTTCATGTTTTAGACTTTGCCTTATTCCTTTATCACAACCTGATGGTTAAGTGTTCAAGTTTACTTAACCCTACGGTCTAGCCCAGCTAACATATCAAATTGGCTAAGTGTATAAACTTTACTTAACCCCACCTTCTTAGTCTAGTTAACATGTAAATTTGGCTAAGTGTTTTCTTAGTTACTTAACCCCTACAAATCTTGTCTTGCTACCATGAGTTTGGTTAAGTGTCTCTATGGACTTAGCCCTCCCATTCTAGCTCAACTGTATTAAGTGTCAGTCTGAACCTAACCCCACCCATCAGTTTAGTTATCATGTTGAACTGGTTAAGTGTCTTAGTTAACTTAACCCTACCACTCTTGTTCTAGCTTTAACTAAATAGATTAAAGCCGCGACCACTCACATTAGACAGATATTGTTGTGAATACTGGATGTGCCGGTTGGTTCCGGGCAGGTTTACATCGCAACTCAGTCTAACCTCGGGTTAGGCATATTCGTGTTTTCTAAGTTCAAAGGGTTTTGATAAATTTTCAAATCAGGTTTTGAAAGTAACCATCCCGTCCGTCGGATCAGTTAGGGATAGCCAGGGAGAGCAGGAAACTTGTATTTTCCAAACCCAAGCCTAGACACTATCCTCTCTGTCACCCTATAACTTTCTGGTGTTTCATTAAAAGAGATGTCGTTAATAAACCTTTAATTTTTCTAATTTACATTTCTTATTTAGAACAAATTCTATAAGTAAATTATTCCTAATTTACTTATTTCCCAATTACTCTTTTAATGTAATATGTCTACATTTATTTCTATGGCCCATTTTCTCCTCTATATCATATTTATGCTTTTTGGTATGTAAACTATACCAAATTAAGTGTCACTAACCATGATTTTGCTAAACCTGACAGTTATTCCCAATTATAGCCAATTTCACATTTATGCCAATATACTTACCGTGCCAAATTAGCTGATCCAATTCTGATTCAACATTCTAATTCACGTCAAACTAGACTTATTACTCTAGTTCACTATTCATGTAAATGCTAGATTTACACGTCAATACTAGATTCAAATTATACATCTTATAATTCATGTCAAATTTACCCAATTTTCATTTCTATGAAGATGCCATAATACATGTTCCCAATTTATGCCAATTTCCAAGTTAAACTACGTTTTTAGTAAATTTCATATTTTGCCCAAACCGCATTCCCACCGTTCGTATAATCGTGATTCAGTCTAGATTATAAATAAAGCTAGGTTCGTAGAAAACAGGGAATGAACCAAAGATGCTATGCAAAAGATAGACATACTAACTGGCATAAAAAGGGTTGAATAACGACGTCGGTTCAAGAACATGGGTAGAACTAACTTAATAGGTAAATTCGCAAGGTCTAAAACCAAAGAAAACCAAGAATAGACAGAATAGAGATGTAGGTTCAAGAATATGGGTAGACCTAACTTAATAGGTAAATTCCCAATGTCTAAAACCAAAGATAACCAAGAATAGACAGAATAGATAATCGGGTTTAGACCCAATTTCATAGTCACAAAACTTAAGCAACACTTTCCTAGTCATGAATCATAGGTGTTTAATCACAGATGTCCTTGTTATGTCATAGGCAATAGTTTATATTTCCTAATCAAAGGCATAGGCTTAGTCACAGTCACAGTCATAGACAATAATCATAGTCATAGGAAATGTCCATAGTCATAGGCATATGGTTTTAAGGTCCATAGTTTCATAGTCACGGTCTTATTTGTCCTCGAATCATAACAGTTCTTAATTAGGTTCAAGAGTATAGGCACTGATTCGAATAGAGAGAGATTTGGCATATTCTTTTATTCCTTTAATTTCATGTCACGAGCAGAGAAAAACGTTCAAATCTAGAAATAACTGACTTACAGAAATTTAGATTAGAAAAGAAAGATGGCGTTGCTATGATTCGTGCGACGTTAGCCTTTGATCCTTATCTTGAAGCTTTAATCTTGATTCGAATCTCTTCTTGAAAGTCTTTGAGCAGCATCTCCTCGTCTTGATTTATTTTATATATATTATTCTATTTATTATTTATTTTAAGTGGAGGAGAAGAAGCCATGTTCACTATGAATCTTTGCAGCATAAGGGTAGAGAAGAATTGTGAATAGAGAAGGAGACTAGGGCTGTTTATATAGTGTAGAAGTCAACGAATCTGGTCAGAATGGCGTCTAGATACAGAGAAACGAACCAGGTTCAGAAAGCTGGAAAAAGCAGGGGGGTCGACACCCAGGTCGACTGCCCAGTTGACCTGGGGGGGGGGGGGGTCGACACCCTGGTCGACTCCCCAGTCGACCTGGGGTCCTGGGCGGGAAATTTCCCGCCCAGCCCGCTTCTGAGTCTGTTTTGAAATTTGAACCTTGCTGAAACTTCCGGAGGCCATATCTTCCTCATACGGACTCCGATTCATGCAAACTTGGACTCGTTTTCATGCAGAATTCCGAGACGAACGCAATGGCGCAGCCCGTTTCCCTTGATTTTGAATTAACTTTTAATTCTGCCTTGATTTGTGAATTTTAGCGTTACAGAATTACGGGGTGTTACATTCTCCCCCACTTAAAAGGATTTCGTCCCCGAAATCTTCAAGTTAGGAAGAATGTGTCCTGCCATCCAATCACCCATCTACTAAACCATCCAATCACACGCATTCACTATCCTTAAAGGATTTCTAATGCTTTTATGTTTATATGCATAGTGTGTGTATATATCTTTATCTAATGCAAAATCAGGCGGTCTACTGATTTAGTTGACCTCCTTAATGCGAATCATGTCAGTGCCATCCGTCCAATCATGTATGCAAGCATCCCTAGTTATGTAAATACTACATGTGTGCATAGCCATTCATCCATATGCAACATCCATATGATAACATATCAGGCTGAACTAACAAACAAATACATTCCTGTAAATGCAATATGAAAGCGTCCGAACTGATCTAGCGCCTAATACGTATGCATATGCATCCACGAGCAACCATTAGCAACCACTTGCAACCACCAACCATAACATGTTTCAAACACATGTTTACATCCATTGGCTTCTTCGTAAGGATCGAAGATACGACCTAGAGGATATACTTTGGAAAAAGGGAAACAATTATACATAAAGCTCCTACACAAAGAAATCAAGGATGCACCCTTAAGAAAAAGGGTATGACGCTAGTATCTAGCCTTCTTGAGCTTTACTCCACTGTATCTTAACTAATTTAACTTCACGATTGTGAAGTTTCTGACCTCCATTTCCAAAGTAAACAGATGTCAACTATGATACCAAGTGTACATACCAAGATGGTTCGAGGTCCCTCCTCTTAGCTTATCCATCCCGCCATAACTATAATGGTTGAAAGGTCACTACGTGCTTTTTAGAGTGCGTGCCACAACTATTCATCTCTCACGCAAACCATCCTAGTCGAACTCGACATCCCTCAAGTACAAGCCCCAAAGGCCTAAACCAATATCAGACAAACACCCAAGGAATATCTCCTCCGAACTTAGACGATCTACGTGAGATGATATAAGCAAATTTGATAGCTATTCTCAAATCCCTACTAACAAAAATAAACTGGTCGGACCACCAATTGGATTTGAGACTCTAGTGGGATCTTTCTACTATACAAGTACTATGGTGCAGAGACTCAACTATGGAAGTGGATATGAACAAATGCGAAGCGCTAAAACCAAAGGAAATAGTACGAACAGCAAAACTAGACTCTTCCAACAGAACTTTACTACCTTTCTCCTAGGTACGCTTGGAGGCGAAAGTATGTACTTACCCCTCTGAAAATCTTGTTCCTCATTCTTGCGCTTGTCCTTAATTATTTGCCCTATCATACCCTAGTAAAGATACTTCCTCTTGTCTGAGGTTTTATAATTTCTTCCTCCTTCGTGAGCTAAACCTATATCTAAGAATTCCTCATCCTAGGGTTGTGCTCCCTAGCCAAACTCCTCATCTCCTTCCGTTGTGCAACCATGTTGACAAATCTCTCGAAAGCTGCTTCCATCGCACAGAAAACCCTATAAGCTTGAAAGAAAACTGGCCGTAGGTGAAACAACTACGGCTATGGATGGAAGATGGGCATTACTTCGCCCATCGATGAGGTTACCTCCCAGAAATCTAGGAGCCCCAGAGACTCAAGGAAGAAGGAGACAAGAATTCAAACAGAGGAAGAGAAGATAGTGCGTATGGCTTGGGGGAATATGCCTTTTTAAACAAATCTTTTCTTTCGAAAATGCTACTTTTAAAACCATTTTGAAAATAAATTTTCAAATCTTTTATCTAATCCGGTAACCTTCAGCTATGATACCACGTGTAACACCCCACGTCCGTTAGTGTCACTCACAAAGGGAATGCACTAAGTTCTGTGGAGCATTTAGGGTAAAAGATGCAGATAAATTACAAGACAGACAGAAATTAAACAGCGGAAAATAAAACTTTGCTTTATTGATAAAATAGTTTGTACAAAGAATTCTTTACAATATCAGAGTGTCATCTTTCTTACAAAATAAAGAAGCATAAAAATACATTTATATTCCCCAATGTAGTAAGAACCAGCCATAGCATCTGAAAAGAGAATCCAAGCAAAACTTCGATAAATCTTCAAGTTGGGAAAGAGTGACAGTCCAACTTAACCTGAGCTATACTACTCCCTCCTCTACTACTTGGGGGGGGGGGGGAACGGAAGAAAAGAAGACGAAAGAAAAACAGAGTTAGACATAAAGCCTAAGTAAGTTCAGTAACTTCTAGCATGTGAACCTGGAAAAACAAACGACATGAATTAACTGAATCCAAGATTACACCATGACCATAGGGTCAGCAAGATTAGACAAGATAATCACAAGATATGCTAAGATAAGATAAACTGGATATGCTCTAATATTTTCGCCGCTTCACTATTTCCTTGTTATACTGGTTTCTATATCTCTGCACCGCCTAACTAGTGTCCCAACTAGTATCGATAACGTGATCCCAATCCCTGTATCTTTCATTGCCTTCGGGCATCCATTTATTATTTATTACCTAGATCTTAATCTAGGGTTTTCTATCAAATGCTTTCTAAATTAGAGTTTATGCTATCTGCAAAATGCTTCTCGGATTCAGGGTTTATGCCACCTAGTCAAACTAGGGATTATGCTACTAGACGAACGATGCCCCCAAGTCTAGGCCACACTACCTAGAGTGGTATATGTTCCTATACTTCCCCACGCATGTATCGCGAATCGTTATCACTTGTCTAGATGCACATGTCCTGTAATGTGCGACCCGAGTCCTGTGTCAGGGCAAATCAAGGAATACAGAACTCGGTCGGGAGCTTTCAGATATCTGCCGATGCAGATGCTAAGGTCTGTTTTTATTCCAGTGGCTATGGTCCCACTTGACCCCTCCCTCAACTAATGAAAGGCACACCTTTTAAAATGAGAACTATACGCCGGCCCCCGATGCCCCACTATCCTATGGCCATCCTCACCCATAACTAGATAGCAAGTATATAGTCTTTTGGAGTTCTCCACCTTTCCGCTTCACGTATCTCGATTGACTCAAGATGGATGGTAGACGACGAGTTGCTATCACAGGGCTACCGTCTTCTCACCGAATAACGCTGGTCCATCCTAGTCTTTTGGTTGCCATGTATTGCAATCAAGGCATACCCCTGGTTCTTCTACGCAGGCCTTAACCTCTATGAGCCCAGGGGAATCATCTGCAGCCTCACAGAGGGATACCAAGAGTACCCTCACGTCCCCTCGAAGCGTCGGGCTTCGTAACCCAATTTGTTGGAGCCTTCTTTTTACTCAGACGGACATTCACTCCTTCCCTTGTTATACTAAGAATTACTACTTAGTTTTACTAACTAAGATTTACCACTTAGTTCCCAAAATCGTTATTTTCTTAACTAAGGTTTAATACTTAGTTCCGTTCCTCGTCAATTTGGATTGGTTAAGTGTCATTAGTCAATTCAAGCCGACTTAACCTTCTTCATTTATCATGTCAAACTGGTTAAGTGTTATCAGTGATTCATGTTGACTTAACCCCACCACAAACCAAGTTATATTGGTTAAGTATTTCTTATTACTTAACCCTACCCATTTACCCTGTATTGGTTAAGTGTTCCCTTTTAACTTAACCTTGCCCGTCTGTTTTCACTAACATATTATTAATGGTTAAGTATTGTCCCTTCATGTTTTAGACTTTGCCTTATTCCTTTATCACAACCTGATGGTTAAGTGTTCAAGTTTACTTAACCCTACGGTCTAGCCCAGCTAACATATCAAATTGGCTAAGTGTATAAACTTTACTTAACCCCACCTTCTTAGTCTAGTTAACATGTAAATTTGGCTAAGTGTTTTCTTAGTTACTTAACCCCTACAAATCTTGTCTTGCTACCTTGAGTTTGGTTAAGTGTCTCTATGGACTTAGCCCTCCCATTCTAGCTCAACTGTATTAAGTGTCAGTCTGAACCTAACCCCACCCATCAGTTTAGTTATCATGTTGAACTGGTTAAGTGTCTTAGTTAACTTAACCCTACCACTCTTGTTCTAGCTTTAACTAAATAGATTAAAGCCGCGACCACTCACATTAGACAGATATTGTTGCGAATACTGGATGTGTCGGTTGGTCCCGGGCAGGTTTACATCGCAACTCAGTCTAACCTCGGGTTAGGCATTTTCGTGTTTTCTAAGTTCAAACGGTTTTGATAAATTTTCAAATCAGGTTTTGAAAGTAACCATCCCGTCCGTCGGATCAGTTAGGGATAGCCAGGGAGAGCAGGAAAATTGTATTTTCCAAACCCAAGCCTAGACACTATCCTCTCTGTCACCCTAGAACTTTCTGGTGTTTCATTAAAAGAGATGTCGTTAATAAACCTTTAATTTGTCTAAATTTACATTTCTTATTTAGGACAAATTCTATAAGTAAATTATTCCTAATTTACTTATTTCCCAATTACTCTTTTAATGTAATCTGTCTACATTTATTTCTATGGCCCATTTTCCCCTCTATATCATATTTATGCTTTTTGGTATGTAAACTATACCAAATTAAGTGTCACTAACCATGATTTTGCTAAACCTGACAGTTATTCCCAATTATAGCCAATTTCACATTTATGCCAATATACTTACCATGCCAAATTAGCTGATCCAATTCCGATTCAACATTCTAATTCACGTCAAACTAGACTTATTACTCTAGTTCACTATTCATGTAAATGCTAGATTTACACGTCAATACTAGATTCAAATTATACATCTTATAATTCATGTCAAATTTACCCAATTTTCATTTCTATGAACATGCCATAATACATGTTCCCAATTTATGCCAATTTCCAAGTTAAACTACGTTTTTAGTAAATTTCATATTTTTCCCAAACCGCATTCCCACCGTTCGTATAATCGTGATTCAGTCTAGATTATAAATAAAGCTAGGTTCGTAGAAAACAGGGAATGAACCAAAGATGCTATGCAAAAGATAGACATACTAACTGGCATAAAAAGGGTTGAATAACGACGTCGGTTCAAGAACATGGGTAGACCTAACTTAATAGGTAAATTCCCAAGGTCTAAAACCAAAGAAAACCAAGAATAGACAGAATAGAGACGTAGGTTCTAGAATATGGGTAGACCTAACTTAATAGGTAAATTCCCAAGGTCTAAAACCAAAGATAACCAAGAATAGACAGAATAGATAATCGGGTTTAGACCCAATTTCATAGTCACAAAACTTAAGCAACACTTTCCTAGTCAAGAATCACAGGTGTTTAATCACAGATGTCCTTGTTTTGTCATAGGCAATAGTTTATATTTCCAAATCAAAGGCATAGGCTTAGTCACAGTCACAGTCATAGGCAATGGTCATAGTCATAGGAGATGTCCTAGTCATAGGCATATGGTTTTAAGGTCCATAGTTTCATAATCACGGTCTTTTTTGTCCTCGAATCATAACAGTTCTTAATTAGGTTCAAGAGTATAGGCACTGATTCGAATAGAGAGAGAGAGAGATTTGGCATATTCTTTTATTCCTTTAATTTCATGTCACGAGCAGAGAAAAACGTTCAAATCTAGAAATAACTAACTTACATAAATTTAGATTAGAAAAGAAAGATGGTGTTGCTATGATTCGTGCGACGTTAGCCATTGATCCTTATCTTGAAGCTTTAATCTTGATTCGAATCTCTTCTTGAAAGTCTTTGAGCAGGATCTCCTCGTCTTGATTTATTTTATATATATTATTCTATTTATTATTTATTTTAAGTGGAGGAGAAGAAGCCATGTTCACTAAGAATCTTTGCAGCACAAGGGTAGAGAAGAATTGTGAATAGAGAAGGAGACTAGGGTCGTTTATATAGTGTAGAAGTCAACGAATCTGGTCAGAATGGCGTCTAGATACAGAGAAACGAACCAGGTTCAGAAAGCTAGAAAAAGCAGGGGGGGTCGACACCCAGGTCGACTCCCCAGTCGACCGGGGGGGGGGGGGGGGGTCGACACCCAGGTCGACTCCCCAGTCGACCTAGGGTCCTGGGCGGGAAATTTCCCGCCCAGCCCGCTTCTGAGTCTATTTTGAAATTTGAACCTTGCTGAAACTTACGGAGGCCATATCTTCCTCATACGGACTCCGATTCACGCAAACTTGGTCTCGTTTTCATGCAGAATTCCGAGACGAACGCAATGGCGTAGCCCGTTTCCCTTGATTTTGATTTTAACTTTTAATTCTGCCTTGATTTGTGAATCTTATCGTTACGGAATTACGTGGTGTTACATATATATGGGACAACATTGATAGATTTAAGAAACAAATGAATATTCTCTAGATAGGTGATTATACACCCTACTTCGATGCGACCGACTTAGCCATGCTGCCTGCACGATTTCTGTCATTTACCGGTTGATGAGGCTAGAAGCTACGCTTTATCATTCCATCAGATTCACTTCGAATGCCACATTGTCAGATCCATTGAAAATCACTAATTGGCGTCTACAACAGTACGTTACATGTTAGCTAAAGAAGTTCCCTTCTCCGCTTCCACTCTTGGTAAAGTTGAAGAAATCAATGTACGTGACCTTTCTGGAAATACTCTGTCAGACATTCATCAACACAAGTCATCCTCATTCACTTAGAATGTCACATCGTCGTACCCGCCAAATCACAAATTGATTTATCCAAAAGTAACACGGGTATACAGCTAAGAGAAATGAATTCCTCCGCCACCAAATGTGAATAAGTTTGAACAAATCAACTTACGCGATCCATTGGATATACTCTGTCAGACCTTCGTCCATACAAGTTGTCCTGGGACTGGACAAACCGAAGGCACTATTCAGTATATCCGTCTTAGTCACTATTATCTAAGACTTATACAACAGCCCTTGCATTTTACTCTGTCTTCAATTATCTTTTGCATATATGATTCGCAACGCTTATGCCAATACAGAGTAGTTCTTTGGATAATAATCCAACCGGTCTCTCCATATTAACAATGTTAAAATGGTCAAAACTTCGATAGTCTGTGATTTAACCATCAAAGAAAAACAAGTGTGCAAACAACGATATTATTTCCAAATAGAAATTATATCGGTAAATCATCAACATATATCTATATATATATATATTCACATTACCTTATTTTCTATGTTTAGAAAATATATGTTATTAACACTGGAAAACGTTTTCCATTTGCTTATTTACAAATCACTACTCTTCCCCAACTATCAGTCCCTGACTGTGAACTAGTATGAGAACAATTCCCTAAGTATAAATCCCGAAGGCCGAATCCAACATCAGATAGACACTTAGAAAACCATTCAATTTACTAATCTCTAGTCAGTTCTAATTTTACTTAACTCTATTTGATTAACTCTGATTGATTAACTCTAACTGGTCAACCTTAATTAATTAACTCTAACCAGTTTTACTTGGTTTGACTAACTCCATTTATTAACTCGACTGACAAATTCAACTCGGTTAACTGAACTAATCACTTTGATTAACTCGACAAATTCACTTTGGTTAACTTAACCAATTTACTTAACTAATTCACTTTGATTAATCTAACTATTCACTTAACTCCTGTCGAATAAACTATATTCGATTAACTCCTTTAATCTATTCGATTTGATAACTCCCCTTTTCGAATAACCAATATTCGATTAACTCACTTCGAGTAACTAATAATTGATAACTCCTTCGAATAAACTATATTCGATAATCTCCTCTCGAATAACTAGATTCGATTAACTTAACTTATTTAACTTAACTTGATTAACTCCTATCGAATGACTAGATTCGATCAACTTAACTTATTTAACTCATCTTGATTAACTCCTATCGAATAACTAGATTCGATTAACTTAACTTATTTAACTCATCTTGATTAACTCCTATCGAATAACTATGTTCGATTTAACTCCATTCGCTTGACTCTAGATAGCAACGATCACAATGGTTACGCCTGATTCCCTTAGGCAACATCCGACCGCCTTAGGCTATTTACAGCTCTGCGAATTACGCTAGCAGTCGTACGAGATGGCAACTTACCCTGAATACTATGTTTTACTAACTCTATCTCAAATAACTATATTTGATTAACTCTAGTTCGTTTTAACTCTAATCGATTAACTCTAACTGAGTAACTCTAACTCGATCAACTCGACTTGATTAACTCGACTTACTTAACTCAACTGGTTAGCTTGACTTACATAACCCAACTGGTTAACTTGACTTGCTTAACTCACTGGTTAACTTGACTTACTTAACCCAACTGGTTAACTCTATTGAACTGGTTAACTCTACTGAACTGGTTAACTCTACTGAACTAGTTAACTCTATTCAACTAACTCGACTCGACTAACCCCTTTCGAATAGCATATTCGTTTTACTAACTTTCGAATACCATATTCGATTTACTCCCTTCGAATACCATATTCGATTTAACTCCTTTCGAATACCATATTCGATTTACTTTATAAAGATTTCCTTTTTAACAACGTTTTATTCATTTGAAAAGATTTACTTTTAAATAACGGTTCTACACTTTAAAAATGATTTCCTTTTTATAACGTTTCCTTTTCAATTCTATTTGTAAATGGTTTACAAATATTTCCTTTTCAAATTTATTCTTGAAATATTCTAACTCCTTAAATTCTCTGAAAAATTCGCCATAACCTCCTTTGTAACGGGAGCATCGGGAAAATCCCCAAACCCGCCACACAGGCCTTTCCATTCAAAAAGAAAATAGTTTGTAATTATTTCCTTTTTGAATATCTCCTATTTATAAATATTCCAATTTATAAACATTTCTTATTTATAAATATTCCACTTTATAAATATCTCTTATTTATAAATATCCCATTTTATAAATATTCTATTTTCAATATCACTTTGAAAATCCCCTTATCAACATTTCGGTATGTTATGGTATTCAATCATATCAAATCACGATGTTCAATATTGTCCAAGCACATGTAATCGCCCACAGATTTTATATCACATCATATAACAATATTTGAAAAACAATAAAATAACTGTTGAGGAATCCAGTCAGATTCCTCCAACCTGTCTCCCTGCATCCACAGATGTTACACAATATGATTATCATCACTTTCAGTTCAATATAAATTATTCTGATAGCAGAATCAATATATAATTATTTAACGGTTTATATATATATATATAATTACATATATATATATATATATAGTTTTCACTAACTGACTAGCAGTTCAATCAAACAGTCAACACACAATCAAACAGACAATATTTAACAGTTCTAAGAATACGTTGTAAAAATAGAACTGTACATAGTTGGTGAGTTTTTCTCACATTGGACGATCATCGTCAATGACGATAACCATCGCTTGATTCAGACAATTTATTTCGCCATAAATTGTAACGAGCTCGGATTCACTCCCAGTCAGTCTCATTGTGTTTCTCCCGTCCATACGGTCCCAACGCAACTTACGGTTCGTGATTCGGATTTCATATGGATGAGATATTCATTTTACAAGTTACGAACATTAAATTTAAAACTAAACTTATAAAAATAGATTAATTGGGCCTTACCCCTCATATTAACACCGGCCCAATCCCTTAATGCACCAGACCCGTAAAAGACTTCTTCTCCCCCAACGATACCTGCTCCTCATTTTCAACCACGACGGCCATTTCCTCCTTCCATACTTCGATCTTCCACTCATGAAAATTCAAGTAAACATCACCATTCAATTCTCCTTCAAAATCTCAACAATACCCTCACCAAAAGGATCAACTCGAACTCGTCGTTCGTCGGTAGCTCCGTCGAACCCCCCACTGTTCCAGCGACATTTTTTATCACCGGTTATCACCAAAAATGGCATCCAAGGTGCGGTCTTCTACCTTGAACCCGAAACCGAACCCAAATCAACCTACTCCTCCCTTGATTACACACAAAGTTGAACCCTAGAACTACTGCTCAAACTCAAGCATCTCTAAGTGGCGTCGCACCCCATAAAATTGGTCCAGAAATGAAGTATATCACCCCACGAATCCAATGATACCTTCTTTGTATTTTATAGAATTTTCCTTGAATTTCATTTGGATTTTTCTCTCTTGCATTTGTTTTTGGTTTGCTGTGAAAAATACTGCGGCTGAAATGTGGTTGACTTTGGGAAGTAAGGAATTAGGTTTAGTGGTAAGGTGGTGTATTTATAGAGAAAGAAAATATCTAGATATTTTATAAAAAGAATATTCTCGGCATATTCTCTCTTTATATACTTGTTTTTGCTTTCTAAAAATTCTCATGATTACATACAGTACCTAAAAATCATTAAACTGGACATGTAGCTAGAGTTCGACACTACGGTCCCAACGAAACTGGTTTCGTCGAATTCCGACTCCGTATGCTCACACAGCGTATTTTTAACTGTCAAAATATTGACTGTTTCTCACTCTAAAAATCCGTACGATCACACAGTGACTCTAATAATCACGAAACTGGAAATCTAACAACTATTTGACATTGCGGATCCAACAAAACTAGTTTCGTCGAATTCCGACTTCGTTTGCAAAACCGGCTATTTTTAAAGCTTTGGATGACCCATTTAAATATATAAATATATTTAAATATAAATAAATTAAATATTTAAAAATAAATATTATCGTCTATATTCACAGTGGAATACCATACAACTCTAGAATATTCCTCTATGAATTTCTAACTTGATATTTCGATCTGGGTCAACCCGATATTCGATTTATATTGAAATTCCTTTTTAAAATATAAATAATTCCTTTATAAATTATAAAGCAATTCCACAACGACTTTTCTGAAATTTGATTTGGACATATCTCAAAATCTACACGACGAAATCCCGATTTTTCTCTTCCACTAGAAAGATATACTCCACCAGCTCCACACGTTTCTTGTTTCACCGAAATCCGGCTTAAAATGAATCATGTACATTAAGTTGAAGTTCAAATTGCCAAATCGCGAACTGCAGCGCCATTTCAAGCTCGATTTTAATTATAATATAATTATACGTTCAAACTAACGTCGATTGAATATATTCGTCAATATAATTCAACTCTAAGCTGAATTAAATCTAAGGGACGACCCCATTCACCGAATATTGTGATTTCCAATATTTTTGATTATTTCTGAATCAAATATATTATTTAATTATTTAATTTTAATTAAATATTACCAGTTAATTAATTCCACGACCATTAAATCCTTTAATTCATCATTTATATAATTAAATAAATTAATTATAATACCTCTGCCAAATGCGGGTCATTACATCGAACCCCCTAGGGCAGACGTTGCAGTTAGGGTTTGGGGGTCGGCGGCTATAAACATGGCTCCATTTCTCTTGTTTTCTACACTGAAAAATAATGGAGGACTAGATGCTGTCGGTGCCCAGACTGAATCAAACCTTTTCCTTCTTCTGCAATCAAGTTAACCAAGTTATTCAAGTGTAGATCTATGATTCGATCTTTTTTATTCTTCTTCTATCTTTCTAGATCCAAACACTGTGAGTTTAAGTTACTTTTAGATTTAAATACCTAAAAAGTAAAACATGATATGACTGTAATTTGGATCTATGACTGTGACTGCTTGAATCATATCAGATCTATTATAACTTTTCAACCTATGACATTCTGACATGACTATGACTTGAATCTTAACCTTTATCATGTTAGATCTAACTTTGATTTTAGATCTAATTCACTAGTTAGATCACCTTGTACCTATCATGTTTGTGGTTAAATTGGATCTATTACTTGTTGGACATCTAAATTTTTGTTTAGCTTTTATCATGCCTATTATAACATCCCTACTATGTTAGAAACAGTTCTATTATCTCATGTTCACCAGATCTGCTCTTATATGCCCATCTTATCAATATGCCACTATATGTTTATGTCAATTTTGTTAGTATAATCATTTCTGCCATCTTCCCTTCATCTTTCCCTTTTTTATATTGCCAGGCTACTTTCGAGCCCAGGGATGCCGCTGAAATATGTGAACGCATTAAACAGGGAATGAGGAGGAAAACATTGAAATTGGGCATAACTTGTAAATTGGGAATTTGGGCATAACTTGAATAATGTATATGAATATGAATTTGAACATATAATTCATTATGAACCTAATTTGGAAAAAGGGGCATGAAAACCTATAATGACATAGATAAAATTGGCTAATAATGAAATGCCTAGGATATAGTAATTAAAAACTGTAACGGCACCTCGACACGAGGTTAGATTACACTTGTGGTGGAAGTCTGCCCAGAACCGCCCGACATATCCAGAGACCACAAGTGGTGAATCTAATGTGAAGGGTCTAGTTGCACAAATACGAGACGTGCTAAGACTTGAGGTTAAGTTCGACTTGTGGAAGAAGTCTGCCCGGAACCGACCGGCATATCCAGCATCCACAAGTGGTAGGCTTAATGTGGAAGGTCTATCTCATTATAACCATAAATGCACATGGTAATGAATCGGAATACTTAACCTAGTTGAATCGATAGGGATTGTATGAACTTGAACTTGAATAGGGGTTAAGTAAATTTGTTTGAACAGTGGGTGGGTTAAGTAAATATGAGGGGATGGGTAATATTTATGTATATTCCCACAAACTTAACCTAAGAGGGTTATGTAATTAAAGACACCAATATGTATACATAACATGTGGAAATCCTAGTGGGGATGCAAGACAAAGGGGAGAGCTTGCATCATCTTGTGTGTGGGAGCCGTTTCAGTCAGTAACCCATATAACGATATCGAACGAGTATTCCGCCCTAGGTCGAAGTCGGGGCACGCTTACTGGCTTGATTGTAAGAGATCCAAACATGGAGGACGGTGTAGGCGGTGCAAACCGACCGAGACCTGTGCGTGCATGTCTGGGTAGATGGGGATAAGACGACCGTGACACCTGTAGATATGGTTGTGCACATCAACGAAGGGTTGCTACTTTAGAAAGTGATACATCCTACTGTGGGGCCGGCACAGGGTATCTACGGAGTAGGGAGCCGATCTATTAGGGTGGCAGTTAGGGTACATCTAGACTCTGGTAAAGTTTAGGAGCCTATTAGGTTTGGTTGCCTGTGGATTGTATGGGGTTAAAACCTTTCACTAGAAGTACGCCTAAGTCTACCATCTTATAGTTGTTAGGATCATCTCATTCTGGTTATACTAGTATTGGTGCAGAGTAATCTTTAGAAGCGCAATATATCTTATCATGTTTATCTAGTTTACCTTGTCATACCTGCCTTTTGTGATGTTATCTTTCTTATCCACTTTATATGCCTGTCATGATACTTTTACTTATTTACTTGCTTTATTTACTTGCTAAAAGTAACTGGACTTGCCAGACTTTATGTTTAACCTTTTTTGTTTCCTTTTCTTTCTTCCGTTTCCCCCCATGTTCTCAGGGTGGGAATACTCAAGCTTGACCAGGATTCTTCTATCATTTTGCTGGAGCTGCTTAGATGTGTTGATCAAGCTCATGTTTTTGCTACTATGGCTAGGTTTTTATTTGGTGATTATGCTTCTTTTATTTTGTACTCTGATCTTTAAGTGCAAGACAGAAGTTTCTATGATGCACTGGCTTTTGTGTAATTCAGACATATGATGTTTTGAACCGCGATGCTTTATGATTAATAAAGTTTTTTATTTTCGTTGCTATTTTATATCTGTTTTGTAATGTTTCTGTTTACCTATAACGCTTCACGAAACTTAATGCATTCTCTTAATGAGTGACATTAACGGACGTGGGATGTCACACTTGGTATCAGAGCTGAAGGTTACCAGATTAGATAAAAGTTTTGAAAATTATTTTTAAAAAGGTCTTAAAAGAATGCATTTTCAAAAGAAAAGTCTATTTTGAAAAACATATTCCCTAAAGCTATATGTAATATCTCTCGATTCTCCACTTGATTTCTTTTTCCTTTTTGTTTGGGTAACTGATTCTTCCCGAAAGGTGTCCCCATTACGGCATGGTCCCGTAGGCATGTTAAAACTACGACACATATTGAAGGGCAATGAAGTACCTAACCTCCATCTGTAGCTGTAGTAATTTCACCTACGGCTAATTTTCTTAGTTTGTAAGGATTTCCACGCGATGGAGGCAGCTTTCGAGAGACTTGTTACCAAGTATGGTAAAAAGGAGAATAAGGAAGCTAGGGCTAAGGAGCACATACCAAGGATGAGAAAAGTGATGGCCCACGAAGGGAACATAGATAAAGTTCAAATAAATGTGAAAAGAAAGAAGTTAAAGCTAAGGAAACAATACAAAACAAGAAGGTATGGCCCAAGAAAGGACAACAACAATATCAACATAAGAAGGGCGGAAAGAATGACAAAGCTAAGGACAAGAGAAAGTGTCATAATTTTGGATGTGAGGGTCATTTGATTAAGGACTGCAAAAGAAGGAAGAATTCTTGTTTTAGTTGTGGTGAAGTCAGACATTATACTAGGGAGTGCCCGAAGAATCAAGGACATGGCCAAAGGGTCAGACCTTTTGAAGGGCAGATGCATGCTCTCGAGGCCAGCGTACCAGACAGAGGTATGAAAGTTTCTATTGAAGGTTTGATTTCTATTTCCGATCATCCAGTTAGGACTCTTTTTTATTCTGGTGCTTCTCACTCTTTTATATCTGATTCTGTAGTTGAATCTCTGCACCTAAATACTAGTATGGTAGTGGATCCCGTAGTTGTCTCAAACCCCAGTGGGTGCTCAGCTCATTTGTCCATGATTTGTCGGGGTTTGAGAATATCTGTGTTAGGCGTCGAGTTTGAGTGCAACCCATATGTGCTTGGTTTTATAGGCTACGGTTTGATTCTAGGGATCGATTGGCTAGCCATGTATGGTGCCACTCTGGATTGTGAGAGGATGGTCATTATGCTTCTGACTTGTCATGGGAGGACCCTCGGGATTTCTTGTGACCTGCAAGGGTCTGTCATGCTTAGTTTCCTAGAGTCTCTTGATGCATCTATTGATGATCTGCAATCTGTTCCAGTACTCCGAGATTATCCTGATGTTTTTGATGAGGTACGGGACTTAACTCCGAGGCATGAAATCGATTTTTGTATATATCTGGTGGACAATGCAAAGCCAGTTGCATTACCTGTGCGCCATATGGCTCCAAGGGAAAGGAGGGAGCTTAGCAAACAAGTAGGGGAGCTATTTGAGAAAGGATTTATTAGGCGAAGCATATCAGAATGGGGTGCTCCAGTAGTATTCACGACTAAGGCGGATGGTTTGCTTCGCTTGTACGTAGACTATAGGGAGTTGAATAAACTCACTAAGAAGAACAGGCACACACTCCCAAGGATAGATGACTTGTTTGATCAACTTGTTGGGGCATCAGTATTCACTCAGTTAGACTTGGCCACGGGGTTTCATAAGTTGAGGGTGGCTGAGGATAGTATAGATATGACCGCTTTTAAGACTTCAGATGGTTTCTTTGAATGGCTCGTTATGCCTTTTTTGGGTTGACAAATGCACCCGCCTATTTTGTTGATCTGAAGAGTAAGGTGTTTCGGGAGTTTCTAAATAAATTTGTCGTGGTCTTTATTGATGATAACTTGATCTTCTCAAAGAGTAAAGAAGAGCATGCCCAACATTTGAGAGAATTTTGAAAACTCACCGTGCGCGTTAGCTTGAGGCAAAGTTCTCCAAGTGCCATTTTCGGAGATGAGAGGTGAGATTCCTAGGGCATGTGGTTTCTAAAGAAGGGATAGCAGTAGATCCCGCAAAGGTGGTTGTAGTTCAGGACTGACACATTTCAAAGAATGCAACGGAGGTGAGAAGATTTCTAGGGCTAGTAGGCTATTATAGGAAGTTCATTAAGGACTTCGCAAAGATATCAGCCTCACTCACCCGGCTGACGAAGAAAACTTGGTGTTTTCGTGAGATATAGATTGTGATGTTGCTTTCCAACGATTGAAGAGGGCTCTGACAATAGCCCCAAACTTGACCTTGCCTAACGAAAATAAAGTATTTACAATATTCACTAATGCATGTGGTACAGGGCTTGGTGCGGTTCTAATGCAAGAGGAAAGGGTAGTATGTTATGGAGGAAGACAGCTAAGGGTTCATGAGAAGAACTACCCTACCCATGACTTAGTGCTAGCTGCCATAGTGTTCGCACTTAAGACATAGCATCATTATTTGCTTGGAGAGAATTTTGAGCTGTACACCGATCATAAATCTCTCAAGTACTTGTTCTCGCAGAAGGATCTTAATTTAGGGCAGCAGAGGTGGATGGAGTTCCTAGCATGTCATGACTTCGAGATCACTTATACCCCTGGCAAGGGTAATGTGGTGGCAGATGCACTGAGTAGGAAGAGGATGACCTTAAGTCCTTTGTTTGTGGAAAGGAAAAGCCTGGAGTTCATACGACTTTTTACTTTAGACCCTCCGCCGCGTTTTTTCCTGGTTTGTTTACATCGCTAGAGATACGACCTACTCTTATGGGTTAGATAGGAGCTTCGCAGCGAGATGATCCACATATTTCAAACATCTTGGATAGGCTCAGTAAAGGGGGGACTTCTAGCCACCTCAATAGATATTCCAAATATGATAAAGGGTGGTTGCGACGAGATGGATGGCCTTGTATTCTTGATAAAAACAGCCCTAGAAGAAGCCCATCATTCTAAGATGAATATTCATCTAAGTGGCGATACGATGTATAGGGACATGAAGAGGGTTTTCTTTTGGGCTGGGATGAAGAAAAATGTGGCAGAGTTTGTTTCACAATGTTTGGTTTGTTAGCAAGTCAAAGCTGAGCAAAAGAAGCCCGGTGGTTTACTTCATCCCTTGGAGGTTCCACAGTGGAAGTGGGAGAGCATCTCTATGGATTTCATAGATGGTTATCCTAGATCAAAGAAAGGAAATACCAATATTTGGGTTGTGGTGGATATACTTACTAAGAGTGCTCATTTCATTCCAGTTAAGAGTAAGAGGACGGCAACATGGTTGGCAGCTGTTTATGTTCGAGAGATAGTCCGTCTTCATGGAGTACCTTCCAGTATCATAAGCGATCGTGACCCCATTTTCACTACTGAATTTTGGAGGAGATTGCAAGAAGCATTAGGTACACAGTTATGTTTGAGCACCGCTTATCTTCTTAAGCCGATGGACAGACGGAGAGGGTAAACAGAGTTCTTGAGGATCTTTTGAGGTCGTGTATCCTAGACTTCGAAGGGACTTGGGAAGAGCATCTTCCTTTATTAAAGTTCACCTACAACAACAGCTATCAAGCTAGCATTGGCATGGCACCCTTCGAAGCATTATACGGACGACCCTGTAGATCACCAACTTGTTGGTGGGAATCTACAGAAATGTTATTACTTGGACCAGATATGGTTAGGGAAACATCCGAGAAAATTGATCTTATCCGACAATGAATGAAGACCGCTCAAGATAGGCAGAAATCCTATGCTGACAAGAGAAGGACCGACGTTGAATTTGAAGAAGGAGATATGGTTTTCATTAAAGTGTCACCTTTTAGGAATGTGGTTCGCCTCGGACCTGTAGGGAAGTTGGAGCCAAGATTTTTAAGGCCATTTCCCATAACAGAAAGGATTGGCCAAATGGCCTATAAATTAAAGCTACCAGAGAGACTATCTAGCGTTCATGATGTTTTCCAAGTTTCTCATTTGCGGAAGTACTTGCATGATACCGCGGAAGTAGTTGACTCAAGTATATTAGAGGAAGTAGAGGTGGAACGGGAGGCGACAGTCAGACGAGTTCCTTCCCGTATTCTTGGATCAGAAGTTAAGAAGCTACGCAATAGAGAAGTCAAGTTGATAAAGGTTCAGTGGGGAGATAACACAAAAGATGCAACTTGGCAGATCGAAGACAAGATTTGTGCTTCGTACCCTTTTCTTTTCAAGGGTATGTTCTTAACTCCTTTACCAAAGTTTTTATCTATGGTTGTTTCTGTCATTTAAATATATCCTATCGATTGAATTTTTGACCTTTAGATAGGAATCCTATGGATGTAAACATGTGTTTGAGACATGTTATGTTTGATGGATGCAAGTGGTTGCGAGTGGTTTCCTGTGGATGCATATACACACATTAGGCACTAGATCGGCTCAATCACTCTCATACTGCGTATGGATGTGTGTACATTTTCTTCTTCTTTTTTTGGATGGAAATGGATGTATCATCATATGAATGTTGCATTTGGACGGATGTTTGTGCACGTATATAGAACTTACATGTTATGATAGGGTTATCTACATACATGTTGGATTCATGACACTAAATACATTGTATTAAGGAGGTCGATTGAATCAATAGATCTCTTGAACTTCGCATTAGTATTGGTACATATACACACACCTTTTCATATGTTCATATAAGCATTAGAAATCTTTAAGGATAATGGATGCATGTGATTGGTGGATGAGTAGATGGATGCGGATGGTAGGATATACATTCTTCCTAACTTGAAGATTTTGGGGACGAAATCCTTTGAGTAGGGGAGAATGTAACACCCCGTAATTTTAACAACACTAAAGAGGATAAATTAAAGAATACTTAATATTCAGAATTACGGGAAACAGACTGCGCCATTGCGTCCGTCTCGAAATTCTTGTCAAGATAGACAATTGATTTGCGTAAAACAGACACTGTATGAAGAAGTTATTAAGGTTTGAAGTTTGTATACGCGCAAGAAAAATATATATACACATGTAGGGTCCAGAAATTCAAAATTTATGTCAGAAAATTCAAAATCGTGCAGATTGGGATGGCGGGAAAAATCGTGCCTAGGGGTGTCGACCCCATAAGGGAGTTGTCGACCCCTGGGTTGACCTCTCAAGGTGGGTGTCGACCCATGGATCGACCCCCTAAGGGGGGGTCGACCCCCCTAGGGTAGACGTGGCAGTTAGCGTTTGGGGGCCGGCGGCTACAAATATGGCTCTATTTATCTTGTTTTCTACAATGAAAAATAATGGAGGACTAGATGCTGTCGGTGCCCAGACTGAATCAAACCTTTTCCTTCTTCTACAATCAAGTTACTCAAGTGTAGATCTGTGGTTCAACCTATGCTATTCTTCTTCTATCATTCTAGATCCAAACACTATGTGTTTAAGTTACTTTTAGATTTAAATAATTAAAATGTAAAACATGTTATGACTATAATTTGGATCTATGCCTGTGACTGCTTGAATCATATCAGATCTGTTATAACTTTTGAACCTATGATATTCTGACATGACAATGACTTGAATCTTAACCTTTATCATGTCAAATCTACCTTTTATTTTAGATCTAATTCACTAGTTAGATCACCATGTACCTATCATGTTTGTGGTTAAATTGGATCTGTTACTAGTTGGACATCTAAATTATTGTTTAGATCTTATCATGCCTATTATGACATCCATACTATGTTAGAAACAGTTCTATTATCTCATGTTCACCAGATCTGTTCTATATGCCCATCTTATCAATATGCCACTATATGTTTATATAAATTTTGTTAGTATAATCATTTCTGTCATCTTCCCTTCATTTTCCCTTTTTATTTTATATAGCCAGGCTACTTTCGAGCCTATGCATGTCACTGAAATATGCGAACGCGTTAAACGGGGAACGAGGGGAAAACATTGAAATTGGGCATAACTTGTAAATTGGGAATTTGGGCATAATTTGAATAATGTATATGAATATGAATTTGGACATATAATTCATTATGAACATAATTAGGAAAAAAGGGCATGAAAACCTATAACGACATAGGTAAAATTGGCTTATAATGAAATGCCTAGGATTACAGTAATTAGAAACTGTAACTAAATCTTGACACGAGGTTCGATTACACTTATGGTGGAAGTCTGCCCGGAACCGCCCAGTATATCCAGTGACCACAAGTGGTGAATCTAATGTAGGTGCACAAATACGAGACGTGCTAAGACACGAGGTTAAGTCTGACATATGGAAGAAGTCTGTCCAGAACCGACCAGCATATCCAGCATCCACAAGTGGCAGGCTTAAGTAAATCCATAGGGATTGTATGAACATGAACTTGAATAGGGGTTAAGTAAATTTGTTTAAATAGTGGGTGTGTTAAGTAAATCTGAGGGGGTAGGTAATATTTATGTATAGGCCCATAAAATTAACCTGAGGGAGTTATGTAATTAAAGACACCAATAGGTATACATATTCCGTGGAAATCCTAGTGGGGATGCAAGACAAAGTGGAGAGCTTGCATCATCTTGTGTGTGGGACCCGTTTTAGTAAATAACCCATAAAGTGGTATCGAACGAGTACTCCGCCCTAGGTCGGAGTTGGGGCAAGCTTACTAGGCTGATTGTAAGAGATCCAAACATGGAGGATGGTGTGGGCGGCGCAAACCAATCGGGACATGTGCGTGCATGTCCAGGTAAAAGAGGATAAGACGACCACGACACCTGTAGATATGGTTGTGCACATCAATGAAGGGTTGCCACTTTAGGAAGTGATACATCCTACTGTGGGGCCGGCACAGTGCATCAACGGAGTAGGGAGTCGATCGATTAGGGTAGTAGTTAGGGTACATCTAGACTCTGGTGAAGTTTAGGAGCCTGTTAGGTTGGGTTGCCTGTGGATTGTACGGGGTTAAAACCTTTCACCAGAAGTACGCCTAAGTCTACCATCTTATAGTTGTTAGGATCATCTCATTCTGGTTATACTAGTATCGGTGCAGAGTAACCTTTAGTAGCAAAATATACCCTATCATGTTTATCCAGTTTACCTTGTCATACCTGCCTTTTGTGATGTTATTTTTCTTATCCACTTTATATGCTTGTCATGATACTTTTACTTATTTACTTGCTAAAAGTAATTGGACTCACCGGACTTTATGTCTGACCCTTTTTGTTTCCGCTTCTTTCTTTCGTTTTCCCCCCAGGTTCTCAGGGTGGGAATACTCAAGCTTGATCAGGATTCTGCTATCATTTTGCTGGAGCTGCTTAGATGTATTGCTCAAGCTTCTATTTTTGCTACTATGGCTACGTTTTTATTTGGGGATTATTCTTCTTTTATTTTGCACTCTGATGTTTAAGTGCAAGACAGAAGTTTTTATGATGTACTGGCTTTTATGTAATTCAAACATATGATGTTTTGAACCACGTTGCTTTATGATTTATAAAGTTTTTTTAATTTCCACTGCTATTTTATATCTGTCTTGTAATGTTTCTGTTTCTGTTTCTATTTACCTATAACGCTTCACGAAACTTAATGCATTCTCTTAATGAGTGACATGGGCGTGGGGTGTCACAGCTATTCTTACCCCTTGCATGTATTTTGTGCTGAGTATTGGCTTGTTTTCCCTTCGTGCTAGGTATTGGCTTCTACGATACCAAGTTACTGGCATTTGATTTGATCTTTTAGGAACCTGAAATTTGGTGTCGGTTGTAACGACCTGCAGATCCGTACCAATTGAGCTGACTAAAAATAACATACGTCCAACCCAAATTGCACGATTAAAATACGGATCATTAACAGAAAGAAGTTAGAGGATGAGAAATAGAAAGAAAAAAATTAGAATAGAAGAAAATAGATAGAAGATTGAACTGAACAACAACACAGAATCTCACAATCGTAGCAGAACAAAATATAATATATGTATATATATAATCACTTTTGAAATACAAACTGGATTTGAACTTACATACATCATCAGAGTACACACATATGTAATACAGTGGAAATAAACTCTAAATATCTAATGTTGAATCCTCCTGCTCCAAGTTTCTCTAAATAAATCTGTAAAATCCTGAACTACTTAATTGCCCATACAAATTTGGGCATCCTAGAGTTTAGGGAAAACATAGAAAAATAAACTCTAGGTCAATCATGTGATTGATGTGAGTAAACGATTTTATAACAGCTTGATTTAAATAAAATATATCCCATAAGACCACACTGATAACACAAAATGGGTTTTTCCCTTATGAGAATCCGAAACACTTGTTTAACTTTCAAAAACATTTCGAAAGAAAAGATAATCGTAAGGCTGTCCACACATAAACATGAATGGTTTTGACCTTACGATAACCCAAAATATCTTTATATCAAAATTTTTTGATATTATAATAGTGTCTAAATCAAAAAAATAACAATCTAGCAGAACGCTTGTGTCTCACGCTCAACATATATAGTATACAATTATAACCGCGAGCGCTTATTGGATAATGTATTTCCAACTATGACAAGGTATGGAACCGCCTTCTGATAGTGTATCTCTAGAGAGGAATACACTGGGTTCAACAAGAACATCTTGCAACCGAGCCACACATGACCAACCACTCATTTTTCTCGAGTGTATCGAATATATTGTCACCTTATGGTTGCTAGCAACATAACCTTTCCTGGGGGATACAGAAGCGAAAGAAGAACAAATAGAAATTTCTCTAGATGGGAACAATACACCTAAATTGGGAGTGATCCACTTAGCCATGTTGCCTACCCGATTTTTGTCATTTCTTAATTATGAGGCTTGAGGCTGAACTTATCTTTGACAAAACATTTCTTTATTTACTTTGAATGCCACGTCGTCAAAACCGCCAACCACTAATTGACTTCCCAAAAATATATTACAAGTATAAAGCAAGAGAAACGAATTCCTCTACCACCAACATAAATACATTTGAAGAGGTCAACGTACGTGATCAGTTAGACATACTTTGTCAGACATTCGTCCATACAAGTTGTCCTGGGACATAATAAACCGAAGGCACTATCCTGTAAATCCATCTTAGGCAATTCTACCTAGGATTGACAGAACAACCCTTGCAATACTCCATCTTCATTGGTTTTCAATAAAACCTCTGACTCGTATATACCGTATTGAAATGGAACTTAGATTTTGGGCTCTTCGAAAACGACAACGAACAGGTCCAGATTTGATAGTCAATTATTTAACTATCAAATATAAAATAAATGTGATGACCGCCCATAACTCTTGCACTAAACAAGAGGAAAACTGCGCTGAACGACGTGTCAGGTAGCTATGGACGATCATCAGAGGAGGATAACACAAGCGGAACCTGTCGTATAACTCACAACGTAAGGATAAAATATAATAGAACATATACAACAGGCAATAATAGTGAAGTAGAATCTTAAAATCTTTTATATCATCATGAAATAATATCCATACATCCAAGGATTACAACATAAAAATCTGTGCATAGTGCCTCACTATAATCACTCAGAAAAATCATAACATCGAAAACAACAAGATATGTTAGTAGCAATAGTACGTAAGCCTCCTCCTCATCATCGCTCTATAGCATCGTCTCATCAAGATCAATCACCTGTCACCAGCCACATAGTCTGCCCATCCACAACATCATGGATGAACAACCCAATATAATAAGAGGAAACATAAAACCTTTAGTCAGACAACAGTCTTAATGAGCAATAAAACAACAATCTAACATCATCAATAGAGTATATGAGAATAGGCAGATTAATCATGTAACGACCCGGATTTTTGGTGGATTTATTTTGAATATTTAATATGGATTTAAATATTGAGTTGATAATATAAATGAATTTTTATATTGAATTATCGATTTAATAATCGATATGCGATTTAATATTGAATATATTTAATCGATAGTAATACGAAGTTAATTCAATTCGAAGTTAAAACTAAACCGAAAACAGTTCAGATGATCAGTACAAAATTCAGTTTGAGTTATAATAATATTAATTTATTATTGAGGAATTAATGGTTTTAAATTCAATTTATATCGATTTAAAATAATATCTTCACCATATGATCGAATTGGACTTCGTGACCTATCCCAGTGTGTTCAGAATAGTGTTATAACCCTAGGAACAACCATTGTTGCGTTCAAAAAGTTGTTAGGAAATTATGGATAATTTAAATATATACACGTATATTTGTAACCATTAAAAATCAAAAGGGAGAGAATTGAACACATTCTACACTTGAACTCCAAGAGAAATGGCCTTGCTGTTCGGTTCAACACCACACCCTCTTCTATTATAAACGCAACCCCTCCTTGTTATTTTTCCACTTCGCATTCTTCAGAAGGAAAAAGACCCTTTTCCTTTTCAATTATAAATTGTGAATGCTCCATTTGCAAAAATCCATTAGAAATCAAAACAAAAACCCAAAATCAGTCGAAGTTGTTTCTTTAATCCTCTTCAAATTCAAAATCGCAAATACCCTTTCCTCTAACGATAAAATCGAACCTGTCGTATATAAAAATTGAAAAGGGGAAACGCGATTGAAGACAGTTAGACTACCGATGCTCGAAGCGAAGACGTCGCGAATCAAAGGGAGGGTCAGGCGCAGTCAGTAGAGGGTTGAGCGATCATTCGATGGTCTATTTCAGCGACTTAGGGTTCGCGTGATTTTACAGTGCTCCTATAATGGTTCAGGGTTTGGTCTGGAATGTCACGATGGAGAAAGGGAGTTCGAGATTCATGTATGGGAGCGCGAATTTGAGGCGTTGGATTGAGGGGGATCGATGTGGTGATATCCTAGAGTTCGGTACTGTGGTGTATGGGGTGCGAACTGATGATGGACGGGGAGGATTTTGAGGAGTTCGATGAGTGATCTGAAGTGATTTGGTTTGGCAGTTGAAAATGGGATTGACAGTGTGTTAAACTGGGAAGGTGGTGTGTTGTTCCATGGGTGAATGATGTTCGGCAATGGAGTATAGGGTGTCAGATCTGTCTTTTTAGGAAAAAAAGTGGATATAATGAGCACACTGTCATTGGAGAAGTTTTATTGAGATAGTAGGTTGAATGATTTTGAAGTATTACTGGGAGTTTGATCGAAAATTGCAAGGTATATGTTTCTCAAAATTTATAAACACATTGAATAATTCATTTATTTTTTTGTTCATTAATTTAAATAAATAAATGTTAATAGACAAATAAAATATATAATTGCAGGTGCAAGATAAACGATTCAAATAAATTCGTAGCCGCGTTGAGATGAAATTTAATGGGATATTCGCCAAAGAAAAATCTCGGCGAGTAAATCTCACTCACCTTCATTTAGAATTATTTTTATCAGTTAAAAATAATTGTCGGTTGATTGTTTGGTTGCATTTAATTATTCATGTGGTTGCTTAAATATATATTAGTTATTTAGAATTGACTATTATAATATATATTGGTTTGGTGGATGGATTGTTCCCGCAGTCTCATTAGCGGATGTCTGCGGTACCATTAGCGGATGATTTCCCTATGCGCCCCCACAAATATATATTAGTGGATGACCTTCTATACTACGATATTCTGCCACGAAGCAGAATGGGTATTATTTATGTTGGGAAACGTCTGTGGATGCAGGGAAACAGGTTGGAGGAATCCAACTGGATTCCTCAAAAATATTATTGTTTGTTTGTTATCACATATATTGTTATATATGATGTGTTTGAAAACCTATGGTTGATAAATTGGGTGTTTTGAATTGTTGAATGTCACTGGATCCTAAATGTTGATATTTAAAAATATCGTGGAAAGGAAATTTCCAGTTTTAAAAAGGAAATTCTATTTTTCTAAAATAGAATTTGAAATTTGAATAGAACAAAATCATTAACTTGTTTTGAATAATTTAAACAAGCAGTTCATTTATAAACGAAGTTTATAAATGAAGTGAAATGAATTATCATTGGATAATTCGGAAAATAAAAATAAAACAAGTATTTATTTTATAAACGATGTTTATAAATTAAATAATACAGGAAATTGAAGTGAATTTATAAATGGTGTTTATAAATAAAATAGATTGATTTTCATTGGATAATCAGATAATTTAAATGAAATTATAAATTGTGTTTATAAATAAAGTGGAAAAATTATCATTGGATGATTTGAATATTTAAATTCAAATGTGAATTAAAAAATAGAAATGGGAAAATCGATTTAAAGAAATAAACGATGGGATTTATTCTGATGTTCAGAAAACAAATTGAACTAAAATAAATCTGTAAGGATTTATGATTTGAATTCGATTAATTCGAATATATTTAAATAGAATTGAAAATGGAATTTGAATATAGAAAATTCAAATAGAATTGAAAATGAAATTTGGAATATAGAAATTCAAATAGAATTTGTGTATAGAAATGAGAATGGAATTTGAATATAGAAAATTCAAATGGAATTTGAAATATAGAAATTCAAATAGAATTTGTATATAGAAATGAGAATGGAATTTGAATATAGAAAATTCAAATAGAAATGAGAATAGAATTTGAATATAGAAATGAGAATAGAATTCAAATAGAAATTAAAATGGAATTTGAATATAGAGAATTCAAATAGAATTTGAATATAGAAATTTCAAAGAGAATTGAAAATAGAATTTGAAAATAGAAAGTTGAAATTATTTCAAAATGGGAACGACGAAATATATTTTAGAATGCGCATTTTCAAACAGAATAGAAAATAAATCCAAAGGATTTATAATTTGTAAAAGGAATTGGGATTTAATATAGAAGATCGAAGTATAAATAAATTACCGAGTTAGAAAAAATCGACAATTTTAGAAAATCGGAAATATGATGTTGAATTGGGAAAACTGATTTGATATATACTAAAAATATATTAGAATGGAGTTGAATTTATTATAAACGAAGTTTAAACGTTTATATATATAAATATAATTAAAACGAACTCGCCGCAGCGCTGCAGTTCGTAAATTGGCAATTCGAACTTCAATTGAGTATACATAACTCAATTGAAGTCGGAATTCTTTGAAACAAGAATCGTCAAGACTGATTTGATAATAGTTTTCTAATGGAGGAGAAAAATATGGATTTCGTCTTATAGATTTTGTGTTATGTCAAAATCAAATTTTTAGAAAAGTAGCGCCATAACCATTATAAAACCATAACGGTTTATTTAAATAAATAATAAGGGTTTTAAGTAATTAAAATTCGAATTTTCATTAGTAAAATGCAGACTGGAGATATAAAATAAATATGAACTCCAGTGAAGTAAGTGAAATGATTTTTGGAACAAAAATCATATTTTTAATTATTGAATAGAATTAACTAATTTGAAGAATAAATAGTTAATCGAGATTTGAATTGAAATAGGCGTTGGACAAGTGAAAGAGATTTGAAAATTTATATTCGAAATCGAATATGTAATGCAAGTTGAAAATGGAATTAGATTGGGTTCGTGAGTAGATAAAAATATATTTGAATGTGATATATTCAGATAAAATAGTGAAATAAGCAAAAGAGCAAATAAGGGGATAAATTAGCAAATCAAGTTAAAAACGATTAGATTGAGTTGGAATAAGTTGGGAACAGACGTATATGGGTTAGAAAGGTTTGGAATGAAGTATATGAAGATTTTAATTTATGTGCCCGACAAAAAGGTACACGTTTAATTTCCATATGAGGTTTTATGCGCCGTGTCGGCAAGCCGCTTGGCTTTTTCTTTTTCTTTTTGATTGGAGGGGCCTGTGTGGCAGTTTGGGGATTTTCCCGATGCTCCCGGTACAAAGGAGGTTATGGAGAAATTTTCCGGAAATTTAAGGAGTTAGAATATTTTTAAGAAATTTTGATAACTGGAAATCAATGTATCGATATATATAGAATCCGGTAAGGAAACAAACATAAAAATAGAATAATTAAACAAAAATGAAATCTATAATCTGGTAATAGAAAGAGAAATGTATATACGTTTTAAAAATGAATAATTGGCTTTATATGATGTGGATTATTCGAGGTAAGTAGTTTTGTCTGTTTTGAAGTTAATAGTACTTTCAGTCAAAGTCTGAGAGGTAATAATACCCCAACCTGATTGATTTCATTATTAGCTAATAAATAGCAAGATTCAGTCTCGAAGAGAATTATTTAAAGAAATTTTGTCGAATGCAGTGTTTTGGGTTGTTATAACGATGTTTTACACAACATTCGTTTTAACCCAAGTAAGTGGAAATTTTGGAAATATAATAAATAAATATTTCCTGAGTGTAGAAATGAACGGTTGCGAAAGAGATTAGTAATTGGAATATTTTCCAATTATTAATAGAAGATATTTTCTAAACATAGAAAATAAAAGAAGTCGATATACGGAAATGTTTTCCAAATAGCATAAGTGGCCAAGATGACTATTGAAAATATTTGGTTAACAAATATTGATAAAAAAAGAAATGGAGAAATGGTGTAATTAATGAAATATTAATTAAGGGGCCCAGTGATTGTTTGATGTTTTGAATGGATGTTTGTTTTGTTCGATAGTTAAATAACCGACTATCGAAGTGTTTGCCAATATCGTTGTCAATATGGAGAGACCGGTTGGATTATTATCCGTGAACTACTCCGTATTGGCAGTAACTTTGCGAATCAGATTATATGAAGATAATTGAAGACGGAGTAAAGTGCAAGGGCTTTTTCTATTAATAGAAATGGTGCCTTCGTTTTCGTTCAATCTCAGAACGAACGTATATGGACGAATGTCTGATAGAGTATTTCCAATGATCGCATATGTTGGTCTGTATAGATATATATGGTGGCGGAGAATTTATTCTCTTAGCATAATATCCAGAATATTTGTGCAAATCAATTAGTGATTAACAGATCTGACAATGTGACATTCAAAGTGATTGTGCTATCAATTGATGATAAGTAATCGTAGCCTCTGGCCTCAACAACCGAGAAATGACAAAAATCGAGCAGGCAGCATGGCTAAGTGGGTCGTTCCCATTAGGGTGTATAATCACCTATCTAGAGAAATTCCTTTTACTTCTTTAATCTATCGATGTTGTCCCTTTTCGGGAAACGGTTGTTGATCCCAACCGTTGGTGATATACATTCGATACACTCAAGCAAAATGAGTGGTCGGTCATGCGTGGGCCGGGTTGCAAGACGTTCTTGTTGAACCCAGTGTATTCCTCTCTAGAGATACACTATCGGAAGGTGGTTCCATACCTTGTCATGTTGGAAATCCAAACTCCAATAAGCGCCATGCGGTATTTGATTTTATGTTATATATGGAGCATGAGATGCAAGCGTTCCGCTAGATTCTATTTATTTGCTGTAGACATTATTATAATATCACTGGATTTGATATCAAAAATATTTTGGGTTATCGTAAGGTAAAAACCATCTGTGTTTATGTGTGGATCGGTCTTACGATTATCATTTCTTTCGAAAGGATTTTGAAAGTTAAACAAATGGTTGGAGTTTACTCACACCAGTCCCATGACTGACCCAGAGTTAATTTTGTTTGTTTTCCGTAAACTCTTGAGTTCCCAAATTTGTACGTGCAGTCAAGTAGTCGGGATTTTACAGATTCACTTGGAGGAGTTTGAAGCAGGAGGCTTCACCAGTTAGCTATAGACTCATATATTCCGTTGTGTACTATGTGGTATCTGGAAACAGGTATTTATAACTGTTCCAGGAAAAACTGTTGTGCTATGATGATGGTATGTATATAAAGTTACTGATTTGTATTTCAAAAGTTATGTTATATAATATATTTTATTCGTTCCGCTGTGAGATTTGTCTTCTTTGTTTTCTTCTATTCTAATATTTCTTTCTTTCTATTTCTCATCCTCTAACTTCTTTCTAATAATGATTCGTATTTCTGTGCAATTTGGGTTGGACGTGTGGTGTTATTAGTCAACTCAGATAGTACGGATTTGCGGGCCGTTACAAATCAACTAATCTACCAACATCAAATGAGAAGAACCCAAATCCGTCTTCCCCACATCCGACAGTGATAGCCTTTACAACAATCAAGTAGAAACAAATAGTACATTCATCACAATCAGTTATCAAGCGTATACCATCCTAATCAGTATCGACATTTCCCAAGCACAAGCCCTGAAGGCCTAAACCAACATCAGACAAGTACCCAAGAGATATCTTCTTCGACGTCAAATAATCTACACAAGACGATATAAGAAAAACAATTATCATCCATGACTCCGGCTATCACCGCCAATCTTGCTTCGAAACCATCGTTAAACCTATGACTAGCCATATTATCATGCCATCAGTCAAGAGCTAATGATAACCCCGGTTCAAGCAAAAAATCCATACGCCTTTCGTCGCTTCGTATCTAGGCCTTTCGTTGCTACCCAGAGTACTTGATTAATCATCTAGTCTTTTAGGCGTCCCTATTACCCTTTCTTTGAGTCTGTTAAAACCTACGTTACAGATAATTCCTCAGCCTTCTTTATCTCTAGTCGTCATCATTGGCGACCATTAACAAGCTCAAATAATCTTGAGCAGCCATTATCCATGAGCTCCAAACATACTTGAGTCGCCTGTATATTCGTTGCATTTCTTCGATCAACGAACACTTCATATCACTTCGAATATTCCTCCCTGAATTCACTTCGAAGCCACGTCCATTCTCAAACCAAAATAATCATCACTTTTGGTGGACATTCAATCCATAGCACTTCATCCTTTCCGCTATGAAAAACGACCCATAGCCAGGAAAAACGACCCAACTCCATTTCGTGCTCCGCAAGTCACGATCCATACTTCAAACGACCTGACCTCGAGTGACCCGAGTTCAAACAACCCGACCTTGTGCTACATTTTCAATATTCATTTTTTTCCTTTCCAAGCCGTGTGACCCATGCAAAACGACCCATAAAGAAACGACCCAACTCCATATCTAATCAATCTATCTTCAATATTAACCAATTCATTGTCAAACGACAACATAGATGCAAACAACTCATCTAAATCATCCAATTCAACCGTCAACACTTTATGAAATCATCAATAACACTTAAAGGACAATTATTCTTCATACAACCATATGAAACTCACTAAATCATGATAAATCAATGAATAAACAAAAACAATGGATCTAAGCTTGCATAAACATATGAATTAACATCACAATTATTGATATAAGTTGTTAGATTAGATCCTATGGTGATTCAAATGAGAACATACTTACCATGATCTAAATCTAGGTGAAAACAACTTAAAATAATGGAAATAACATCAAACAACCCATATACTTGATTGAACCCGTGTGACAGATGCTTATCACTCACCAATTCTTCAAAATAACTTGTAATCACTAAATTCCCAATCCGGATAGCGAAGAATGATCTTCAAACCTCTCAATTTGACGCGATTTCCTTTCACTTGATGTAGATCTAGCTTTGCTTGATGTAGATTTTCAATCTTCTTGCGTAAATCTAGAATTTTAATGGAGGAAAGATGTATTTGATTGAGCAGGGAGGATCACAAGCTCAACCAAATGAGAGAATGAAGAAAGTAAACTATTCTCCATGCCTCTACCCCTATTTATAGTCTCTAACTAGCCCACTAACGGGCCATACCAAATCAGCCTGTCAATGACTAGACAAACCTGTACAGAAATTATGCAGCATTAAAACGGTGATTCCTCTTAAACCGCTGAACCAAATCTTTATTGTGACAACACTACGGAATTGGCAGCACCATTTCCTTTCCAATGAAATTGATCTCAACACCTGATTCGATCCCAGTCAAAAGTTATGCTTTGTACAAAACTGACAGGAGTAAAATGGACACAAATAAAATTGATAAAAATTATGGACATGTCTCACATCCCCATAACCAACATATCTAAATATGAGAATGATCCAATCTTCAGGGAAATAAATAAAAATATTTTACAATCCTCCGATATGTAAAATGCGGGCTGTTACATTCTCTCCTTCCCCTCCGGAATTTCGCCCTTGAAATTCCAAACAAACACAAACCACCATAACTGTAACACCCTGAATTTTCTATTAATACTAAAGTTGCTAAAATAATAATAAGTATGTAGAAGAGGGGATGTATCTAATATGAATACAAAAATATTAATAAGTATGTAAGAGAGGGGATGTATCTAATATGAATATAAAAATATTAATAAATATGTAAGAGAGGGGATGTATCTAATATGAATATAATAATATTAATAAGTGTGTAAGAGAGGGGATGTATCTAATATGAATATAATAAAATTAATAAGTATGTAAGAGAGGGGATGTATCTAATATGAATATAAAAATATTAATAAGTGTGTAAGAGAGGGGATGTATCTAATATGTATATAAAAACAATAATAAGTGTGTAAAAGGGGGGGATGTATCTAATGTGTACATTGTAGAATATATATATATATATATATATATATATATATATATTGCTGAGTGTTTGCTGAGTCACTTCTGACTCATTGCTGAGTCAACAAGATAAACCCCATCTTGTCTGAACGGCTGCGGTTATTTCTAGGTTAAATCTAATGGCCTAAATGCATTCAAAAATCTATAAATAAGTGGGTAGACCCTAAACCTAAATCACTTGTAAAATTAGAGAAGCTACAGTCATGCTGCTGCCATGGAGTTCAGCGTAGCCGTCACAAACTAAGAAGAGGAAGCCTAATCATCTACAACTAAATCTACACAAATCAAATCAAAAGATCTCTCTTTCTCTAATTCTTTTCTTTTGTTGGTGAGTATGATGATTCTCACAAGACTATTACAAACTAATTTGACTCAGTTATGAATGGATCACAAGAAAGTGATGTGATTTGTAATTGTAAATTCTATATATTGTGGATCTCTTATTATGTTATTATGTTGTCGTATGATGTAAATTATATATGCTATGTCATGCTATGTTGTAAATTCTCTTATGCTATGCCGTGCTATGTTGAGAATCATGTCAAGCTATGTTATACTATCATACTATGCCATGTTATAAATCATGCTATCTTATGTTGAAAAATCATGATGTTGTTGGATCATGCTTAAAGTTATGTTTTTTTTTCTTAATTTAAATGGATCTTGTTTATGGGAATTTGCCTATTAGGTTAGGTGTACCCATAAACTTGAAACTATAATTAAATAAAACTTGATTATGGGAATTTGCCTATTGAGTTAGGTGTACCCATATAAAACCATGTTGTTAAAAAATTAGATGATGTTGATTCACACATGTTCATATGTAAGTTTATGAAAATTGATTGAGATTATATTAGGTGAATTTTGAACAAGTTGACACCTTTAGGTCCATGACATGTATAATCTATGCAAGTTGGACATATGCAAGTTTCACCCCTTATTATGATTCATTTGGTCACATATACATGTTGTTATTATGATAATCTCTTTTATGCTATGAGTTAGGCTATTCGAGTCTAACATATATTTTGCGAATAAACGTTCAAACGTGGGGTAGGGGTAATATTAGGAATTAATAAATTGGGTGCAATTTTGTAAGATGTTGCATACCATGAATGAATGTCCATAATTGAGTCAATTATGGACATTGCTAAAAATTGGAAGTAATTAATAATTCAAGTAGGGAATTATTAAAATTGGGGGAAAGTGGATTATTATTAATAATCAATGCTTAGGACACGAGGTTGGACCCGTTTGTGATGTAAACCTGCCCGGACCCGCCCGGCAAATCCAGTAGTCACAAATGTCGGCCCAATGTGAGAGGTCCGAGGCCCAAACTAAAGCATAACAGTTGTAAAGGCACGAGGTCAGACTCTTTTATGGTGTAAGACTGCCCGGACCCGCCCGGCAAATCCAGCTGCCATAAATGCCAGTCTAATGTGAGAGGTCTTTATGAGGTTATGGCCTTAATGAACTAGGAAATACTTAACCAGATAATCATGTAAGGTGGGACATGGGGGTTAAGTAGGTGCCTTGGGTGGCATGAGGAATCTGGTGGTTGCCTTTAGAGGCATTTGAAATACGATTAGACTTAACCAAACACACATGTAAATGAGCATGACTAAGTGGGTTAAGTGGGATGGACTAATGGGGACAAGCTTAGGTGGAATGCTTGTGGTAAGTAGTGGGGGCCCATTTCAACCAGTATCCCAAAACGTATCTTTGTGGGCTCGACCCAAGTCGAGGACGGGACACGCATACTGGGTTTGACTATAAGAGGCCAAAACAGGGAGCGGTGGCAACGCAAGTCCAACGGGTTTCATATGCGTGTGTGGACCCGGGCTGGTAGGTAAGACGTTGTTGCATCGTGTAGGTATAAGCCGTGCATGTCCGTTGTATCAGGTTGCCACTTTAGGGGAGTGATACACCCCACTGTGGGGCCAGTACGGGTATCTACGAGTTAGGGAGCCGATCGAATAATGGGAAGTAGGGTACACCTAGTGGAGATAGGGGCAGGCGGCACCTATGTAGTCAGCTAGGGGTACGTAAAGCCATTGGGAAAGTTTCTAAGTGAAGCTAAGTGGGATGAATCTTTAGGGTGACTGGTGTGGTGCAGTATAGTGTTTATCCTTTAGTATTTAGGAGCGCCTATAACGTTGCCTTTAGCGATTGTCTATGTCCTTAATCTGCTCTTCATAGACATTTTCTTGTTTTCCAGCTTATGCCTTAGTCCAGTTATTTTGGTAATAGTATTGTAGAATTATCATATTCACCAGACTTTATGTCTGACCCCCTCTTTTCCATCCTTTTTCTCCCTTCAGGTCCGCAGGTTGGGCCAAGTTCTAGTGGAGTCTAGTTGGATCGCTTATCTTCTGGAAAGCTTGGACTGCTGAAGTAAAGTCCAGCTTGTTATCTTTCTTTTTAATGGCTATTCATGTAATGGGATTATGTACTTGTTTTATCAAGATAGATATTGTACTTGACATTGAATATGGTGTTATGAAGTAATCAAACATGTTTTGACTTCTGCTACAATGAAATAAAGTTTTTGAATTTCCAAGTACTATTTTATATCTGTCTTGTTGTAATTTTACTGTTCTATATTCACTTAAAACCTCCATGGAAGTTAATGCATTCCCTTTGTGAGTGACATTAATGGACGTGGGGTGTTACACGTGGTATCAGAGCATAAGGTTACCAGAACAGATAAAAAAAAATTTAGAAATTTTTTTTTTCTAAAGTATTTTTAGAAGAAGTGCTTTCAAAAAAAAAAAAAAAAAAAACATGTTATTTAAAGAGAGTTTTTATGAAAAACATAATCCCAAATAGCCACATCCTTATCTTTATCTTTCGAATTCTCCATTTTGAATCTTTCCTTTTTCGTTTCAGCATGGCTGAAGATCTTAATCTCCCAGAAGGTGTGACGATTCCAGGGTGGTTTAGGAGATACTTGGAGGCTAGGGCCACCACTGCAGGCCCAACGGATACTCCTCCACCCCTAGTTGCACCCATTCCTCCTCCTCCTCCTCGTGTTGACACTTTTGCAAAGACGTGCAAGGAATTCAAGGCTATGGGAGGAAAAACATTTCAAGGGACTGAGACGTTTGTGGAGGCCAGAGATTGGCTTAAGGAGACTGAGGAATTGTTGGATATCTTTGAAGTGGAAGATGGGAGGAAAGTCCGTTTAGCTGCTTGGTTAATGAAGGGAGAGGCCTCGTTTTGGTGGGAGGTCACTAACGGGGAACGTCCAGTCGATTCATGGGCGGATTTCAGACGAAGGTTTGAGGCAAAGTTTCTTTCAAGGGCAGAGGAGAACTTAAATATGGAAAAATTCCTGGCACTAAAGCAAGGGAGCTCATCAGTAAAGGAATATGTCAATAAATTTAATCAGTTAGCAAGGTTTGGCTTGGAGTTGGTGAACACGCCAGAGAAGAAAGCTTTGAGGTTCGTTAGAGGCTTGAATGAACTGTTGCAAGGGTTGGCTATGACCCACATCCCTATGGGAGCCACCTTTGAAAAGCTAGTAGAAATGGCACTTATGCATGAGGATAAGGCAGTTGAAAAGAAAGGGGATCAGAAGAAACCCCAACAGCAAAATAAGAAGGGTGGTAAAAACAATAATGGCAAAGGGAAGAAGAAATGCTTCAATTGTGGGACGCCTGGCCATCTCAGCAAAGATTGTAGAAAGAAAAAGAAGACTGGTTGTTTTCATTGTGGAGATGCGGGACATTTAGTGAAGGACTGTCCAAAGAAGGGGCAGAGGGCAGGGTCTACCTCCGGAGGACAGGTGCAGGCTCTTATGGCACCAGGGCAGGCAAGGGGGCAAGTTCAGGCTATTGCGGCCCCACCGCTGCAAGAAAGAGGTAGAACAATTTCTGTTGAAAGCTTAGTTTTTCTGTTTGATCATCCTGTCCTTACCTTATTCGATTCTGGCGCATCTCATTCGTTTATCTCTGCATCATTAGTTGAATCACTGCACTTGAACACCAGTTTAGTAGAGGATCCCTTGGTCGTTTCAAATCCAATTGGGGGTTCGGCTCATTTGACCATGATATGTTTGGATTTGAAAATCTCTATACTTAGCGTTGAATTTAGATGTGATGCTTATGTATTGGGCTTCACGGGCTATGGGCTAATTTTAGGAATGGATTGGTTGTCTAGAAATAGGGCCATTCTTGATTGTGAAAGGAGAGTAGTTAGGCTTGTGACTCGCCTTGGTAATGCTCTCGACATCTTTTGTAATCCCATAAATTCCGTTATGCTAAGTTATCTAGAATCGCTTGACGCGTCTGTAGAGAACCTACGATCGGTAGAAGTGGTCCGGGAATATCCGGATGTGTTTGAGGAGGTGAAGGGCTTACCTCCAAAGCGGGATATAGACTTTCGAATTTATCTTGTGGATAATGCTAAACCCGTATCTTTGCCAGTGCGCCACATGGCTCCTCGTGAAAGGAGGGAACTCATTAAGCAAGTAAAGGAGTTGCTTGAGAAGGGGTTCATAAGACGTAGTATATCGGAGTGGGGTGCTCCAGTAGTTTTTGCCACAAAGGCGGATGGGTCTCTTAGACTTTGTATGGACTATAGAGAACTAAACAAGCTTACTAAAAAGAACCGACACCCACTGCCGAGGATTGACGATCTCTTTGATCAGTTAGTTGGCGCCTCAGTGTTTTCGCAGTTGGACTTAGCCACTGGCTTTCATCAACTGAGAGTGGCTGAGGATAGTATAGATAAGACTGCTTTTAGGACTCCTGACGGATTCTATGAATGGCTAGTGATGCCCTTTGGTTTGACAAACGCCCCTGCATATTTTGTTGATTTGATGAGTAGGGTGTTTAGGGAATACCTTAACAAATTCGTGGTAGTCTTTGTGGATGACATCTTAGTCTTTTCTAAGAATAAAGAAGAGCACTCCCTACATCTTAGGGAAGTGTTGGAAACCCTTCGAGCACATAACCTTAAGGCAAAATTTTCTAAGTGTCACTTCTGGAGGAAGGAAGTACGGTTCTTAGGGCACGTGGTTTCCAAAGAAGGGATAGCAGTGGATCCCGCAAAGGTAGTGGCCATCCAAGATTGGAAGGTCCCTAAAAATGCAACCGAAGTAAGAAGTTTCTTGGGGTTGGCTGGCTATTATAGGAAGTTTATCAAAGACTTCGCAAAAATATCAGCTCCATTAACACGGTTAACGAAGAAGAACCTGGTTTTTACGTGGGACAAAGATTGCGATGATGCGTTCCAACGTTTAAAGAGAGCCTTAACTTCAGCCCCAGTCTTAGTGCTGCCAGACGGGAATAAACCGTTTACCATCTATACTGATGCTTGTGGGACGGGACTTGGCGTGGTCCTCATGCAAGAGGGAAGAGTAATAGCCTATGGTGGAAGGCAGTTGAGGGTTCATGAAAAGAATTACCCCATGCATGACTTAGAGCTAGCCGCAATTGTTTTCGCGCTTAAGTCTTGGCGTCACTATCTTCTTGGTGAGAAATTCGAACTGTTCACTGACCACAAATCATTAAAATACTTATTCTCTCAGAAGGATTTGAATTTAAGGCAGCAACGGTGGATGGAATTCTTAGCCTCCTACGATTTTGAAATAACATATACCCCGGGCAAGGTAACGTGGTGGCAGACGCCTTAAGTAGGAAAAGGTTGTCCTTGAGTCCGTTGTTTATTGAACGACAAAGCTTAGAATTCATCTCTATGTTTGACTTTAGACCCTCCGTTGACTTAGTACCCGGTCTGTTAGCATCCTTGGAGGTTAGACCTACACTTCTAGGACGGGTTGGTGAGGCACAACGAGACGACCCACGGTTGGTTGAGATAGTAGAAAAGCTCAAAGGGGGGGAGTCGTCAAGCCGTCTTCGTAGGTATACCCTAGACGATAAGGGTTGGTTACGAAGGGATAATAGACTTTGTGTACCGCAAGACGAAGACTTAAGGAAGGCCATTCTTGATGATGCTCATCGCTCAAAAATGACCATTCATCCCGGCGGGGATAAGATGTACAAAGATATGAAGCGGGTTTTCTTTTGGGCCGGTATGAAATAGGATGTGGCCGAGTACGTCGCTAGATGCTTGGTGTGCCAACGAGTTAAAGCAGAACAAAAGAAACCCGGTGGGTTGCTTCACCCATTAGAAGTTCCACTATGGAAATGGGAAAGCATCTCAATGGATTTTGTGGATGGATTACCAAGATCAAGGAAGGGTAACACGGGGATTTGGGTTATAGTAGATAGACTTACTAAAAGCGCCCATTTTATTCCCGTGAAAAGTAAGAGGACTGCTCCGTGGTTGGCTTCTGTATACATTAAGGAGATAGTTCGTTTGCACGGTATTCCTTCTAGTATAGTAAGCGACCGTGACCCCATCTTTACTAGCGAATTTTGGAAGAGTTTACAAGAGGCGGTAGGGACTCAGCTATGTTTGAGCACCGCATATCATCCTCAGACAGACCGCCAGACCGAGAGGGTGAATCGCATTCTAGAGGATCTTTTAAGGCTTTGTTTCCTAGACTTTGAGGGTACATGGGAAGAGCACCTTCCGTTGGTAGAATTCGCATATAACAATAGCTTTCAGTCTAGTATTGGCATGGCACCTTTCGAAGCTCTTTATGGAAGGCCTTGCCGTTCGCCTACATGTTGGTGGGAATCTACCGATAAAATCCTACTTGGGCCCGATATGGTTAGGGAAACCTCGGAGAAGATTGAGTTGATTCGAAGGAGGATGAAAGCAGCACAAGATAGGCAAAAATCGTATGCGGATAAGAGGAGGACAGATCTTGAGTTTGACATTGGGGACATGGTTTTTATCAAAGTATCTCCGTTACAGAATGTTGTTCGCTTTGGGTCCGTGGGGAAATTAGCACCAAGGTTTGTAGGGCCGTTTCCTATAAAAAAACAGGATTGGGAAGATGGCATATAGGGTGGAGTTGCCTGAGAAACTTAGTGGAGTACACGACGTATTCCATGTATCACATTTGAGGAAGTGTTTGCACAAGACCGCGGAGGTGGTAGAGCCGAGCTTGCTTAAAGAGGTGGAAATAGAGCGTGATGCAACAATTAGACGAGCTCCTACATGCATTCTTGTGTCGGAGATCAAAAAGTTGAGGAATCGAGAGGTCAGACTGGTTAAAGTGCAATGGGGAGATGATGAGAGCAACGCAACTTGGGAGACAGAAGAGAAGATGCGTTCGTTGTACCCTTTTCTTTTTGAGGGTATGTCTTTTAATTTCTCCTTTATCGCTTAGCTTATCTTATCTTATCTTTAGTATGTCCTCTCATTAGTATCTTTGACCTTTAGTTAGGATAATCCTATGGTTGAAACATGTGTTTGAGACATGTTATGTATGATGGATGCAAAATGGATGCAAGTGTTTGCTAGTGGTTGCTCGTGGATGCATATATACACACACTTTAGGCACTAGATCGGCTCAGTCACTACATATTGCATATTGCATATATATGGATGTATTTAGTAAAATGGAGGAACGATGGTTGTATTATCATGTGGATGCTGCATTCAGATGATGGTTGTGCACGCATATAGAAGTATTATGTAGCATTAAGAATCTTTTGCATACATAATGGATGCATGGCACGATCATAGTTGCATTAAGGAGGTCAACTGAATCAGTGGACCGCCTGATTTTGCATTAGATACGGTCATATACACACACTGTGCATTTAAACATGAAAGCATTAGAAGTCTGTAAGGACAATGGATGCCTGTGTATGATGGATGAGTAGATGGACGTTTGGATGGTAGGATATACATTCTTTCAGACTTGAAGATTTCGGGGATGAAATCCTAAAAGGAGGGGAGAATGTAACACCCCGAATTTTCTATTAACATTAAAGTTGCTAAAATAATAATAAGTGTGTAGAAGAGGGGATGTATCTAATATGAATACAAAAATATTAATAAGTATGTAAGAGAGGGGATGTATCTAATATGAATATAAAAATATTAATAAATATGTAAGAGAGGGGATGTATCTAATATGAATATAATAATATTAATAAGTGTGTAAGAGAGGGGATGTATCTAATATGAATATAATAATATTAATAAGTATGTAAGAGAGGGGATGTATCTAATATGAATATAAAAATATTAATAAGTGTGTAAGAGAGGGGATGTATCTAATATGTATATAAAAACAATAATAAGTGTGTAAAAGGGGGGGATGTATCTAATGTGTACATTGTAGAATATATATATATATATATATATATATATATATATCTGAGTGTTTGCTGAGTCACTTCTGACTCATTGCTGAGTCAATAAGATAAACCCCATCTTGTCTGAACGGCTGCGGTTATTTCTAGGTTAAATCTAATGGCCTAAATGCATTCTAAAATCTATAAATAAGTGGGTAGACCCTAAACCTAAATCACTTGTAAAATTAGAGAAGCTACCGTCATGCTGCTGCCATGGAGTTCAGCGTAGCCGTCACAAACTAAGAAGAGGAAGCCTAATCATCTACAACTAAATCTACACAAATCAAATCAAAAGATCTCTCTTTCTCTAATTCTTTTCTTTTGTTGGTGAGTATGATGATTCTCACAAGACTATTACAAACTAATTTGACTCAGTTATGAATGGATCACAAGAAAGTGATGTGATTTGTAATTGTAAATTCTATATATTGTGGATCTCTTATTATGTTATTATGTTGTCGTATGATGTAAATTATATATGCTATGTCATGCTATGTTGTAAATTCTCTTATGCTATGTCGTGCTATGTTGAGAATCATGTCAAGCTATGTTATACTATCATACTATGCCATGTTATAAATCATGCTATCTTATGTTGAAAAATCATGATGTTGTTGGATCTTGCTTAAAGTTATGTTTTTTTTTTCTTAATTTAAATGGATCTTGTTTATGGGAATTTGCCTATTAGGTTAGGTGTACCCATAAACTTGAAACTATAATTAAATAAAACTTGATTATGGGAATTTGCCTATTGAGTTAGGTGTACCCATATAAAACCATGTTGTTAAAAAATTAGATGATGTTGATTCACACATGTTCATATGTAAGTTTATGAAAATTGATTGAGATTATATTAGGTGAATTTTGAACAAGTTGACACCTTTAGGTCCATGACATGTATAATCTATGCAAGTTGGACATATGCAAGTTTCACCCCTTATTATGATTCATTTGGTCACATATACATGTTGTTATTATGATAATCTCTTTTATGCTATGAGTTAGGCTATTCGAGTCTAACATATATTTTGCGAATAAACGTTCAAACGTGGGGTAGGGGTAATATTAGGGATTAATAAATTGGGTGCAATTTTGTAAGATGTTGCATACCATGAATGAATGTCCATAATTGAGTCAATTATGGACATTGTTAAAAATTGGAAGTAATTAATAATTCAAGTAGGGAATTATTAAAATTGGGGGAAAGTGGATTATTATTAATAATCAATGCTTAGGACACGAGGTTGGACCCGTTTGTGATGTAAACCTGCCCGGACCCGCCCGGCAAATCCAGTAGTCACAAATGTCGGCCCAATGTGAGAGGTCCTAGGCCCAAACTAAAGCATAACAGTTGTAAAGACACGAGGTTAGACTCTTTTATGGTGTAAGACTGCCCGGACCCGCCCGGCAAATCCAGCTGCCATAAATGCCAGTCTAATGTGAGAGGTCTTTATGAGGTTATGGCCTTAATGAACTAAGAAATACTTAACCTGATAATCATGTAAGGTGGGACATGGGGGTTAAGTAGGTGCCTTGGGTGGCATGAGGAATCTGGTGGTTGCCTTTAGAGGCATTTGAAATACGATTAGACTTAACCAAACACACATGTAAATGAGCATGACTAAGTGGGTTAAGTGGGATGGACTAATGGGGACAAGCTTAGGTGGAATGCTTGTGGTAAATAGTGGGGGCCCATTTCAACCAGTATCCCAAAACGTATCTTTGTGGGCTCGACCCAAGTCGAGGACGGGACACGCATACTGGGTTTGACAATAAGAGGCCAAAACAGGGAGCGGTGGCAAAGCAAGTCCAACGGGTTTCATATGCGTGTGTGGACCCGGGCTGGTAGGTAAGACGTTGTTGCATCGTGTAGGTATAAGCCGTGCATGTCCATTGTATCAGGTTGCCACTTTAGGGGAGTGATACACCCCACTGTGGGGCCAGCACGGGTATCTACGAGTTAGGGAGCCGATCGAATAATGGGAAGTAGGGTACACCTAGTGGAGATAGGGGCAGGCGGCACCTATGTAGTCAGCTAGGGGTACGTAAAGCCATTGGGAAAGTTTCTAAGTGAAGCTAAGTGGGATGAATCTTTAGGGTGACTGGTGTGGTGCAGTATAGTGTTTATCCTTTAGTATTTAGGAGCGCCTATAACGTTGCCTTTAGCGATTGTCTATGTCCTTAATCCGCTCTTCATAGACATTTTCTTGTTTTCCAGCTTATGCCTTAGTCCAGTTATTTTGGTAATAGTATTGTAGAATTATCATATTCACCAGACTTTATGTCTGACCCCCTCTTTTCCATCCTTTTTCTCCCTTCAGGTCCGCAGGTTGGGCCAAGTTCTAGTGGAGTCTAGTTGGATCGCTTATCTTCTGGAAAGCTTGGACTGCTGAAGTAAAGTCCAGCTTGTTATCTTTCTTTTTAATGGCTATTCATGTAATGGGATTATGTACTTGTTTTATCAAGATAGATATTGTACTTGACATTGAATATGGTGTTATGATGTAATCAAACATGTTTTGACTTCTGCTACAATGAAATAAAGTTTTTGAATTTCTAAGTAATATTTTATATCTGTCTTGTTGTAATTTTACTGTTCTATATTCACTTAAAACCTCCATGGAAGTTAATGCATTCCCTTTGTGAGTGACATTAATGGACGTGGGGTGTTACAATAACAAATCTGCATGCCTATCATCCACGAGCAGCAAATTTAACCATCCAAACTAGAATCCATCAAGCCATTCATCCATAGCCTTATCCTAGTACGCGGAATTCTGCCAATAATAGTACAAGCTACAATGATGTAAGGTGACACGACATTAATGGGTCATACCAACGAAGAGTTCTGGATGGATCGTCTTTATACTCTCGTCCATCTTCCACGTACAATCGTCATCATCTTCACTCTATTGCACCATGACCAGCTTAACCGTCTTTCTCCTATGGTGTTTCATGTCATTACCCCCATAACGCGAAGCGGCTTACGAGGTTTCGTAACTATGGACTCGACTTCTAGGTCTTCGTACTATTCTGAGATACCACCACATTCGAATCATGCACATATATCTGTAGAAACGGCACATGGAAAACATAGTGTACACTCGACATCTTCTCGAGTCACTCCAATCTATATGCGAGCTTTCCTATCCGCTCGATTATCGGAAATGGTGCAACAAACCTTGGAGCTAACTTTCCTTTGCTTCCAAACCGAACAACATTCTTCAACGGTGAAATCTTCACGAAAACCATATCACCAACGTCGAATTCCAAATCTTTTCGACGCTTATCGGCGTAACTCTTCTAACGATCTTGAGATTCCTTCATTCATTGCCGAACGATCTCCATCAATCCGATGTTTCTCTAATCATCTCAGGCCCAAGTATCAACTTATCACCAGTCTCTAACCAATAGGCTGGAGAAGTACAAGGTCTTCCATACAACGCCTCGTCTGGTGTCATCCCAGTGCTCGATTGGTAGCTGTTATTGTACGCAAACTCGGCTAAATGTAGATGGTCTTCCCATGATCCTCCGAAGTCCAATACACAAGCTCTTAGAAGATACTCCAAAACTTGATTGACTCTCCCGATTTGACCATCAGTCTGGTGATAATAAGCCGTACTCGAATACAATTCGGTTCCCAAAGTCTCTTGCAAACTCTTCCAAAATCTACTTGTGAATAATGGATCTCGATCACTCATTATACTCTTCGGGATACCATGGAATCGAACTATCCACTTAATATAAAGCTCTGCCAACTTCGATGTTGTCCTAGTCGATCTGACAGGAATAAATCTCGCACTTTTGGTCAAATGATCCACTATGACCCAAATTCCTTCGTTTCCTGCCTGGTTCTAGGTAGTTCATTGATAAAATCCATCGATATCTGCTCCCACTTCCACGTAGGAACTTCTAATAGCTGAAGCAATCCAGTTGGCTTCCTTTGATCATTATTTACCATTTTACAGTTCATGCACTTGGAAATGAATTTTCCAATATCCCTTTTCATACCCGTTGAGTATGTGATTTTTTGTTTGATGATAACAAACATATTTTATTTTACAAATGTTTTTGAAATTGTACTATTCTCTATTTTTGTATCATACGGAAGTAAAAATTGTTTTTGAATGATAATACTTCTACATAGATTCGAAATATTCGCACAAGTACTTATAGTCCAGAATAAATTTTATTTCATAAACGGAATAGTACAATTTTTCGGAACTCTCATATATACAGTTACATCTTTACATTCAGTATTGTACATTTGTTCCTCACTGCAATATCTCTCACTCAGTTATATTTGTCCGTTCACTCTTACTGTATCTACATCTTGCTCCGATATTGCCTCATTATCTTGAAACCTATCACATAAATAAAACACGCAGTAGACTGGAACTAAAACAAATACTGAACAAATATAAATTTATTTTAAATTTTTATTTGCCTCAAATTTTCTGGTGTGTTTCTCATCATTTTTCCAACTAGTCTAATTTATAGGTACGTCCATCTACGACTAGACTACTTGTGATATTCACAATGATTCACTGTAAATACCACAAGGTAGACATCGTCTGTAGTGCTCACATATACAAACTTCCTAAACATGTATACACATATACACATTTTTTTCAGGCATGTAGGGAAAAATCTGGTCATATATTTATATATATATATATATATATATATATGCATATATACATATAAGTATATATGGTGAAAAATGGACAGTTCGGACAAATGTGCAAATTCAACCTTTAGCATACACAAGAAAGAATACTCATGTGCACACAAGCAAATAAGTGGTCGAGCAATAATGGTAAATGGACATGCAACAAGATGGAACAGTCAGCATGTGCAAATGCAAGTGCAAGCAAAACGACATGGCCATGAAATTCTCATACAAGTCAGTACACACACAAAAGTCACAGTGAACAAGGATGTTCATGTATACGGCATACCAAGGGACAACCAAAGCTCATCAACCATGCCAGACCAATAACACGAATACACAGGAGTAAATAGGATCTACTCAAATGGTCATGCAAAATAAAACAAGAAAGCGTACATGGGTTACGCACACAGACAGGCGTGCAAAATCAAATTCTTATGAATCCTGAAATCAGATTGTCCAAAGTACAAGAAGGGAACATGATCAAGCATGGATGACAGAGCACAGAAAATAAGACTTCAATGAACAACTCAAATTTCTCAGCCACAAAACCAAGTCACAATGGATCTGTCAAGTTTGTACAAAGTTCAACCCAGCAGTGAAAGATTGTTGTGTGTGTGTTAATAGCATGAAAAGTGGAGAACAATGCTGATAGGGAAAATCAAACGGCCAAAACAATTGTTAAAGCATTTCAAAGAAGGAAAGCAGGAGACAACAAATAACAACATGTATCGTTTTGGAAACAAAGATATATACAAGGAGATGTTGTATATACTAACCACCAAAGCCAAAGAATTTTTGCCAAAAAGAAATAAATTTTGTTTTTTCAAACTGTCTCAAGAAAGTTTTCGAATCATTTTCTGGAATATATCTTTGGCATAAAAACAAATTTACATTGGAAATATAAAATGGGAAATCTATTTTAATCTGTCCAGAAATTGTGTCACTTTTAACAAGAAAGTAATCAATGTATCTAACAAAGGAATCATTTTTCATTCTAGAAAACCAATCACGCAAGGGCCCAAAGTAGTGAAATTAAAATTCCAGATTCATTGAAGGACAAAAACAAGTCTGGATACATCACATGGATCATGCAATTTTATTCTCAATATATTCAAAGAAAATGTTTTTCTGGAAATATGTTAATTAGTCTTAAATATTGTTTCCAGATTTTTTCATTTCTTTTTAGAGGGGCAGAAAATCAAATAATATCTTTCCAAAATTTCTCAACATATTTTTCAGAAGGCAACAAATCAGTTCGACAAAATCCATGAATTCAATAACCAAATCAGGCAAGGAATTATTCGAAATCACAGAATAGGGTTTCATCAATCCTATAAAAACACCAAATTCTTCATTGATAAGGAATATCCAACTCATAGAAAACCATTCAAGTTTTCAAATAAAATCAGAAATCTTACAACATTGGAGCGAACAAGGTTGCGTTTCTAATTCGAGCAAGGAACCAACATTAATCAACTTAAGAAGTGTTAGAATCCATGAATCAGTTTTAAAGCCAATTTGAAGAAAACACTAGCCGACTGTTTTGAGTAGGAAATGAAATAAAGGGATGACCGAGCTTACTCAAAGAAATAAAGAAATAAAAGGGCCAATCTCTTTTTATTTTAAAGCTATGTATTTTAGGGGGTTTTCTTTGTTTTTTTGTTTGTCATTTCTAAAAATAGTCTATATGTTTACTAGTGTACTTCTAAACTAGGGTTAACAGGTTACTGCTTTGTAATTTGGGGAAAAATGATCGGAGGTATAAAGATCAGTCTAGGATTTAAGCATAGGTTTAGAACAAGAACATGGATTGCAAGTTTACAAAGGTTGTAAGCGAGATCTGTTTTTTAATACCTAGTAAAATCTTAGGGATGCAGCAGTAGGCAGGGTTTGTGAAGCTAGGTAATTTCTATATGTATTTTTCTTTTTTGCAATTTTTTTTATTATCTGAGATTGCTCAAATATCCATTAAACACTATTCACCACCTCTAGGGTTAAATCTAGATCCAACAAGTGGTATCAGAGCCAGTGTCCAACTTAACTCTAGAGTCATGAGATCGATGAATAATGCTTTTTCTGAGGGGCAATAAAAAGCTGGGCCTCTTTTGTTCAATGGTAGTGATTACGCTTACTGGAAAGCTAGGATGAAAATGTATTTAGTTTATGTTGATTATGATGTGTGGGATATTATTGAAACTGGATATAGAACTCACACTGTAATTGTTAATGAAGCTGAATTTCCTAAACAAAAGGATAGGTGGGATGCGAATGATAAGATGTTGTATTTTATTAATGATAAAGCAATGAATGCTTTAATTTGTGCTCTTGATAAAACTGAATTTAACAGAATTTCGCATTGTAATATAGCTCAGGAAATCTGGCATACTCTGGAGGTCAACCATGAAGGAATGTCTCAAGTAAAAGAATCCCGTCTTGCCTTATTCAGTAATGAATATGAAAATTTCACGATGCAAAAAGACAAGAGCATAAAGGACATGTATGGTCATTTCTCTGTAATGGTTTACAACGCTATATCCATTAGAAAAGTATATACTGAAGTAGAACTTGTGAGGAAAATCCTATGAATTCTGCCAATGAACTTTGAAGCTAAAGTCACAGCAATCCAAGAATCAAAGGATTTAAGCAAGTTGAGCATGGAAGAGCTAATCATAAATCTGATGACTAATGAAACGGAGCTGAAAGCTCGAGAAGATCGCAACAACTCAGAACTGAAGAAGAAGTCAATTGCCTTGTCCAATATTATTGATAGTGATGATGAAGAACCCATCGAACAACTTGTTAAGGCCGTCAGACAAATCGCAAAATGGAGCAAATTCAAACCTCGAAGAACAAATCAAAAGCCAACAAACCGAAGAACTCTTACAATTCAAACGACGAACCGATTTGCTACAACTGCTAGAAGCCCGGGCACATAAAACCAAAATGTCCATTACTTCAACACAACAAAGGAAACAAAAAGAAAGCCTTTGCAACAACTTGGGATAATGAGGAAGGAGAAGAAGTCTCGGACAGTAGCGAGGAAGAAGTCAATCTGTGCTTTATGGCAAAGTCAGACTAAGAAGACAGCGGAGCAGAATCTAGTGATGTATACAATTACAATGACTTATTATTTATGTGTCAAACTCCTTCTGAAATTATTGGAACACTTGAATCTAGAGTGGAGAAATTAAAGGATAAAAATCTGAATCTTGTTCACAATAGTAATAGATTAGAATCCGAACTTGGAAACTTTTCAAATATTCAAAAATTCAAAATCAAGATTGTGAAAAACAAAATTTGTGTCTGAAAGAGAATGGTGATATCAAAAGGGATAATTTCATAAACCGAAGCACCTCACTTATGACTGAAAATACAACACTAAGAACCAAAGTCCAGGACCTTGAAATTATTTTAAATAAGTTTTCAATTGGTCAAACATCGTTTAAAATGCTATTAGGAAACCAATTGTTTGCTAACAATAGAAAGGGACTAGGTTTTGGAAAAATACATTATGATGTAAATGGTAACGAAAAAGGTAGAAGCATCTTTCAAAAGTGTGGGAAATGTGGGGTAATTGGGCATAGTTCTGAAAATTGTAAGAGTAGGAACAAAACTAGAAAATTCACTCGAATTTCAATTCCTAAACACTTGGCTCACAATTATCATTACAACTGGAACATGAATAAAATATAAAACGAATCTAGGTTCCAAAATGCTCTTTTGTTCACAATGCTCCAGTCACAAATACTCTTGGACCTAAGAGCTTTTATGGGTCATCCTCTTCTCTTTTTGTGGTGGTATGTTGGTAGGCTAAGGAGAAACAGAAATGGTATTTAGATTCAGGTTGCTCTAGAAATATGACAGGAGACAAGAGACTGTTCTTTAGCCTGGGAAAATATAAAGGAGGGAATGTGATGTTAGGAGACAACAACAAATGTAAGAACATTGGTAAAGGTAAAGTAGGTAACAATACCTTTTCTTTAGCTGATGTCTTATATGTTGACAATTAACATCACAATCTCATCTCTATCAGCCAACTATGTGACAAAGGAATGGATGTGGTTTTTGATAGTGAGATTTACAAAATTATTGAAACATCCAGTAGTAACATTGTTTTCACAAGGAAAAGAAAGGGAAATGTATACACACTCTCTTTTGATGACTTATCTCTTTCTAGATGTTTGATAGCCACAGATGAAGAGGCAAATCTATGGCATAGGAGACTAGCACATGCTAGTATGAGCCTTATGAGAAAATTGGAATCAAAAGAGATTGTAAAGGGTCTACCACATCAGAATTTTAAAAGTTCTAAACTGTGTAAAGCTTGTTCATTGGGAAAACTTAACCGTTCTTTATTTCGCTCTAAAAATGTTGTTAGCACCTCTGGGTTCTTGAGTTAATTTATATGGATTTGTTTGGATCAAATGATATTGCTAGCTTAAATGGAAAACATTATTGTTATGTATTGGTTGATGATTACTCTAAATTCACATGGGTTTATTTTCTTGAGAACTAATCATGGAGGCGAGTTTGAAAATTTAGACTTTGAAATTTTTTGTGACGAAAATGGTTTTAAACATTAATTTTCCGCTCCTCGAACACTTCAAAAAAATGGGGGTCGATAGGAAAAATCGTACACTTCAAGAACTGGCTAGATCCATGTTGAGTGAGTATAAATTGCCTCAAACCTTCTGGGGTGAGTGTGACGACCACATATAACCCCTGCACTTTGAAAGGTGTGTCAGGAAGCTATGGACGATCAATAAGGTAACAATCACGGAACCCGTCGTAAATCCCACAGCGCAAGGATAAAATATAATAGAATATATACAACAGGTATTAATAATGAAGCAAAAAACACTACACTTTCATAACGACCAGAAAGTAATAACCATAGACTTGAGTTACAACAATAGTGTTTGTACAAATTGCCTCACTACATCACTCAGAAAATAGCAAACAACGGAAATTCAAATACTATATAGTAAAAAGATAGTATGCTAACCTCCTGCTCGCCTCCGAACAGCTACATCGTCTACAATAAGCAATCACCTACCACCTAGTCTTCCCATCCAAAAACGGATGAAGAGCCCAAGGTAATAAGAGGGGAACATAAAACCTTGAGTCATACAATAGTCTTAGTGAGCGATAAAACAACTAACAAACTTCATCAATAAAGTATAGGAGAATAGATAAATTAACAAACCAATCTACCAAACACTAGATAAGAACTCAACTCCCATCTTCCCCACGTAGGACAGTGACAGCCTTTACATTAAACAATTCAACCATACACCCATGGAAACTAAAACACTTAATCGATCATGGTAAAACACTCATCTCATCCAGATTATATATCTCATGTAAACCATCCTAATCGAATTCAACATCCCTCAAGCACAAGCCCCAAAGGCCCAAACCAATATCAGACAAGCACCTAAGGAACATCTCCTACGACGTTGGACAATCTACATGAGATGGTACAACAGATCATCCAAACAATCAAACATCCATGACTGACTCTGGCTACCACCGCCAATCCTACTTTGAAATCATTATTAATCGTAAGACGGCCAAGCTTTCCATAGGTCAAGGGCTAATGATAAGCCCAGTTCTAGCATAAACTCCATACGCCTTTCAACAATACGTATGTATGTCCAACATTAACAACTAGGCCTTTCAACGATACATAGGGTACTCGACCTACAATCGGTCTTTTAGGTGCCCCTATCGTACCCCTACTTCGAGCCTGCTAGAACTTACGACAACAATAATCCCTCGGCCTTCGCATCTCTAGTCATCAAACCCGACGATTTTCCTAGCTCAGGCAACCGTCTCGAGCAACCATTATTCACCAACTCACGACCTTTGAGTTGTCACCTCATTCGCTGTTCTACAATGATCAACGAACACCTTTCAACACTTCGAACCTTCCTTCTTGAATTTACTTCGAAGTCACACCCTTACCGATCCAAATTACATCACTGCTTTGTGGCTAGGCTTCGGGGGGTTGGCCCCGATTTTTTTTCGTCAAGCTCTTTTCTTCAAATCTAGGTCGTACCCAAAAAATATATATTTTCAGAAATAACCCTGCTCGATCGACCCATCTTCTTGAAGCACTGACCGACCAAACCTTCCCCAGAACACCGATCGATCGGCTCCCACCTGGAGCACCATAATGTACCGATCGGCCCCCTGGAATACCCACCGATCGGCCCTCCTGGAACACAACCCCACCGATTGGCCTCCTGGAACACAACACACCGATCGACCTTCTGGAACACAACGTCACCGATCTGCGTCCTGAAACACAATGCCACCGATCGGCCTTCTGGAACACAACACCACCGATCGGCCCACTCCGGAACACACCCACCGATCAATCCATCCTCTGGGCATCGATCATTCCTACCCCTGTCTTGTTCTCCAAGCCACTCCACAACTGATCCTTCCTGACCGATCGGTCCACTGTACAGCCCCAATCCAACTCCAATTTCAACCAAAGCTCCGCCAAACAACAAATTCGACGAAACCAACTCATCCAATACAATCATAGCATGGTATGAAACCACTTACATCATGAAAATGACAATTATCATCAAATTACGTAAATTTCACCAAAATCATGATAAATGAATATATGATCTAAATTGCAAATCTAACTTGCATAAATATATTAAATGGCATAGGAATTACCGGTTTAGTCTATGGTAAAATGGACTTAACAAGGTATAGTCTACGGTAAAACACTTGAATTTAATGAAAAACATGATCAAACATTCATATACTTCATTGAATCCATGTGAGAGATGTAAATCAATCACCAATTCTCCAAAACAAGCAAAAAACAATGAATTAAGATTCCTGACAGCAAGCAATTCAAACCAAACCCCTTGTTCCGATGAATTACGACTTCAATTGATGTAGATCTAGCCTCCAATGGTGTAGATCTTCGATTTGCCTTCTTGGATTTTGATTTTTAGTACTGAAAAGGTGTTAGAGGGAGGAGGAACATAGGCCACCAAATGAGAGAATGTGGAAAGTAAACTATTTCCCATACCTCCCACCCCCTATTTATAGCTTTCCATCAGCGCACTAATGGGCCTCTCCAAATCAGCTCATTATGGCTTTATAAACCTTGATAACCAACTATTAAACCTTAAAACAACGATTTTTCCCAAACTGCTGAGCCAAATATTTAATGTAACCACTCTACGGAAAGGCAATCATCATTTCCTTTCTAATGGCACTGGTCTCACCACCTGATTCGACCTGAGTCAAACGTTATTCCCTTTACAAGACTGACAAGGGCAAAATGGTAACAAACAAAATTGGTAAAAATTATGGACATGTCTCACATCCCCATAAGTAACATATCAAAAATATGAGAATGATCCAACCCTCAAAGAATAAAATAAAAATATTTTACGATCCTCCGATACGTAAAATGCGGGCTGTTACACTCTCCCCCTTAGAAGTTTCGCCTCCGAAATTCTAAGCAAACACAAGAAACCACAACAATTCTGCATGCCTATCACTCATTAGAAGCCTTATCCTATCACGTGGAATCCTATCAAACAACAACAAGATATAACGATGATACGACAACAAAGGGTCCTACCGACGAAGAGTTCTTGATGAGTCGCCTTCATACTCTCTTCCATCTCCCACGTACAATCGTCGCCATCCTCACTCCATTGTACCTTGACCAACTTAACCATCCTCCTCCTAAGTTGTTTCGTGTCATTTCCCACAACACGAAGCGTATTACGAGGTTTCGCAATTACGGTCTCTACTTCTAGGTCTTCCTACTGCTCTGGAGATACCACCACATTCTAATCATGCACGAACTTCCATAGAAACGACACATGGAACACATTATGAACACTCAACATCTTCTCGGGTAATTTCAATCTATATGCGAGCTTTCCAGTTCGCTCGACTATAGGAAACGGTCCAACGAATCTTGGAGCTAACTTTCCTTTATTTCTGAATCGAACCACTTGCTTTAATGGCAAAATCTTTACAAAAACCATATAGGCAATGTCGAACTCCAAATCCTTTCGACGTTTATCCACATAACTCTTCTGACGATCTTGGGGTGCCTTCATTCACTGCCGAACGATCTCGACACAATCTGAGGTCTTTCTTTACATTTCTATCCCAAAAATCAAGTTATCTCCAGTCTATAACTAACAAGCTAGAGAATAGCACAACCTCTCATACAATGCCTCGTACGGTGTCATCCCAATGCTCGACTGGTAGCTATTATTATATGCAAACTCAACTAGGTGTAGATGGTCTTCCTATGATCCTCCGAAGTCTAACACACAAGCCCTCAGGAGATCTTCCAAAACTCGACTGACTCTTTCGGTCTGACCATCAGTTTGGGGATGATATGCCGTACTCAAGCACAACTAGATTCCCAAAGCTTCTTGTAAAAATTTTCAAAATCCACTCATAAACAATGAATCTCGGTCACTCACCATACTCATTGCGACACCATGGAATCGAACTATCCATTTTACATAAAGTTTAGCCAACTTTGACGTCATCCTAGTCGACTTGATAGGAATGAATCTTGCACTTTTGGTCAAGCGATCCATGATGACCCAAATCCCTTTATTTCCTGCCTTGGTTCTAGGTAGTTCATTGATTAAATCCATCGATATCTACTTTCATTACTACATAGGAACTTCCAATGGCTGAAGCAACCCACTTGGCTTCTTCTGTTCAGCTTTCACCAACTGACAGTTCATACACTTGGAAATGAACTTTCCAATATCCCGCTTCATCCCCTCCTAGTAGTAGACTCGCTTCATGTCCTGATGCATCTTATTGCCACTAGGATGAATTGTCAACTTCGAGTGATGACATTCCCTTAGAACCTCTTCTCTCAATCCTTCGATATCAGGAACAACTAGTCGTCCTTTTATACAAAGCCGATCTTCTTGATTGACCTCGAACCCCCTATTCTCTGGTTCTAGTTTCTGTACAAACTCGACAAACTTTACATCTCACTTTTGGCTCTCACCAATCCTCTCGATACGAGTGGGTCTTATCGATAAGCTTGCTAACATTTCAGGTTCCAACTCACATCATGGCCTGAAATTGAATCTTGCCAAATACTTGAGGCTCCTCCATTCAGAAAACATCGCTCCTAAACTTGCGTGTCTCTGACTCAATGCATCTGCCACTGCTTTACCTTTGCCCGGTGTATAGGCTGTACCAAAATCATACGATGCCAAATTCTAGCCATCTTTGCTGTCGAAGATTCAAATCCTTTTGGGAGAAAAGATACTTCAATGATTTGTGATCCGTAAACAACTCGAATCACACTCCCAACAGGTAATGTCTCCACATCTTCAGAGCAAATACAATCGCTGCCAACTTTAAATCATGAGTTGGGTAATTTCTCTCATGAGGCTTCACCTGTTGACTTACGTAGGCCACAACCATACCATTTTGCATTAGCACTGCTCCAAGTCCAGTGCCACATGCATCTGTATACACAACCATTTCTTAATTCCCGCTTGGAATGGTCAACACAGGAGCACTCTCAGTCTTTCCTTCAGGATTCCAAACGCTTACTCACACTTTGCATCCCATGTGAACACTTGATTCTTCTTCGTCAATCCTGTCAATGGTGCAGCTATCTTAGAGAAATCCTTGATAATCTGTCGGTAATAACCAGCCAAACCAAGGTAACTTCTCACATCCATCACATCTTAGGTCTATCCCAGTCCTGGATTGCTGCCACTTTAGCGGGGTCAACCGCTATCCCATTTCCAGAAACTACATGGCCTAAGAACCTCACTTCACTCTTCCAGAAGTGACACTTTGAAAGTTTGGCTCTTAGCTGATGCTTTCACAAGGTTTCTAACACCACTCTCAAATGTGTCTTATGCTCTTCCTCATTCCGAGAATAAACCAGAATATCATCCTCGAACATAAGCACGAACTTGTTCAACTGATCTCTGAAACTCTATTCATAAGATCTATGAAATGCGCTAGTGCGTTAGTCAACCCGAATGGCATCACCAACCATTCAAAGAAACCGGATGGTGTCCTAAAAGCAGTCTTCGGCACACTATCCTTCACCATCCTCAACTGGTGAAATCCCGTTGCCAAATCTATCTGAGAAAATACTTTGGCTTCGTGAAGCTGATAGAACAAGCCACCAATCCTTGGCAACTAGTACTTGTTCTTTTTGGTCACCTTGTTCAGCTCACGACAGTCCGCACACAATCTTAATGAGCCATCTGCCTTGGTTGCAAACACGACCGGTGCACCCCATTCGGAAACACTACTCTGAATGAACCCTTTTCCCAAAAGGCCACGAACCTGCACTTCTAACTCTCACTGTTCCTTAGGTGCCATTCACCTAAGTGGCATAACAATTGGTCTAGCACCCTCGACCAAATCAATTATGAACTCAGTCTCGCGATGCGGTGGCAACCCTTTGACCTCGTCAAAGACATCCTCAAACTCTTTAGCTATCGGCACAGATGACAAGTCTTCCTGTGGAATCACAAGCGAATATAGATAGCTTACGAAGACGTCGTCTTCGGGCTTACATCTAATCAACACCTTTCGCCCTTCCACATCCCCGACTCTCACCTCTAGCTTCTCGCAATTCACTCTTGCCGCATACCACTTGAGCCAATCCATGCCCAAGATGATCCCAAACCCAGCGAAGTTAAAAACAAAGCAATCACATACAAAAGAGCAACCATGACTCGACAACACTAGACCACGACACAACATGCACAAACTGGACGAACCCCTAACTAGATTAGTCTCGATCAATGGTCTATCACAAAATTCGGGTTGCAAACCCAAACAACACACAAGCTCATTGCAAATGAACGAATGCGATGCTTCAGTATCCAACAAAACTCGAACTGAAATTCCATTAACTGAAAGAGTACCTTGCACGACGACACCCTTTCCCTTCTCCTCTGTAGTAGAAGATATTAAAGAAGATGGCATGGCTTCCAAAGCATATGCCTTCACAACCTGCTTGCCCTTAGCTGATTCTGGACAATCTTTCTTATCGTGCCCAGACTTTTCACACTTGAAGCGCTTCTTCTCAGCTTTAGGATTCTTGCACTCATTCGAGTAATGACCCTTCTGTTGGAAGTTAAAGCAAACCGTCTCACTCTTAGGCTTCTTCCGGCCATCCTTTCCTTTTTGCTATTGTTGCTTCCTCTTCTTATTATAACAACCTTACTGTGATTTCTGAACTTCCTTGGTTGCAGCGACAACATTTGCTTCCTTAGGAAACAAGCTTTCATGGCGAACAACTTTTTCCACAATCTTCTCGAATGAATCATCAAAATGTTCCACCAATGGTCTTCCTATGTAGGTATCCAGACCTAAAACAAACTTCTCATTCTTTTGATAGGGTGTATCAATGTAGGAACAAGCATATCTGGACAAGGGCTCGAAATTAGAAACATAGTCAAACACAGAACAACCATTCTATTTCGGCTCTACAGAACTTCTTGAATAGAGAAGATTTCTGAGCTATGGAGATAAACTTTGCTTCAAACTTAGCCTGGAATTGTTCCCATGAAATCTACTCTTCTGGCATCTCAAGTGGAACTGAGTTCCTCCATTCCATGGCCCTGCCTTGCAGCTGCCTTGACGCAAGCTTTCTCTTAATTGCATCTTCCAATCCTAAGTCTCCAAAAATACGGATACAAAAATCCATCCACCTCTGAACCTCTTCAGCTGGCTCAGTTCCTTTGAATGGTTTCCCTCCTAAAGATGTATAATCTTTGCAAAGCTTTGCAAAATCCACAACCCTAAGCAACTGAACTCTTACGTCTATTGTAGCTTCCATTGGAGCGAGGACCCTTCGTATAAATGCCTCCATCATGGCTTCAAACATGGTAGGGTAGTCTGGTTCACCGCCATTTCCCCCTCCGGTATTAGCTCCCCTAGCAGCGTGTCTTGTTGTTCGTCTACTCATTCTAAACCTGCAATTTAGAATAATTAACCACTTCTAAGAGAAATTGTTAAAGGAGAACAAACACTACTACTATATACGCATATATATATAGTAAGCTTCCAACTAAAATCTATAAGTACATCTCTCATACGTAATTACGTCTTCGAACTTTGGCTAAAATCGTTAACCATAGCTCTAATACCAAATGTGACGACCGCCCATGACCCCTGCACTAAACAAATGGAATAATGCGTTGAAAGGTGTGTTTGGCAGCTATGGACGATCATCAAGGTAAGGTAACAACCATGGAACCCGTCGTAAATCTCACAGCGCAAGGATAAAATATAATAGAATATGTACAACAGGTATTAATAGTAAAGTAGAAACAGTAGACTTTCATAATGACTAGAAAGTAATACTCATTGACTTGAGTTACAACAATAGTGTTTGTACAAATTGCCTCACTACATCACTTAGAGAATTGAAAACAGCGGAAATCCAAATACTATATAGTAAAATGATAGTACGCCAACCTCCTGCTCGCCTCCGAACAGCTACATCGTCTACACTAATAAATCATCTGTCTCCTGCCACCTAATCTTCCCATCCAAAAACGGATGAACAGCCCAAGGTAATAAGAGGGAAACATAAAACCTTAAGTCAGATAATAGTCTTAGTGAGAGATAAAACAACTAACAAACTTCATCAATAAAGTATACGAGAATAGGTAGATTAACAAACCAATCTACCAAACACCAGAGAAGAACTCAACTCCTGTCTTCCCTACATCGGACAGTGAGAGCCTTTACATTAAACAATTCAACTATACAACCATGGAAACCAGAACACCCATTAAATCATCGTAAAGCACTCATCTCATCCAGATTACATATCTCATGTAAACCATCCTAATCGAATTCAGCATCCCTTAAGCACAAGCCCCAGAGGCCTAAACCAATATCAGACAAGCACCCAAGGAACATCTCCTACGACGTTGGACAATCTACATGAGACAGTACAACAGAGCATCCAAACAATCAAACATCCATGACTGACTCTGCTATCACCGCCAATCCCGCTTTGAAACCATCGTTAATCATATTACGACCAACCTTGCCATATGTCAAGGGCTAATGATAACCCAGTTCTAGCATAAAATCCATACGCCTTCCAACGATACATATGTATGTCCAACCTTGATAACTAAGCCATCAACGTTATCCATGGTACTCGAGCTACAATCATCTTTTAGTTTTCCCTATCGTACCCCTACTTCGAGCCTGCTAGAACTTATGACAACAATAATCCCTCGGCCTTCGCATCTCTAGTCATCAAACCCGACGACTTTTCATAGCTCAAGCCACCTTCTCGAGCAACCGTTATTCACTAACTCATGACCTATGAGTTGTCACGTCATTCGTTGTTCTACACCGATCAACGAACACCTTTCAACACTTCAAACCTTCCTATTTGAATTTACTTCGAAGTCACACCCTCACTGATCCAAATTACATCACGGCGCTATGGCTAGGGTTCGGGGGGTTGGCCCCGAATTTTTTTTCTTCAAGCTCTTTTCTTCAAATCTAGGTCGTACCCGAAAAATACATTTTTTTCAGAAATAACCCTGCTCGATCAAATCATCTTCTTGAAGCACTGACCGACCGAACCTTCCCCGGAATACAGATCGGTCGGCCCCCACCTGGAGCACCATATAGTACTGATCGGCCCCTTGGAGTACCCACCGATCGGCCCTACTGGAACACAGCCCCACCGATCAGCCTCCTGGAACATAACACACCAATCAGCCTCCTGGAACACAACGCCACCCATCGACCTCCTGGAACACAACGCCATCGGTCAGCCTCCTGGAACACAACACAATCGATCGACCCATTCTGGAATACACCCACCGATCGATCCATCCTCTGGGCATCGATCGGTCCTCCCCTGGCTTGTTCTCTAAGCCACTCCGTAACTGATCCTTCCTGTAACACCCCACCTCCGCTAGGGTCACTCACAAAGGGAATGCACTAGGTTTGGTGAAGCATTATCGAGGTAAACATGCACAGAAATATTACAAGACGGAACATATATAAAACAGCGGAAGTAAAACTAATTTCATTACCTTATAAAATAAGGTCTAAAGCCTTTCACATCAGAATACATCAAAACCTATCTTGCAATAATAAAGAAGCATAAAACCAATTCATGAATTATTCCCCAAGTAAAACAGTAAAGTAGCCATAGCCAAGAAAAGTCCAAGCCATGCGTGATGACCTTCAAGCAGAAGAAATCCGAACTAGATAACATTGTTTCCTCCCTGAAACCTGGGGGGGAAATGGAAGACAAAGAGGCGAAACAAAACGGGGTCAGTCATAAAGACTGGTAAGTCCTATCTACTTCCAGTATAAAAACAGGTAAAGGTAACATGACATGCATAAACTGAAAGTAAACATAAGGATGACTACAAGATAGATAAACTAAAACAGGCTGAACTACTGTAGCAAGGTAAACTAAGATATCATGATAAACTACGGTGTCATGATAAATCAAGGTATCACATCGTCCGGTTTCAATCAAGTATAATATCCCAAGGTATCTATCCTGTATAACATCCCACGGTATCTATCATGTATATTTCTCATGGTCCTAACATGTATATTTGCTCTGCACCTCTCGTACTAGTATCCCAACCCGCGTCATGTGTTAACTATGAATTTCCCTTGCCCAATGTCATGTAATGGTCCATGTCAACCTAATATATAGCATATGTAGGTTTTCCCAACTCGTATGTTTCTTTCCATGTATAAGTTCAGTCCTTTGCCGTAGGCCATACGGGCTTTCCCATGTAAACGTTTTACCCTTGAGGTTATTTTGGACTGCTACCCTTGATCTAGTTATGTTTCCTTACCATGAACTATCGCGCGTTCACTTAGGATTTATGCCACCTAGGACCACTAGGGATTATGCTACCTAATGAACGTTTCCGTGTCTCGGTTTGGGTTCAGCCACCTAGGGCCACTAGGGATTAGGCCACCCGTCAACCGCGCCCTTTATCCCACGTATGTATCGTGAATCGTTTTCCATGTCTAGACGCACATGTTCCTCAATGTGCCATCCGAGTTCCGTGCCAGGGCAAACCAAGAAATACGGAACTCGGTCGGGAGCTTTAAGTCGTCTGCTGATGCAGATATCAAGGTCTGTTTTTGTACCCGTGGCTATGGTCCCATGTGACCCCTCCCTCAACTACTGAAAGGCAATCCAAGAAAAATCATGTATGAGAACTACACTATGGCCCATCGATGCCCACTTCCAGATAGCCAACCTCACCCATAACTCGATGGCCAGTATATGGTCTGTTGGGAGTTCCCTGCCTTCCCATACGTACACGATTGACTAAAGATGGTAGGTAGTCGGCGACATGCTATCCAGGGCAAAATCAAGTATCGTCGACTCCACGCTAATCCATCCCAGTCTTTAGGTCGCTCGCATAGCAACCAAGGCATACTCTTGGCTCTTCTATCGCAGACCTTAACCTCTGTGAGGTCGGGTTTCATGGACCATCTGCCACCTCACAGAGGGATACCAAGAGTACCCTCACGTCCCCCGAAGCTACCGCTTCATCACCCAGTTCGTTGGAGCCTTTATCTAAGTCAGATAATTTGCTCCTCCTCGTATACTAAGCGATGACCTACCGTATCAGGTTACTCGTCTCTTTATGAACTAGTCCCATGTCCTTAGCTAAGAATTATTACTTAGTTACCCTTAAATAAGGTTTACCACTTAGCTCCTCTTTCCGCTATCCTTGTTAACTACGATTTCCAACCTAGTCCCCTGAGCTAGGGTTTGTCCAATGGGTTAAGTGTTGTTATCCAAGTTCATGACTTAACCCGCCTACGAATCATGTCAAGATTGGCTAAGTACTCAAGTTCAAGGCTTAGCTCTACAAGTTGGTTAAGTGTACCAAGAAGCTCATGACTTCACCCTATCAAGTCAAATTGGTTAAGTATTTATTCGTCTTAACCCTATCAGATTATCATGTTAGGTTGATTAATCATAGATTATCTTAATCCCATCAGATTATCGAGTCGGATTGGTTAAGTATGGGTTAGCTTAACCCCATCCACTGATCGTATTACAATGGTTAAGCCTAATTTTAAAAGGTCTTGTGACTTAACCCTATCAGGTCCACCTATTAGATTGGTTAAGTATAGGTTACTTAACCTCATCAAATCATCACATATAATTGGTTAAGTATATGTTACTTAACCCCATTAAATTATCATATTAAATTGGTTAAGTATTGGTTATTTAACCCCATTGAATTACCAAGTTTAGATTGGTTAAGTGGTTAACTTAACCCCCATCGAATTACCATGCTTAGATTAGTTAAGTGAAGGTTACTTAACCCCATCTAATTACCGTGTTTAGATTAGTTAAGTCTAAGTTACTTAACCCCATCTAATTACCGTGTTAGATTAGTTAAGTATGGATTACTTAACCTCATTGAATTTACCGTGTTTAGATTAGTTAAGTGTGGATTACTTAACCCCATCTAATTACCAAGTCGGATTAGTTAAGCGTAAATTACTTAACCCCATCCCCTAATTATCTTGTATGGTTAAGTGTCATTAAGAAATCAAGCCCGGTCCCACTTAACCTACCCATTCGTGTCATATCGGTTAAGTGTCATTAGTCAAATTTACTTAACCTTATCATGTGGCATTAATTTAATTAATGCACTCTCAACCTCTCACATTAGACCTTGTTGTGGTTACTAGTTAAGTCGGGCGGGTCCGGGTAGTTTTACACCACAACCTAGTCTAACCTCGAGTCTTAAGCGCGACATGACCAACTTCTCACATTGGATCTTATTGTTTGTAGCCACTAGTTAAGCCGGGCGGGTCCGGGTAGATTTATGCTACAAACTCAACCCAACCTCGAGTTGGCCACTTTCATGTTTGGTCTAGTGTCATATTACACTTACAACCCATACGTGTCTAATTTCAAGTCCCATGTTTGCCCCACGTGTCATGCCCCCATTTTGGTTCAACTTACATGTCGTGTTCACATGTAACCCCAAGTCAAGTTTTCATGTCATATTCAAGTCAAGATTTCGCGTCATGTTCATGTTTATCTAACTACCCCAAAATCGTGTTTTCACTTGAGTGAAAGCGAGTCAACATAGTAGGTATACTATGGCTACATATAGACCCCAACACATGTGCGATGTAATAAAAAAGGGATTGGCTCCAAACATGCATGGTATCATAAGGGGGTTTGGCCTCAACATGTATAGTGTCATATAGGGATTGTCCACAAGCATGCATGACAAATCAAGAAGGGGTTGGCCACAAGCATGCATAACATAAAAAGGTGATTGGCCACAAACTTGCATATTATCATAAGGGGTTTCGGGTTCATATACTTGCATAAACCCCAAGTTAAGTTCATGCACATATTTCACAAGCCCAAAGTGGTTCTAAGGTCTTTTGCCCACATTCACAAGTTAAAGGTTCAATCTTTCATGATAGACTAGGCTAAACATAACATGAGTGACATGATATAGTCGCTAAAACATAGTTCCAAGTCATACATTCAAGATAAGAGGCAAAACTAGGTTCACATAGGTTATAGCACTTATGTTTAACCGCATTTTATTCCATGCCATCATTAAACTACCGTTAACATCTCGAAGTAGCTAGAACTTACATAGCGTGGCTTAGAGATTTAGGAGCATGAATCGTCTTGTCGAAGAATCCATGTTGAGATGATGATCAAAACCCTTGATTTGGTGTAGAAGGGTTGCACCTTCGTCTTGGATCTAGTTTGCAAGCATAAGCTCTTGAATTTGGGGATGGAGGCCATGATCAATGTAGATTTGGGCAGCACTTCGTTGCAAGAGTGATTTATGAGGGGTTTAAGGTAGGCTTAGGGTCTTTTTATAGAGATTAGGAGTAGTTTAGGCCGTTAGATTAACCCTAGGATAGATCCAAGACCTCAAAAATCGTCACAAGCCTCCAAAACCGAGTCAAACAGCAAAACAGGTGCACCAGGCTGCCTGGGTTCGACCAGGCAGGTCGACCCCTAGGTCGACCCTGGGGTCGACTCCCCAGTCGACCTGGTCCAACCCAGGTCGACCCCCTGGTCGACCTGGTCTGGGCGGGATTTTTCCCGCCTACCCCGATTTTCTGAAATTTTGAATCTGTTTTGAATTTGAATTTTTCGTGAAACTTCGCGAGGCCATTTCTCGGCCTTACGGACTCCGATTTACGAAATTTCGGACTCTATTTCGCGTATTTTTCCGAGACGAACGCAATGGCGCAACCCGTTTTCCATGATTCAGATTTTAACATTTAATTCTGCCTTGATTCTTGTCTTAACACGTTGTTTAAAATTCGGGTTGTTACATTCTCCCCTCCTTTACGGATTTCGTCCCCGAAATCTCCAAGTTAGGAAGAACGCATCCTACCATCCACCATCCATCTACTCAAAACATCATCCACAGGCAACCATTGTCCTTAGACGATTTCTAATGCCATATGAACATATGCAAAACGTGTGTGTATATGCTCCTTAGCTAATGCTAATGATCAAGCCTGAATGATCTTTCTAATGCAAAATATGTTTAGTGCCATGAGTCCAACATGTATGCAAATAGTCCTAGTCATATATACACTATATGCGTGCACAAACATTCATCCACATGCAACATCCACATGATAACATATTCAATTTCATCCATAAACAAGTATAAATACTCGTGCATATGCAACATGAATCGTGACCGCGTCAATCTAGTATCTAATGTGTATTCGCACATCCACGAGCAACCACTTACAACCATTTACAACCATACCAATCATAACATGTTTCAAATACATGTTTACATCCATAGAGTTCTACCTAAGGTTCCCAAGATAAGATCGAGGAGATAAACAAGACAGACTCCCTACGGGGATTGCAACAGAAACAGGACCGAGAGAATATTCTCCAAAAGATAACATGCGAGCAAGCTCTACAGGAAAAACCAAGGATCAAGGATACACTCTTTAAAAAGAGGTACGATGCGTGTGTCCAGCCTTACGTCTTCTAAGTCGCGTTTCCTTGAGCTTAATTCCTCGGTGCCTTGACCATCTTTTTAACTCCATGATTTCATAGCTCCTTGATTCCTATTTCCAAGATTTGAGTTAGAACTCATTTCATTGTCGCCTCTTATTCCACTTTCACTTATCCTTTCCCTAGTATACTTGGCTCAAACGTATTCACTTACTCATGCAAGCTCTCCAAAATTCACTAGGGAATTCTGGATCTCGTTTGCCGATGCCAATCCATGTTGCCAAGAGTACTTACTATGGTGATTCCCATAACTCATGCATAAGCGAAACGAACCATCCGCCTTAGCGGTGAATTCTATTCGAATAGATTACCAACAACTGCATCCCGAGATTCTAGGTAACTAACCATGACAGAACCCAAAAGGTTACCCGAGACTTCGAGGGTATTACCAAGGTGAGTCGAGAATCTAACTACCCTCTTTCCAAAACCGAGAATGGCACCCCTTATTGGGTGTCCACTTTATCCCTAGAATCCATCCGTAGCCGAGACATGTCATTCTCCAATCCAAACAAGTTATGAAGAAATGGACCAACTCTCCAACCAGATTTTTTGGACAAAAACAGGGATCCTTTACCATGCTAGTACTAAGGTGCAGAGACTCAACTATCCAAGCAGACTTAAATGATACGATGATCAAGACAAATTCTGGATGGGATGATAGAAAAGAACGACTAAACCTTTACAAGAAACGGTACCATCTCTTTTAGGTACCCTAGAAATGGGAGCGTACCATTGCCCTCTCCGATGATCTTGTCCTTGTCCTCCTTGATGGACTAAGCCATAATAACAAGTTGCTTATCCTTCAGCTCGCGTCCTTTATCCTTACTCTTATTATCCTTCCTTGTATCACGACAACAGGTCTCTCGAGAACCACCTCCATCGTACGGAAAACACACACGTGGCTAGACAAAGATTAGTCACAGTTAGAACTACTGTGACTACAGATGGAGGAAAGAAAGGAAAAGAGATTAAATCAAGGAATCAAAGGATAGTGCTAATGGCCTTTGGGGAATAGCCTTTTAAAACAAAACTTTTCTTGAAAAATGCTTCTTTGTAAACGGTTTTTCAAATAGTTTTCAGAAGGTTTTAAAAACTTTTGCCGAGTCTGGTAATCTTCTGCTCTGATACCAAATGTAACACCCCACCTCCGCTAGGGTCACTCACAAAGGGAATGCACTAGGTTTGGTGAAGCATTATCGAGGTAAACATGCACAGAAATATTACAAGACAGAACATATATAAAACAGCGGAAGTAAAACTAATTTCATTACCTTATAAAATAAGGTCTAAAGCCTTTCACATCAGAATACATCAAAACCTGTCTTGCAATAATAAAGAAGCATAAAACCATTTCATGAATTATTCCCCAAGTAAAGCAGTAAAGTAGCCATAGCCAAGAAAAGTCCAAGCCATGCGTGATGACCTTCAAGCAGAAGAAATCCGAACTAGATAACATTGTTTCCTCCCTGAAACCTGGGGGGGAAACAGAAGACAAAGAGGCGAAACAAAACGGGGTCAGTCATAAAGACTGGTAAGTCCTATCTACTTCCAGTATAAAAACAGGTAAAGGTAACATGACATGCATAAGCTGAAAGTAAACATAAGGATGACTATAAGATAGATAAACTAAAACAGGCTGAACTACTGTAGCAAGGTAAACTAAGATATCATGATAAACTACGGTGTCATGATAAGTCAAGGTATCACATCGTCCGGTTTCTATCAAGTATAATATCCCAAGGTATCTATCCTGTATAACATCCCACGGTATCTATCATGTATATTTCTCATGGTCCTAACATGTATATTTGCTCTGCACCTCTCGTACTAGTATCCCAACCCGCGTCATGTGTTAACTATGAATGTCCCTTGCCCAATGTCATGTAATGGTCCATGTCAACCTAATATATAGCATATGTTGGTTTTCCCAACTCGTATGTTTCTTTCCATGTATAAGTTCAGTCCTTTGCCATAGGCCATACGGGCTTTCCCATGTAAACGTTTTATCCTTGAGGTTATTTTGGACTGCTACCCTTGATCTAGTTATGTTTCCTTACCATGAACTATCGCGAGTTCACTTAGGATTTATGCCACCTAGGACCACTAGGGATTATGCTACCTAATGAACGTTTCCGTGTCTCGGTTTGGGTTCAGCCACCTAGGGCCACTAGGGATTATGCCACCCGTCAACCGCGCCCTTTATCCCACGTATGTATCGTGAATCGTTTTCCATGTCTAGACGCACATGTTCCTCAATGTGCCATCCGAGTTCCGTGCTAGGGCAAACCAAGAAATACGGAACTCGGTCGGGAGCTTTAAGTCGTCTGCTGATGTAGATATCAAGGTCTGTTTTTGTACCCGTGGCTATGGTCCCACGTGACCCCTCCCTCAACTACTGAAAGGTAATCCAAGAAAAATCATGTATGAGAACTACACTACGGCCCATCGATGCCCACTTCCAGATAGCCAACCTCACCCATAACTCGATAGCCAGTATATGGTGGGTTGGGAGTTCCTTGCCTTCCTGTACGTACACGATTGACTAAAGATGGTAGGTAGTCGGCGACATGCTATCCAGGGCAAAATCAAGTATCGCGACTCCACGCTAATCCATCCCAGTCTTTAGGTCGCTCGCATAGCAACTAAGGCATACTCTTGGCTCTTCTATCGCAGACCTTAACCTTTGTGAGGCCGGGTTTCATGGACCATCTGCCACCTCACAGAGGGATACCAAGAGTACCCTCACGTCCCCCGAAGCTACCGCTTCGTCACCCAGTTCGTTGGAGCCTTTATCTAAGTCAGATAATTTGCTCCTCCTCGTATACTAAGCGATGACCTACCGTATCAGGTTACTCATCTCTTTATGAACTAGTCCCATGTCCTTAGCTAAGAATTATTACTTAGTTACCCTTAACTAAGGTTTACCACTTAGCTCCTCTTTCCGCTATCCTTGTTAACTACGATTTCCAACCTAGTCCCCTGAGCTAGGGTTTTGTCCAATGGGTTAAGTGTTGTTATCCAAGTTCATGACTTAACCCGCCTACGAATCATGTCAAGATTGGCTAAGTACTCAAGTTCAAGGCTTAACCCTACAAGTTGGTTAAGTGTACCAAGAAGCTCATGACTTAACCCTATCAAGTCAAATTGGTTAAGTATTTATTTGTCTTAACCCTATCAGATTATCATGTTAGGTTGATTAAGCATAGATTATCTTAATCCCATCAGATTATCGAGTCGGATTGGTTAAGTATGGGTTAGCTTAACCCCATCCACTAATCGTATTACAATGGTTAAGCCTAATTTTAAAAGGCCTTGTGACTTAACCCTATCAGGTCCACCTATTAGATTGGTTAAGTATAGGTTACTTAACCTCATCAAATCATCACGTATAATTGGTTAAGTATATGTTACTTAACCCCATTAAATTATCATGTTAAATTGGTTAAGTATTGGTTACTTAACCCCATTGAATTACCAAGTTTAGATTGGTTAAGTGGTTAACTTAACCCCATCGAATTACCATGCTTAGATTAGTTAAGTGAAGGTTACTTAACCCCATCTAATTACCATGTTTTGATTAGTTAAGTCTAAGTTACTTAACCCCGTCTAATTACCGTGTTAGATTAGTTAAGTATGGATTACTTAACCTCATTGAATTTACCGTGTTTAGATTAGTTAAGTGTGGATTACTTAACCCCATCTAATTACCAAGTCGGATTAGTTAAGCGTAAATTACTTAACCCCATCCCCTAATTGTCTTGTATGGTTAAGTGTCGTTAAGAAATCAAGCCCGGTCCCACTTAACCTACCCATTCGTGTCATGTCGGTTAAGTGTCATTAGTCAAATTTACTTAACCTTATCATGTGGCATTAATTTAATTAATGCACTCTCAACCTCTCACATTAGACCTTGTTGTGGTTACTAGTTAAGTCGGGCGGGTCCGGGTAGTTTTACACCACAACCTAGTCTAACCTCGGGTCTTAAGCGCGACATGACCAACTTCTCACATTGGATCTTATTGTTTGTAGCCACTAGTTAAGCCGGGCGGGTCCGGGTAGATTTATGCTACAAACTCAACCCAACCTTGAGTTGGCCACTTTCATGTTTGGTCTAGTGTCATATTACACTTACAACCCATGCGTGTCTAATTTCAAGTCCCACGTTTGCCCCACGTGTCATGCCCCCATTTTGGTTCAACTTACATGTCGTGTTCACATGTAACCCCAAGTCAAGTTTTCATGTCATATTCAAGTCAAGATTTCGCGTCATGTTCATGTTTATCTAACTACCCCAAAATCGTGTTTTCACTTGAGTGAAAGCGAGTCAACATAGTAGGTATACTATGGCTACATATAGACCCCAACACATGTGCGATGTAATAAAAAAGGGATTGGCTCCAAACATGCATGGTATCATAAGGGGGTTTGGCCTCAACATGTATAGTGTCATATAGGGATTGTCCACAAGCATGCATGACAAATCAAGAAGGGGTTGGCCACAAGCATGCATAACATAAAAAGGTGATTGGCCACAAACTTGCATATTATCATAAGGGGTTTCGGGTTCATATACTTGCATAAACCCCAAGTTAAGTTCATGCACAAATTTCACAAGCCCAAAGTGGTTCTAAGTTCTTTTGCCCACATTCACAAGTTAAAGGTTCAATCTTTCATGATAGACTAGGCTAAACATAACATGAGTGACATGATATAGTCGCTAAAACATAGTTTCAAGTCATACTGTAACACCCTGCCTCCGCTAGGGTCACTCGCAAAGGAATGCACTAGCTTTAGAGGGGCATTATTGGTAAACATGCACAGAAATATCACAAGACAGAACATATAACATAGCGGAAGTAAAATCGAAGTTTTATAAACATTAATAATTAAGGTCCAAAGCCTTTTACACCAGAGTACATCAAAACTTGTCTTGCAATAGTAAAGAAGCATAAAGACATTTTCATAAATTATTCCCCAAGTAAAAACAGTAAAGTAGCCATTAGCCAAGAAAAGTCCAAGCCATCCATGATGGCCTTCAAGCAGAAGAAGTCCGAACTAAACAACAGTATTTCCTCCCTGTAATCTGGGGGGGAAACGGAAGAAAAGAGGCGAAACAAAACGGGTCAGTCAAAAAGAATGAGTAAGCCCTATCTACTATTAGCATAAAAACTAGTAAAGTTAACTGACATGAGAAACTGAGATGAACATAAACATGATGACAAGATAGATAAGCTAAATCAAAATAACAGGATGAACTACTGAACTCAGATAAACTAAGGTGTCTTGATAAATTACGATGTCAAGATAAAACAAGGTATCACATCGTCAGGTTTCTATCAAGTATAATATCCCTAAGATATCTATCACGTATAACGTCCCATGGTATCTATCCTGTATATCTGCTCTGCACCTCTCGTACCAGTATCCCAACCCGCGTCATGTGTTAACCATGAATGTCCCTTGCCCAACGTCATGTAATGGTCCATGTCAACCTAATATATAGCATATGTAGGTTTTCCCAACTCGTATGCTTCTTTCCATGTATAAGTTCAGTCCTTTGCCGTAGGCCATACGGGCTTCCCCTGTAAACGTTTTATCCTTGAAGTTTTTTTGGACTGCAACCCTTGATCTAGTTGTGTTTCCTTACCATGAACTATCGTGCGTCCACTTAGGATTTATGCCACCTAGGGCCGCTAGGGATTATGCTACCTAATGAACGTTTCCGTGTCTCGGTATGGGTTTTGGCCACCTAGGACCACTAGGGATTACGCCACCCGTCAACCGCGCCCTTGATCCCACGTATGTATCGTGAATCGTTTTCCATGTCTAGATGCACATGTTCCCCAATGTGCCATCCGAGTTCCATGCCAGGGCAAATCAAGAAATACGGAACTCGGTCGGGAGCTTTAAATCGTCTACCGATGCAGATATCAAGGTCTGTTTTTGTACCCGTGGCTATGGTCCCACGTGACCCCTCCCTCAACTACTGAAAGGCAATCCAAGAAAAATCATGTATAAGAACCACTCCACGGCCCCACTATAGCCCACTTTCCTACGGGCCAACCTCACCCATGACTCGATAGCAAGCACATGGTCTGTTGGGGTTCCCTGCCTTTCCGCACGTACACGATTGACTAAAGATGGTAGGTAGTCGGCGATGCGCTATCCAGGGCAAAAACAAGAATCGTCGACTCCACGCTAATCCATCCCAGTCTTTAGGTTGCTCGCATAGCAACCAAGGCATACTCTTGGTCCTTCTAACGCAGACCTTAACCTCTCATGGGCCTAGTATAATTACCAGGCAGCCCACAGAGGGATCCCAAGAATATCCTCACGTCCCCCGAAGCTTCCACTTCGGCACCCAGTGCGCTGGAGCTTTTATCCAAGTCAGATAACTTGCTCCCCCTCATATACTAAGCGATGACCTACCGTATCAGGTTACTCATCGTTTTGAGAATTAGTCCTATGTCCTTAGCTAAGAATTATTACTTAGTTACCCTTAACTAAGGTTTACCACTTAGCTTCCTTTCCCGTTATCCTTGATTAACCACGGTTTTCTACCTAGTTCTTCTAGCTAGGGTTTGTCTGTTGGGTTAAGTGTTATCATTCAAGGCCATGACTTAACCCGCCCACGAATCACGTCAAAGATTAGCTAAGTATTTAAGTTCAAGACTTAGTCCCACAAGTTGGTTAAGTGTACCCAGAGGCTCATGACTTAACCTTATCAAGTCAAATTGGTCAAGTACTAGCTTACCTTAATCCTATCGGATTATCTTGCTAGATCGATTAAGCATAGATTATCTTAATCCCATCAAATTATCGAGTCGGATTGGTTAATTATAGGTTGGCTTAACCCCATCCTCTAATCGTACTATAATGGTTAAGTATATTCTAAAAAGGTCTTGTGACTTAACCTTATCAGGTCCGCGGTTTAGATTGGTTAAGTGTAAGTTACTTAACCACATCAAATCATCATGTATAATTGGTTAAGTATAAGTTGCTTAACCCCATTAAATTATCACGTTAAGTTGGTTAATTATTGGTTACTTAACCTCATTGAATTACCGAGTTTAAATTGGTTAAGTGTTTAACTTAACCCCATCGAATTACCGTGTTTAGATTAGTTAAGTGTGGATTACTTAACCCCATCTAATTACCGTGTCGGATTAGTTAAGTGTAAATTACTTAACCCCATCCCCTAATCATCTTGTATGGTTAAGTGTCATTAAGAAAACTTACTTAACCTTGCCAAATTATCATGTTGGATTGATTAAGTGTTGGTTAACTTAATCCCCGTCCACTAGTCGTATAAAAATGGTTAAGCGTCATTAGGCAAATCAAATCACTTAACCTACCCAACCTTGTCATGTTTTGTTAAGTATCATTAGCCTAATAAATTTACTTAACCCATTTACCCATGTCATATTTGGTTAAGAGTCATTAATCAAATTAACTTAACCCCATCATGTGGCATTAATTACTTAATGCACCCCAACCTCTCACATTAGACTTTGTTGTGGTTACCAGTTAAGCCGGTCGGTTCCGGGTAGCTTTACACCACAACTTGGTCTAACCTCGGGTTCAAGCACAACATGACCAACTTCTCACATTGGGTCTTATTGTTTGCAACTACTAGTTAGGCCGGTCGGTTCCGGGTAGTTTTACGTTGCAAACTCAACCCAACCTCGAGTTGGCCACTTTCATGTTTAGTCTAGTGTCATGTTCATAGTCAAGTTTTCAAGCAATTGGGTAGACCTAACTTAATAGGTAAATTCCCAATGGGTAGACCTAACTTAATAGGTAAATTCCCAAGCTTATGTTTTTATGCATACTTACATGTCAACTTCCATGTTATATTTCAAGTCATGTTTTCAAGTATAAACACATGTCATATTTAACGTTACATGTTGTCATGTTTATACCCATTTACCCAAGTCATATTCATGTCATTATGTTTCCCCATAATGTGACCCCAACGCTTTTTAAACTAGCATATACGTTCGCAACAACGTGATGGATTAAAAGAAGAGACTTGGCAAAGGAATGACAAAAATGGGTATTAAGCCACAAGTTAATCATGGTGGCAAATGAGGCACAAATGTGTTCATTAGCTTGCATGTTACATTCTTAAGCCTCAAAAACATGCATAAACCCAAACTTGTACATAAGCGAATCATGGTGACAAAAGACATGGAATGATGACTAGTAACTCGCATATATCATCATATAAGGGTTATGACTTCATATGCAAGTTGACATAAAGGTTATGAGGGTTCTCATGTTGCCTAATGCAACATTTCAACATAAAGGTTGTAGCTTTTAGCTCACAAGATCAAGATAATGACTTCATAAACTTGCATGACATGATAGCATGTATCATACTCAATGATCAAACCCAAACTTGCAACATGAACATTTAACTTCATAGTTAATATCTAAGAGTAGGGAAAGGGCTTACATTGCTATGAAGGCCTAAATCGACTAATCTAAAGCTTGTGATGAAGCCTATGCATGCCATCACCCAAAAACCCAAAGATGAACACTCCAAATCAACAAAAATACCATCTTTATGAACAAAGATCAAAGCTTTTGCCTTGGAATCAACTTGAGAAGCTCTCATACTAACATAGGGACTCTCTAATAATCTCATGATCATGAAACCTCTCATAGAAATGAAGTGGAGGCTAGGATAGTTGAGTGGAGGCCATGAGAGTAGCAATTTTGCCATAATTTAGTTGCATGAATGAATAATGAGGATTTAGGATAGGTTAGGGTCATATTTATAGATTAGGCAAGTGTTTTAGGCCATAGGATTAAACCTAGATTCAATCCAAGCCATCAAAGCATGTCTTGGGGAAGAAGTCAAGTGTAGGAACCATCTAGGGCCTTTAGATTAAATATGAACCATGAGAACCATCCAAATGCAAAATCTGCACTTGTGCGAATCGGCCCACGAGTTGACAGCCAAACACCCTGGATTAACCCCTAGTCGACCCAGCGGGCTTGGGTCGACCTCAAAAATCGGCCGGTTCGGTTATTCCCCTCTCCCAATTCGCTGTTTTGAACATTTTTGCATATTTTTTTATTTAATTTTCAATTATATATATATATATATATATCAATATATATATGTATATTTCTCTGCGCAACCCATTTCACTTAATTAAGTATACTTTAATTTGGGAATTTTTCGTGAAACTTTGCGAGGCCATATCTTGGTCATACGGACTCCGATTTTCGAAAACTCAGACTCTATTTCGCGTATTTTTCCGAGACGAACGCAATGGCATAGCCCTTTTTACTTGATTCAGAATTTAAAATTAAATTCTGCCTTGATTCTTGTCTTAACACGTTATCGAAAAATACGGGTTGTTACATTCTCCCCACCTTTTAGGATTTCGTCCCCAAAATCTCCAAGTTAGGAAGAACATATCCTACCATCCATCATCCATCTACTCAAAACATCATCCACAAGCAACCATTGTCCTTAGATGATTTCTAATGTTGTATGAATATATGCAAAACGTGTGTGTACATGTTCCTTAGCTAATGCTAATGATCAGGCCTGAATAATCTTTCTAATGCAAAATATGTATAGTGCCATGAACCCAACATGTATGCAAATAGTCCTAGTCATATAGATACTATATGTGTGCACAATCATTCATTCATATGCAACAACCGCATGATAATACATTCGATTTCATCCATAAACAAGTATAAATACTCGTGCATATGCAATATGAAATGTGACCGAGTCGAGCTAGTATCTAATGTGTATTCGCGCATCCACGAGCAACCACTTGCAACCATATCAATCATAACATGTTTCAAATACATGTTTACATCCATAGGGTTCTACCTAGGATTCCCTGAAACAGGGTCGAGAAGATAAACAAGACAAACTCCTTACGGGGTTTGTAACAGAAAATAGGACCGAGAGGATGTCCACGAAAGATAGCCTACAAGTAAGCTCTACAGAAAACAGGGATCAAGGATATACTCCCAAAAAGAGATATCATGCGCGTATCTAGTCTTTGACCATCAAAGTCGTCTTTTAACTTCGCGATTTTGTAGCTTCTTATTCCTGTTTCCATAACATGAGCTGGAACTCATTTCTTCGTCGCCTCTCGTTCCACTTGCACTTATCCTTTTCCTAGAATACTTGCCGCAAACATGACTGCGTACTCATGATCTCATGCAAGCTTTCCAAAATTCACTAGTGAATCTTGGATCTCGTTTATATACTATAAGGCATTCCATGTAGAAGAACTTTCTCTTGAAAGTAAACAGATGTCAATCAGGTTATCATGCGCACTTACTAGGGTGATCTCTATAACCCATGCATAAATGAAGTAAACCATCCGTCTTATTGGCGAACACCACTCGATCGGGCTTCAAATTTCCAATAAAGGCATCAAGGGATTCTAAGTAACTAGTCATGACAGAACCTCAAAAAGGTTACCCGATACTTCGAGGGCATTACCAAGGCTAGTCAAAAGGTCTAACTACCCTCCTATCAAAACCGAGAGTGGCACCCCCTACTGGATAACCACTTCATCCCTAGAATCCATCCATAGCTTATAAACATAAGCATTATTTCCAAACTCCACTTGGCATAGACATTCCCAAATCCAAACAAGTCATGTATAAATGGACTGATTCTCCAATAGGACTTTGAGACAAAAATGGGATTCTCTATTATGCTAGTACTTAAGGTGCAGAGACTCAACTATCAAAGCAGACTTAAATGATACGAACAACGAAGTCCTAACGGGATGATAGAGAAGAAAAGCTAAACCTTTAACAAGATCGTTACCCTCCTTCCGAGGTACTCTAGAAATGAGAGCATACTACTGCCCTCCCGATGATCTTGTCCTTGTCCCATAATACTTAACTATCTGCCCCGTTTTACCATGCCAAAGGTACTCTCTCGTCATGGGTTTCATTGTTCATCTTTCTCCCTCCTTTGAGGACTAAGCCATACCAACAAGTTGCTCATCCTTAAGCTCGTATCCTTTATCCTTCTTTCTCACGATCCTTTCTTATAACGCGGCCACTGGTCTCTCGAGAACCACCTCCATCGTATGGAAAGCACTTTCGTAGGTAGAAAAGACTAGTCGCAGTTAAAACTACTGTGACTACAGATGGAGGAAAGAAAGGAAAAGAGACTCAATTAAGGAAACAAGGATAGTGCTAATGGCCTTTGGGGAATAGCCTTTTTCTTTTAAAAGAAAATTTTCTTGAAAAATGCTTCTTTGCAAACGATTTTCAAATAGTTTTCAGAAGGTCTTTAAAAACTTTTGCCCAGTCTGGTAACCTTCTGCTCTGATACCAAATGTAACACCCTGCCTCCGCTAGGGTCACTCGCAAAGGAATGCACTAGCTTTAGAGGGGCATTATTGGTAAACATGCACAGAAATATCACAAGACAGAACATATAACATAGCGGAAGTAAAATCGAACTTTTATAAACATTAATAATTAAGGTCCAAAGCCTTTTACACCAGAGTACATCAAAACTTGTCTTGCAATAGTAAAGAAGCATAAAGTCATTTTCATAAATTATTCCCCAAGTAAAAACAGTAAAGTAGCCATTAGCCAAGAAAAGTCCAAGCCATCCATGATGGCCTTCAAGCAGAAGAAGTCCGAACTAAACAACAGTATTTCCTCCCTGTAACCTGGGGGGGAAACGGAAGAAAAGAGGCGAAACAAAACGGGTCAGTCAAAAAGACTGAGTAAGCCCTATCTACTATTAGCATAAAAACTAGTAAAGTTAACTGACATGAGAAACTGAGATGAACATAAGCATGATGACAAGATAGATAAGCTAAATCAAAATAACAGGATGAACTACTGAACTTAGATAAACTAAGGTGTCATGATAAATTACGATGTCAAGATAAAACAAGGTATCACATCGTCAGGTTTCTATCAAGTATAATATCCCCAAGATATCTATCATGTATAACGTCCCATGGTATCTATCCTGTATATCTGCTCTGCACCTCTCGTACCAGTATCCCAACCCGCGTCATGTGTTAACCATGAATGTCCCTTGCCCAACGTCATGTAATGGTCCATGTCAACCTAATATATAGCATATGTAGGTTTTCCCACCTCGTATGCTTCTTTCCATGTATAAGTTCAGTCCTTTGCCGTAGGCCATACGGGCTTCCCCTGTAAACGTTTTATCCTTGAAGTTGTTTTGGACTGCAACCCTTGATCTAGTTGTGTTTCCTTACCATGAACTATCGTGCGTCCACTTAGGATTTATGCCACCTAGGGCAGCTAGGGATTATGCTACCTAATGAACGTTTCCGTGTCTCGGTATGGGTTTTGGCCACCTAGGACCACTAGGGATTACGCCACCCGTCAACCGCGCCCTTGATCCCACGTATGTATCGTGAATCGTTTTCCATGTCTAGATGCACATGTTCCCCAATGTGCCATCCGAGTTCCATGCCAGGGCAAATCAAGAAATACGGAACTCGGTCGGGAGCTTTAAATCGTCTGCCGATGCAGATATCAAGGTCTGTTTTTGTACCCGTGGCTATGGTCCCACGTGACCCCTCCCTCAACTACTGAAAGGCAATCCAAGAAAAATCATGTATAAGAACCACTCCACGGCCCCACTATAGCCCACTTTCCTACGGGCCAACCTCACCCATGACTCGATAGCAAGCACATGGTCTGTTGGGGTTCCCTGCCTTTCCGCACGTACACGATTGACTAAAGATGGTAGGTAGTCGGCGATGCGCTATCCAGGGCAAAAACAAGAATCGTCGACTCCACGCTAATCCATCCCAGTCTTTAGGTTGCTCGCATAGCAACCAAGGCATACTCTTGGTCCTTCTAACGCAGACCTTAACCTCTCATGCGCCTAGTATAATTACCTGGCAGCCCACAGAAGGATCCCAAGAATATCCTCACGTCCCCCGAAGCTTCCACTTCGGCACCCAGTGCGCTGGAGCTTTTATCCAAGTCAGATAACTTGCTCCCCCTCGTATACTAAGCGATGACCTACCGTATCAGGTTACTCATCGTTTTGAGAATTAGTCCTATGTCCCTGGCAGCCCACAGAAGGATCCCAAGAATATCCTCACGTCCCCCGAAGCTTCCACTTCGGCACCCAGTGCGCTGGAGCTTTTATCCAAGTCAGATAACTTGCTCCCCCTCGTATACTAAGCGATGACCTACCGTATCAGGTTACTCATCGTTTTGAGAATTAGTCCTATGTCCTTAGCTAAGAATTATTACTTAGTTACCCTTAACTAAGATTTACCACTTAGCTTCCTTTCCCGTTATCCTTGATTAACCAGGGTTTTCTACCTAGTTCTTCTAGCTAGGGTTTGTCTGTTGTGTTAAGTGTTATCATTCAAGGCCATGACTTAACCCGCCCACGAATCACGTCAAAGATTGGCTAAGTATTTAAGTTCAAGACTTAGTCCCACAAGTTGGTTAAGTGTACCCAGAGGCTCATGACTTAACCTTATCAAGTCAAATTGGTCAAGTACTAGCTTACCTTAATCCTATCGGATTATCTTGCTAGATCGATTAAGCATAGATTATCTTAATCCCATCAAATTATCGAGTCGGATTGGTTAATTATAGGTTGGCTTAACCCCATTCTCTAATCGTACTATAATGGTTAAGTATATTCTAAAAAGGTCTTGTGACTTAACCTTATCAGGTCCGCGTATTAGATTGGTTAAGTGTAGGTTACTTAACCCCATCAAATCATCATGTATAATTGGTTAAGTATAAGTTGCTTAACCCCATTAAATTATCACGTTAAGTTGGTTAAGTATTGGTTACTTAACCTCATTGAATTACCGAGTTTAAATTGGTTACGTGTTTAACTTAACCCCATGGAATTACCGTGTTTAGATTAGTTAAGTGTGGATTACTTAACCCCATCTAATTACCGTGTCGGATTAGTTAAGTGTAAATTACTTAACCCCATCCCCTAATCATCTTGTATGGTTAAGTGTCATTAAGAAAACTTACTTAACCTTGCCAAATTATCATGTTGGATTGATTAAGTGTTGGTTAACTTAATCCCCGTCCACTAGTCGTATAAAAATGTTTAAGCGTCATTAGGCAAATCAAATCACTTAACCTACCCAACCTTGTCATGTTTTGTTAAGTATCATTAGCCTAACCAATTTACTTAACCCATTTACCCATGTCATATTTGGTTAAGAGTCATTAATCAAATTAACTTAACCCTATCATGTGGCATTAATTACTTAATGCACCCCAACCTCTCACATTAGACTTTGTTGTGGTTACTAGTTAAGCCGGTCGGTTCCGGGTAGCTTTACACCACAACTTGGTCTAACCTCGGGTTCAAGCACAACATGACCAACTTCTCACATTGGGTCTTATTGTTTGCAACTACTAGTTAGGCCGGTCGGTTCCGGGTAGTTTTACGTTGCAAACTCAACCCAACCTCGAGTTGGCCACTTTCATGTTTAGTCTAGTGTCATGTTCATAGTCAAGTTTTCAAGCAATTGGGTAGACCTAACTTAATAGGTAAATTCCCAATGGGTAGACCTAACTTAATAGGTAAATTCCCAAGCTTATGTTTTTATGCATACTTACATGTCAACTTCCATGTTATATTTCAAGTCATGTTTTCAAGTATAAACACATGTCATATTTAACGTTACATGTTGTCATGTTTATACCCATTTACCCAAGTCATATTCATGTCATTATGTTTCCCCATAATGTGACCCCAACGCTTTTTAAACTAGCATATACGTTCGCAACAACGTGATGGATTAAAAGAAGAGACTTGGCAAAGGAATGACAAAAATGGGTATTAAGCCACAAGTTAATCATGGTGGCAAATGACGCACAAATGTGTTCATTAGCTTGCATGTTACATTCTTAAGCCTCAAAAACATGCATAAACCCAAACTTGGTACATAAGCGAATCATGGTGACAAAAGACATGGAATGATGACTAGTAACTCGCATATATCATCATATAAGGGTTATGACTTCATATGCAAGTTGACATAAAGGTTATGAGGGTTCTCATGTTGCCTAATGCATCATTTCAACATAAAGGTTGTAGCTTTTAGCTCACAAGATCAAGATAATGACTTCATAAACTTGCATGACATGATAGCATGTATCATACTCAATGATCAAACCCAAACTTGCAACATGAACATTTAACTTCATAGTTAATATCTAAGAGTAGGGAAAGGGCTTACATTGCTATGAAGGCCTAAATCGACTAATCTAAAGCTTGTGATGAAGCCTATGCATGCCATCACCCAAAAACCCAAAGACGAACACTCCAAATCAACAAAAATACCATCTTTATGAACAAAGATCAAAGCTTTTGCCTTGGAATCAACTTGAGAAGCTCTCATACTAACATAGGGACTCTCTAATACTCTCATGATCATGAAACCTCTCATAGAAATGAAGTGGAGGCTAGGATAGTTGAGTGGAGGCCATGAGAGTAGCAATTTTGCCATAGTTTAGTTGCATGAATGAATAATGAGGATTTAGGATAGGTTAGGGTCTTATTTATAGATTAGGCAAGTGTTTTAGGCCATAGGATTAAACCTAGATTCAATCCAAGCCATCAAAGCATGTCTTGGGGAAGAAGTCAAGTGTAGGAACCATCTAGGGCCTTTAGATTAATGATGAACCATGAGAACCATCCAAATGCAAAATCTGCATTTGTGCGAATCGGCCCACGAGTTGACAGCCAAACACCCTGGATTAACCCCTAGTCGACCCAGCAAGCTCGGGTCGACCTCAAAAATCGGCCGGTTCGGTTATTCCCCTCTCCCAATTCGCTGTTTTGAACATTTTTGCATATTTATTTATTTAATTTTCAATTATATATATATATCAATATATATATATATCTGCGCAACCCATTTCACTTAATTAAGTATACTTTAATTTGGGAATTTTCCGTGAAACTTCGTGAGGCCATATCTTGGTCATACGGACTCCGATTTTCGAAAACTCAGACTCTATTTCGCGTATTTTTCCGAGACGAACGCAATGGCATAGCCCGTTTTACTTGATTCAGAATTTAAAATTAAATTCTGCCTTGATTCTCGTCTTAACACGTTATCGAAAAATACGGGTTGTTACACATACATTCAAGATAAGAGGCAAAACTAGGTTTACATAGGTTATAGCACTTATGTTTAACCGCATTTTATTCCATGCCATCATCAAACTACCGTTAACATCTCGAAGTAGCTAGAACTTACATAGCGTGGCTTAGAGATTTAGGAGCATGAATCGTCTTGTCGAAGAATCCATGTTGAGATGATGATCAAAACCCTTGATTTGGTGTAGAAGGCTTGCACCTTCGTCTTGGATCTAGTTTGCAAGCATAAGCTCTTGAATTTGGGGATGGAGGCCATGCTCAATGTAGATTTGGGCAGCACTTCGTTGCAAGAGTGATTTATGAGGGGTTTAGGGTAGGCTTAGGGTCTTTTTATAGAGATTAGGAGTAGTTTAGGCCATTAGATTAACCCTAGGATAGATCCAAGCCCTCAAAAATCGTCACAAGCCTCCAAAACCGAGCCAAACAGCAAAACAGGTGCACCAGGCTACCTGGGTTCGACCAGGCAGGTCGACCACCAGGTCGACCCTGGGGTCGACTCCCCAGTCGACCTGGTCCCACCCAGGTCGACACCCAGGTCGACCCCCTGGTCGACCTGGTCTGGGCTGGATTTTTCCCGCCTACCCCGATTTTCTGAAGTTTTGAATCTGTTTTGAATTTGAATTTTTCGTGAAACTTCGCGAGGCCATATCTCGGTCATACGGACTCTGATTTACGAAATTTCGGACTCTATTTCGCGTATTTTTCCGAGACGAACGCAATGGCGCAACCTGTTTTCCCTGATTCAGATTTTAACATTTAATTATGCCTTGATTCTTGTCTTAACACGTTGTTTAAAATTCGGGTTGTTACACTTCCTGACCAATCAGTCCATTGTACAGCCCCGATCCAACTCCAATTTTGACCAAAACTCTGCCAAACGACAAATTCAACGAAACCAACTCATCCCCTACATCCAATACAATCATAAGCATGGTATGAAACCACTTATATCATGAATATGACAATTATCGTCAAATGACGAAAATTTCACCCAAATCATGATAAATGAACATATGATCTAAATTGTGAATCTAACTTGCATAAACATATGAAATGGCATAGGAATTACCGGTTTAAACTTGCTAAATTAGATCATAGGGTGATTCATATGAAAATGGACTTAACAAGGTACAGATCTTGGCAAAACACTTGAATTTAATGAAACATGATCAAACATTCATACACTTCATTGAATCCATGTGAGAGATGTGAATCACTCACCAATTCTCCGAACAAGAAAAATCAATGAATTAAGATTTCAAACAACAAACAATTCGAACCAAACCCCTTGATTTGATGAATTCCCACTTCAATTGATGTAGATCTACCCTCCAATGGTGTAGATCTTCGATTTCCCTCCTTAGATTTTGATTTTTAATGGTGGAAAGGTGTTAGAGGGAGGTGGAACATAGGCAACCAAATGAGAGAATGGGGAAAGTAAACTATTTCCCAAACCTCCCACCCCTATTTATAACTTTCTATCAGCCCACTAATGAGCCTCTCCAAATCAGCCCATTATAGCTTAATAAACCTGGATAACCAACTGTTAAACCGTAAAACAGCGATTTCTCCCAAACCACTGAACCAAATCTGTAATGTAACCACTCTACGCAAAGGTAATCATCATTTTCTTTCCAATGGCACTGGTGTCACCACCTGATTCGGCCTGAGTCAAAAGTTATGCCCTATACAAGACTGACATGGGAAAAATGTTCACAAACAAAATTGGTAAAAATTATGGACATGTCTCACATCCCCATAAGTAACATACTAAAATATGAGAATGATCCAACCCTCATGGAATACATAAAAATATTTTATGATCCTCCAATACGTGAAATGCGAGCTATTACAATGAGGCAGTTAATACTGTTTGTTATATTATGAATAGAGTTATGATTAGGCCAATAGTTAATAAAACATAATTTGAATTATGGTCTGACAAAAAGCCTAATATCTCATATTTCAATGTTTTTGGATGTCCGTGTTATATTCTCAACACAGGTGATCAACTTGGAAATTTTGAATCAAAAGCTGATGAAGGAATTTTCATGGGTTATTCATCAAGGAGCAAAGCATACAGAATGTTCAACAAGCGATCAAGAATTGTTGAAACCATAAATTTGAAGTTTGATGAATCATACTTGGAAATAACTTATGGAAAAGATGATGGTGTTGTTCAAAGAAGTGAAAAGGAAAGCAATGAAGCTGAAGCTAGCAGTGATGAGGTCACAAAAGAAATTGATGAAGCTGAGAAGTTGAAGTTCAAGTCCAACCATCCTCCAGATTTGGTAATTGGAAGTCCAACAGCTGGTGTTCTCACTTGTTCCTCTCTCAATAAAAATGTCTATTTTTTGTAATCATAATGCTTTTATTCCCGAAATTGAACCAAACTCATATGATGTTGCTCTTAATGATGACTGTTGGGTTTTAGCTATGCAAGATGAACTCAACCAGTTTGAGAGGAATAAGGTCTGGAAACTTGTCCCTAGACCAAGTGACTATCCAATTGTTGGAACAAAGTGGGTGTTTAAAAATAAACTTGATGAGTCTGGAAATGTAATTAGAAATAAAGCTAGGTTAGTTGCAAAAGGATACAATCAAATTGAAGGCATTGATTTTGATGAAACATTTTCCCCACTTGCTAGGTTAGAAGCAATTAGATTATTGCTAAGTTTTGCTTGTTTTAAAAGTTTCAAACTTAAGCAAATGGATGTTAAGAGTTCCTTTTTGAATGGAGAGCTGAAAGAAGAAGTTCTTGTTGAACAACTCCCTAGTTTTAAGAGTCATGATTTTCCAAATCATGTGTAAAAATCGGAGAAAGCATTATATGGTCTTAAGCAAGCTCCTCGAGCTTGGTATGATTGTCTTTGTACATATCTTTTGGAAAATTGTTTTAAAAAGGGATGTGCTGACACTACTTTGTTTCTATTGCATGATGGTAATGATTTCTTGATTTTTCATGTTTATGTTGACGATATCATTTATGGTGCTACTAATGATATTTTGTGTGAGAAATTTGAAAAAGTCATGTAGGACAAATTTTAGATGAGCTTGGTTGGTGAACTGAAGTACTTTCTTGGGTTCCAAATCAAACAAAGTAGTAAAGGGATTTTCATTTCTCAAACGAAGTATGTGATGGAGTTGCTAAAGAATTTTTGAATTGAAGATGCAAAACCAATGAGAACACCAATGAGCCCAACAACTAAGCTTGACAAAGATGAAAAAGGTGTTGCTGTTGATCAAAAAATATCGCGGTATAATCGGTTCACTTCTCTATCTCTCTGCTTCTAGACTCGATATCATGTTTTCTATTTGTTTGTTGGCTCGTTTTTAGTCTAATCCAATAGAATTTCAATTAAAAGCCACAAAAAAAATTTGAGATGTTTTTTGCACACACAAAAACTTGGCTTGTAGTATCCCTTTTGTGATAATTTTGATTTAATTGGTTTTTCTGATGTTGATTATGCTAGCTCACTCACTGATAAGAAGAGCACTAGTGGAACTTGTTTCATGTTAGGACATTCTCTTGTTTCTTGGTCAAGTCGTAAACAAAATTATGTTGCTTTATCCACCACTGAAGCGGAATATATTGCCTTAGGAAGTTGTTGTGCACAAATTTTGTGGATGATGCAAACTCTCTCTGATTTTGGGCTAATAAACAAGTTCCTTTGAAGTGTGACATTAAGAGTGCAGTAGATTTATCAAATAACCATGTACATCATTCACACACAAAACACATTGATGCGAGACACCATTTCATTAGAGATCATATTGCTAGTGAGGACATTTGTATTGAATTTATTCCAACTGATTCTCAACTAGCTGATATTTTTACTAAACCCCTTCTTGAAGATAGATATTCTAGATTACGATTGGATTTGGGGATTATAGAAACTGATTAATCTCTCTGCTTTTTTGGTTAAAATTTTTCTTGAGTTTTTTGTTACCAATTTCATTTTCTGACAAATCTAACGATTCTTTGAAATCATTGAGAAAAGAACAGTCCCTTTTGGGCATTTGTAATAAAATTGTGACTATATTGTATTTCAGAATATGAGATAGTTGAAAAATTCTCAATAATCCTGAATTGATTGAATATATTTCATAATATGAGTAATTTAGAAATTTATTTCACATTCATCTCTATCTCTATCATCCTTCTATCTTCCATTATATTTTTATATACTAAGGGGATTCTGTGTATAATAATAATAATAAGTGTTTCTCTAACCTAATTTAAAAATCCAAGATATGGTCATGCATGGTTATGAGATTACTTATTTTTTATGTTGCAACTAATCACTTTTAAAAATTCAAGATCTGGTTATGCGTGGTTAGTGTGCTCTTAAAATAAAAAAATTGAAATAGAAAAGGTAAAGTGAATAATAATAATATATGTAAAACCCTCTATGTTATATAATAACTATTCTTCCAATCCACCCTCTATATTGTGAAATGTGTTCCTATCTTACGGGTTATTATAATTTTTTGTTTGATCGTTTTGGGATTTGCGGTATTTGATTTGTCAACTGTTTTGAATTTATATTTATTGCCCATGCCCTTTGCAAATTTCCAATTCTGTTCGTTTTTTGATGATAACAAAAGGGGGGAGAAGAGTTAAGATTTTGATGAGTATGCAGACATATGTAGAATTTATTATTTCATTAATGCTAAGGGTTTAATTAATGGGGACGAATATTTGGACACAAAATAAACACAAAGAGAGGAACACAAAGCCTCTACCGTTGGATTTGTTTGTCTTTATGTGGTGAGTGGAATTCATTGGAGGATCCAGTGGTAGAGATTTATATGTGTTCTCTCATTTTGTGTCTAAATAGAGTTTCCCTTAATTAATTTCTGTATTTCTCAAATTTATTTCATATTTATGAAGTCTGGTCTCAGTTGTAGGGGGGTTGTGTTATAGGGGGAGCACATATATAGGGGAAATTCTCAAATTTCATTGTCAAACACATTTGTTATACTCAAAATCTTATGTATGTTTGTCATCATCAAAAGGGGGGGATTTTGAGTATGTGATTTTTTGTTTGATGATAACAAACATATTTCATTTTACAAATGTGTTTGAAATTGTATTATTCTCTATTTTTATATCATACAGAAATAAATTTGTATTTGACTGATAATACTTCAACATAGAATCAAAATATTCACACAAGTATTTCTTAGTCTAGAATAAATTTTATTCACAAAAAGAATAGTACAATTTTTCTGTACTCTCATATGTACGGTTAAATCTTTACATTCAGTATTGTACATTTGTTCCTCACTACAATATCTCTCTCTCACTTAGCTACATTTTTATGTTCACTCTTATTACATTTACATCTTGCTCTGATCTTGTCCCATCATCTGAAAACCTATCACAGAAATAAAACACACAGTAGACTGGAACTAAAACAAATACTGAACAAATATAAATTTATTTTAAATTTTTATTTGCCTCAGATTTTCTGGTGTGTTTCTCATCATTTTTCTAACTTTTCTGATTTATAGGTACATCCATCTATGACTAGACTACTTGTGATATTCACAGTGATTCACTGTAAATACCACAATATAGACATCATCTGTAGTGCTCACATATATAAACTGCCTAAACATGTATGCACACACAATATGTATATACACATTTTTTTCAGGCATGCAGGGGAAAATTTGTTCAAATATATATATATGTATATATATATATATATATGCACATATATGCATATATACATATATGGTGAAAAATGGACAGTTCGGAAAAATGTGCAAATTCAACCTTCAACATACAGAAGCAAGAATACTCATGTGTACACAAGCAAACAAGTAGTCAATCAACAGTGGTAAATGGACATGCAACAAGATGGAACGTTTAGCATGTGCAAATGCAAGTGCAAGCATCGAAACATGGCCAAGAAATTCTTATACAAGTCAGTACAAACACAAAATTCACAGTGAACAAGGATATTCGTGTTCATGTATACGGGATACCAAGGGACAACCAAAGCTCATCAACCATGCCAAACCAATAACATGAATACATATGGGGAAATGATCTACTCAAATGATCATGCAAAATAAAACAAGAAAGTGTACACAAGGTATATACACACAAACAGGTGTGCAAAATCAAATTCTTATGAATCCTGAAACCAGACTGTCCAAAGTACAAGCTGGGGACATGATCAAGCATGAATGATAGAGCATAGAAAATAAGACTTCGATGAACAATTCAGATTTCTCAGCCAGAAAACCAAATCGTAATGGATCTGTCATGTTTGTACATAGGTAACCCATGCACAAAGTCAAGACCTAGCTGTGAAAGATTGTTGTGTGTGTGTGTCAATAGCATGAAAAGTGGAGAATAATGCTGATAGGGGAAATCAAATGGCCAAAACAATTGTCAAAGCATTTCCATGTAGGAAAGCAAGAGACAGCAAATAACAACATGTATCTTTTGGCAACAAACATATATACAAGGAGGATGTTGTATATACAAAGCACTAAAGCCAAAAGATTTTTTTTGGAAAGAAATGAATTTTGTTTTTTAAATTGTCTCAAGAAAATTTTCGAATCATTTTCTGGAATATATATCTAACTTTGGAATAAAAACAAATTTACATTCCAGGAATATAAAATGGGAAATCTATTTAAATCTGTCCAGAAATTATGTCATTTTTGACAAGAATGTAATCAATGTGTCTTGCCAAGGGATCATTTTTTCTTTCCAGAAACCCAATCACGCTAGGGCCAAAGGAGAGAAATTCAAATTCCATATTCATTGAAGGACAAAAACAAGTCTGGATACATCACATGGATCACGCATTACTATTCTCGACATATTTAAAGAAAATGATTTTTTTGGAAACATGTTAATTTGTGTTAAATAATGTTTCTAGATTTGTTCATTTTTTTAGGGGGCCAGAAAATCGAATAATATCTTCCAAAATTACGCAACATATTTTCAGAAGGAAACAAATCAATTCGACAAAATCCAAGAACTCAATAACCAAATCAGGCAAGGATTTATTCGAAATCAGAGAATAAGGTTTCATTAATCCTTAAAAAACAACAAATTCTTCATCGGCAAAGAATATCCAACTCCCAGAAAACCATTCAAGTTTTCAAATAAAATCACAAATCTTACAGCGTTGGAGCGAGCAAGGTTGTGTTTTGAATTCGAGCAAGGAACCAGCATCAATCACTTAAGAAGTGTCAGAATCCATAAATTAGTTTTAAAGCCAATTCGAAGAAAACCCTAGCCGACATTTTTGAGGAGCAAATGAAATAAAGGGACGGTCGCGCATACTCAAAGAAATAAAGAAATAAAAGGGTCGATCTCTTTTTATTTTAAAGCTTTGTATTTAAGGGTTTTCGCTTCGTTCTTTTTGTTTTTCATTTCTAAAAACAGTTTATAAGTTCACTAGTGTACTTCTAAACTGGGTTTACAGGTTACTGCTTTGTAATTTGGGGAAAACCTTATCTAAGGTATAAAGATCAGTCTGGGATCCGAGCATAGGATTAGAATAGGAGCAGGGATTGCGAGTTTACAAAGGTTGTAAGCGAGATCTGTTTTTAATACCTAGTAAAATCTTAGGAATACAGCAGTAGGCAGGGTTTGCCGAAGCTGGGTAATTTCTGTTTGTGATTTTCTTTTCTGCTGGTTTTTTGTTATCTAAGATTGCTCAACTATCCATTAAACCCTATTCACCCCCCTCTAGGGTTAAATCTAGATCCAATAATACCTTCCCAGTAGTAGGCTTGCTTCATGTCCTGATACATCTTATTACCACCAGGATGGATCGTCAACTTTGAGTGATGATATTCCCTTATAACCTCATCTCTCAATCCATCGATATCAGGAACAACTAGACATCCTTTCTTTCGAAGTCAACCCTCCTTATCGACCTCGAATTCCTTATCCTCTGGTTCCAACTTCCGGAGAATCTCGACAAGCTTTGCATCACGCTTCTGGCTCTCGCCAATCCTTTCGATGAGGGTAGGTATTATCGTTAAGCTTGCCAACATTTTAGGTTTCAACTCACATCGTAGTATGAAATAAAATCCTGCCAAGTAATCGAGGTGCCGAAAACATCGCTCCCAAACTTGCATGTCTTTGACTCAATGCATCTACCTCTACATTACTTTTATCAGGACTATAGGCTATACCAAAATCATACGATGCCAGAAACTCAAACCACCTTTGCTGCCGAAGATTCAAATCATTTGGGAGAAAAGATACTTCAACGATTTGTAATCCATAAATAACTCGAATCGAACTCTCAATAGGTAAGGTCTCCACATCTTCAGAGAAAACACGATCGCCGCCAACTCCAAATCATGAGTTGGATAATTCCTTTCATGCGGCATCAACTGTCGATTCGTATAGGCCACAACCTTATCGTTTTGCATCGGCACTGCTCCAAGTCTAGTACCACATGCATCGATGTATATCACCATTTCTTCATTCCCACTTGGAATTGTCAAAACAAGATCATCGCCAATCTCTCTTTCATAATTCCGAAAGCTTACTCACACTTGGCATCCCATGTGAACACTTGGTTCTTTTCGTCAACACTGTTAATGGTGCAACTATCTTGGAGAAATCCTTGATAAAAACGACGATAATATCCCGCCAACCCAAGGAAACTCCGAACATCCATCGCATTCTTAGGTCTATCCCAGTCCTGGATTGCTGCCACCTAAGCGGGGTCAACCACTATTCCATTTCCAGAAATAACATGGCTTAAGAACCTCACTTCTCTCTTCCAGAAGTGACACTTGGAAAACTTAGCTCTCAGCTGATGCTTCCGCAAGATTTCCAAAACAACTCTCAAGTGCATCTTATGCTCTTCCTCATTCCGGGAGAAAACCAGAATATCATCCACGAACATAAGCACACACTTGTTCAACTGATCCCTGAACAATCTGCTCATAAGATCTACGAAATATGATGGCATGTTAGTCAACCCAAATGGCATCACCAACCATTCGAAGAAACCAGATGGTGTCCTAAAATCAGTCTTCGACACAATATCCTTTGCCACCCTCAACTGGTGGAATCCCATTGCCAAATCCATCTGAGAAAACACCTTAGCCTCATGAAGCTGATTGAACAAGTCGTCTATCCATGGCAATGAAAATTCATTCTTCTTGGTCACCATGTTCAGCTCACAATAATCCATACACAACCTCAAATATCCATCTACCTTGGTTGCAAATACAATTGGTGCACCCCATTTGGATACCCTTCTCCGAGTAAACCCTTTTCCCAAAAGGTCACGTACTTGCACCTTTAACTCTTTCTATTCCTTAGCGCCATCCACCTAAGAAGCATGATGATAGGTTTAGAACCTTCGACCAAATCGATTCTGAACTCAATCTCGCGATGCGGTGACAACCCTTTGACCTCGTCAAAGACATCTTTAAACTCACTTGCGATCGGCACTGATGACAAGTCTTCCCATTGAATCACAAGTGAATACAAATAGCTCACAAAGGAACCATCTTAGGACTTACATCGAATCACAACCATTTGCCCTTCCACATTCCTGACTGTCAACTCCAGCTTTTAGCAATCCACTTTTTTCGCATACCTCTTGAGCCAGTCCATACCCAAGATAACCCCAAACTCAGCGAAGTTCAAAACAAAGCAATCACACATAAAGGAGAAACCATGACTCAGCAACACTAAACCAAGACAAATCATACATAAACTGGACGAACCCCCAACTGGATTAGTCACAACAAAAGGTCTATCACAAATCTCGGATTCCAAACAAAAACGCCAAACAAGCTTATTACAAATGAATGAATGTGATGCTCCAATATCAAACAACACACAAACTGAAACACCTCTAACGGAAAGAATACCTTGAACGATGACACTCTTCCCTTTCTCCTCTGCCGTAGGATCCCTTGAAGATGATGGAACAACTTCCAAAGCATACGCCTTCACAAGCTGCTTTCCCTTAGCTGTTCCGGACAATCCTTCTTGTTATGCCCAGGCTTTCCACAGTTGTAGCACTTCTTCTCAGCCTTTGGGTTCTTGCAATCCCTGGAGCAATGGCCCTTCCGCTGGCAGTTGTAGAAAATCACTTTGCCTTTCTGCTTTTTCTGGCCATCCTTTCCTTTATGCTGTTGCTACTTCCTATTTTTGTTATTACCACACTATTGTGGTTTTAGTTCTTCCTTAGCTGCAACAAAGTCTCTTCCTTGGGAAACAATTTCTCATGCCTCAGAACTTTCTCAACGATCTTCTTATAAGTGTCATCTAGATGATCCACCAGTTGGTTCCAAAGGTATTTGTCCAAGCCCATGACAAACTTACTGTTCTTCTGATAAGGAGTCTTGACATATGAACGAGCATACTTCAACAAAGCTTCGAAGTCATAAACATACTCCAACACTGGTCTACCATTCTGCTTAAGCTCGACAAACCATTTAAACAAAATATATTTCTGAACGGTAGAGATAAACTTTGTCTCAAAATTGACTTGGAATTACTCCCATGAAATCTCATCTTCTGGAGTATCTAGAGTGGCAGAGTTCCACCAATCCATAACTCTGCCATGTAGTTGTCTCAATGCAAGCTTCCTCTTAGTCGCATCATCAATTCCTAAGTCTCTAAAGATCTGAATGCAAGTATCAAGCCACCCTTAAATCTCTACATCGGCTCCGTCAAACGATTCCCCTCCCAAAGTAGTGAAGTCTTTGCATAGCTTCGCGAAGTCCACGACTCTAGGCACTTGCACTTGAACTCCTACATCTACTGCAGTTGTCTCTGGAGCGGGAGCCTCCTCATCATCACTGCCATAATGTCCTTGAACATAGCTGGGTAATATGGTATACCACCATTTCCCCCCTTTAGGAACAGTCTTCTCCCTAGCAGCATGCCTTACTAGTCGACGACTCATTCTAAATCTGTAATATAGATTGATTAGCCCATCCACGATAAAAAAATGCAAATGGAGTTCAATCGCTACTATACTATACACTAATATATAGTATACATCCATCAGAAATCTATACATACGTCTCTCATACGTAATTAAGTCTTTGAACGTTGGCTAAAATCAATAACCAGAGCTCTGATACCAAAAGTGATGACCGCCCATAACTCCTGCACTAAACAAGAGGAAAACCGCGTTAAAAGACGTGCCATGCAACTATGGGCGATCATCAGAGGAGAGCACAAGCAGAACTTGTCGTATAACTCACAGCGCAAGGATAAAATATAATATAACATATAAACATGCAATAAAAGTGAAGCAGAACTGGGTAGAATCTTAAATTATTTCATATCATCATGAAATAATATCCATACATCCACAGAATGCAACATAAGAGTCTGCACATAGTGCCTTACTACAATTACTCAGAGAAAACATATAGCAGAAACAACAAGATATGTATATTAGCAATAGTATGTAAGCCTCCTACTCGTCATCACTCTGCAGCATCGTCTCATCAAGATCAATCAACTATCACTAGCCACCTAGTTTTCCCATCTACAACATCGTGGACGAACAACCCAAGACAATAAGAGGAAACATAAAACCTTGAGTCAGAGAATAGTCTTAATGAGCGATAAAATAACTATCTAACATCATCAATAGAGTATATGAGAATAGGCAGATTAATCAACTAATCTACCAACATCAATAGAGTAGAACCCAAACACGTCTTCCCCATATCCGACAGTGATAGCCTTTACAACAATCAAGTAGAAACAAACAATACGTTCTAGCAATCAGTTATCAAGCGTAGACAATCGTAATCGATATCGACATCTCCTAGACACAAGCCCCGAAGGCCTAAATCAACATCAGACAAGCACCCAAGAGAAATCTCCTTCGACGTTGAATAATCTACACGGGACGATACAAGAAAAGCAATTATCATCCATGAGTCTGGCTATCACTGCCAATCTTGCTTCGAAACCATCATCAAACGTATGACTGGCCATATCATCATGCAATCAGTTAAGGGCTAATGGTAATCATGGTTATAGCAAAAACTCCATACGCCTTTTGTCACTACGTATCTAGGCCTTACTTTGCTACCCAGGGTATTCGACTAATCATCAAGCCTTTTAGGCGTCCTTATTATACCCCTGCTTTGAGTCCACTAGAACCTACGATAATGATAATTCCTTAGCCTTCTTTATCTCTAGTCGTCATCATTGGTGACCATTAACAAGCTCAAATAATCTTGAACAACCATTATCCACGAGCTCCAAACATACTTGAGTCGCCTGCATATTCGTTGCATTTCGCTGATCAATAAACACTTCATATGACTTTGAATATTCCTCCCTGAATTCACTTCGAAGCCACGTCCATTCTCAAACCAAAATAATCATCACTTTTGATCTACATTCAATCCATAACACTTCAGCCTTTCCGCTATGAAAAACGACTCATAGCCAAAAACGACCCATAGCCAGGAAAAACGACCCAACTCCAATTTGTGCTCCACAAGTCACGATCCATACTTCAAACGACCCGACCTCAAGCAACCCGAGTTTGAGTGACCCGACTTCAAACGACCCGACCTTGTGCCACGTTTTCAATCATCATTTCTTACATCCGAGCCATGCAACCCATGCAAAATGACCCATAAAAAAATGACTCGACTCCAGATCTAACCAATCTATCTCCAATCTCGACCAATCCATCGCCAAACGACAACGTCGATGCAAACAACTCATCTAAATCATCCAATTCAACCATCAACACTTTATGAAATCATCAATAACACTTAAACAACAATTATTCATCATACAACCATATGAAACTCACCAAATCATGATAAATCAATGAATAAACAAAAACAATGGACCTAAACTTGCATAAACATATGAATTAACATCATAATTACCGATTTAAGTTGTTAGATTAGATCTTATGGTGATTCAAATTAAAATATACTTACCATGATGTAGATCTAGGCGATAACAACGTAAAATGATGGAAATAAGATCAAACAACTGTAACACCCCGTATTTTCTATTAACGTTATAATAATGAATTCAAGAATACTTAATTTAAAATTTGAGAATTAAGGCAAATGGGTTACCCCATTGTGTTCGTCTCAGAATTCTGGTTGAGATAGATTCCGAGTTTGCGTAAATTGGACTTCGTATGAAGAAGTTGTGGCTGTCGGAAGTTTCCAAAAAATTCAAATAAATTCAAACAGCTCGAAAACAAGTTCAAATTCGAATCAGAAGTCAAAAGCGGGCTGGGTGTGAAAATTCCTGCCCAGGACCTAGGTCGACCAGGGGGTCGACCCTAGTGTCGACCTCCCCCCTACAGGTCGACCTGGGGATCGACCTGGCCCCCGGCCAGATCTGAATTTTGAACGACTGATGACTTGTTGCTAAGTCACTAGGGTTTCTGGATGGTCCTGATCTGGTCTGAGTGGCTGTGATTAACCCTAGGTTCATCCGACGGCTATAATTAAACTGGAATTCTATATAAATAACTCAATGCTCAACCTAAAAACACACAGAAAAATAATCCTAGAACTGAAATGTCGTCAGTAGAGAACTTGGAGTAGCCGTCACCGTTTTCAATTCAAAGACGAGTTAAAAGCTTACATCAAAAATTAAATTAAAACTAGTCTAATTCAACGATCTTCATCAAAGGCGCGCATCTCCAATTTCAGAATCCATATTTCAAAAATCAAGAATTCCTTTTAGTTTGTAAGTTGGTTATTACGTAGATTTAAACAATCTTTCAATTGAATCATGACATGTTGTAATTTGGATATAGAATGATGCTTATGTATAAGATTTGATTCTCGTTTATCTTAAAGTATCGTTGTAATTAATCATGTCTATATGCTTGTGGCGATGAACATGTTGTATATTAATCATGTCTATATGCTTGTGGTGATGAACATATTGTATGTTATTGAAATCTATTATGATTTGGGTAATGGATTTATTTTTCCAATTAAATGGTAAAACATGTCATGTTATAAATTGGTGGTTATTTGCAAGTTTGTGATCTAAAACACATGCTTATATGTTAGATAAACACTCATGTATATTCATGTTAGGATGAATCTAATTATGTTGTAAAAGTGGAATTGTAGTCCTCTTATGTTGTTAACATCATGCTAAATTGTGATTAAAAATGATTATAATAGCTTTCTTATGTTTTGACATACATAAGATTATATGCTAAGTTGTGGGTTGAAACTGTGATTATATGTTAAACTTCCATGCTAGACCTTTGTCAAGTTTACATGACCATTAGACCCAACTTAGTCACAAGTTCACCTTTACCCATTTAATTAAAGTTAATGATACCTCTATGCCAAGTTACACATGACAAGTAGAAATGTATGTTATTTTATGTTTATTTCATGTCTCTTGTTTATTACCCCTTTTCTTGTTTATGGGTTTTGCTAATTTACTAGCCCAACATTTTATGTGATTCATGCGTACGTTCCACGGGGGTAGCGATGGGAAATATGAAAATTCATGGCATAGATTTGTTCATTAAATGGTATATTTGATATACCATTTATGTTGAGCATAATCAAAGGATAATTATGGCGTGATTAAATTAAATTTAATCCACATAAAGAAATTTGACATATATAGAAAAATATGAATTTAGAAAAGACGAATATGCCTAACCCGAGGTTAGACCGAGTTGTGATGTAAATCTATCCGGAACCGACCGGCATATCCAGTGACCACAACAAGACCTGTCTAATGTGGGTGGTTAGTGCATCAAGCCCAAAAAGAATCCGAGGTTAGACTGAGTTATGGTGTAATTCTGCCCGGAACCGACCGGCACATCCAGTGACCACAACAAGACCTGTCTAATGTGAGTGGTTGGTGCTTTAATAAATTAAAGCTAAGTCAGGATTGGTAGGGTTAAGTCTATTAGGGAAATACTTAACCGATTCAACATGTTAACTAAACGAATGGGTGGGGTTAGGTAAACTTGGACACTTAACCAAATAAACATGTTGATTAGAAAACCCTAGTAACGGGGACCCATTTCAGCAGTAACCCACATAGATGTATCATGGTACCCTGAAACTAGGCAGGGTGGGGCACGATTACTGGGCTGAATTATAAGCGGTCAAAACGTCGGCGGTTGGTGGGCCAGTGTAGGTTCCGACGGAGTATGGGCGTGCACGTACTCCGAAGTGAAAAAATAAGGCACTGGGCATCAGTGGTGTACACTGTGCATCTTGAATCGTGTCGGGTGGCCACCAGAGGGACTGATACACCCCATGGTGGGACCAGCACAGGTAGCTACAGTCAAGCGGGTCGAATGACACAGGATATGAATGCATGCGAGTAGGAGCCGATCATTAAGGGGATCGTTTGTTATAAACACGTAGGGCTGGTTGAACCAATGGTTAAGTAGGTGCAGAGACTATAGTAATGGGTGCGATCACATGTTCCTCTTATCTTATATGAGGGTATTGTCCTATGTTCTGTTATCACTGTCATGATCCCTTTCCTTGTTTAAATACTAATAGTCACTGTACTTACCAGACTTATTGTCTGACCCGTTTTCTTTCGTCCTCTTTTCTTCTGTTCCCCCCCCCCCCCTCCCCAGGTCCACAGGGAGGGAATACTGCAGCTTAGTCAGACTTTTTGCAAGCTTCAAGAAAGTAGATGTATGATTTGGACTCTCTCTTACCTTGGCTATGGATTTTGGATACTACACTCGGGGATTTATGTAGTTTTATTCATGGTTTATGCTTCTTTATTAAATAATCAAGGCAGAAATTATGGTGAAATGTTTTGGAAGTTATTTTGAGACAATTGGATGTAATGCTTTTGTATTGAACTATGTATGCAATAAATATTTGAATTTCCGCTACTTAAATTTATCTGTCTTGAAATTTTTCTGTGTCTTGTACCCATAACCCACCACCAAAGTTAAGGCATTCCCTTTGTGAGTGACCTTAACGGAGGTGGGGTGTTTCAACAACCCATATACTTGATTGAATCCGTGTGAGAGATTCTTATCACTCACCAAATCTTCAAAATAACTTGAAATCACTAAATTCCCAATCTGGACAGTGAAG